>JAWNLB010000020.1:185000-562500 GCA_035041595.1 Drosophila basisetae
GAGCGCGTCTGTCGCAAGTCGCACTTGGAGATCGATGTGAACCAGAAGAGCGATCGCATGGAATGGGGTCATGTCAAGCATCACACGGTCATGCAGCCAGGATTCGCATTCGAGCTGGTCGTCGAGTGGGTAACCTCATCGGGACCCATTGTTTCTGATTTGGTAATGAAACACTTCAGCTTGTCTAAGATTCCCCATATTAATTGTAATTCCTTGGAAGATTTCTGGTTGGATGCGCAAGGCGAATCAGTGTGGCTATCAGTTAGTCTCTGTGCCCGCTGATCCCATGGCTGAGCCGTTCACAGAGAAATCGGATCCGTTGCGTGGCCCCATCTTCATTCCATTGTGCGTCACATTTTTACCGGACGGCGCCGCCCTCTTCGATGGTATGTGCACCATTTTGGGGTTTAATTGCAGCAGAGGCATTTTTGTAATCTCTTTATGTGCACTTACAGAGTTCCCCGAGAATAGCCGTTCCGATCGCATGCTCTTCCTGCAGGAAACCATTTTGGCCAGATTTGGTTTCATGCCTTGCGTGCTCGAGGAGAAGTTCACCCTAAACAAGGACGTAAGTCGCAGCTGCTCATCTGATATTGTCCCTTAGTAATTTTGTTCATCATTTTTCCAGCAGATGCCCAAAGAATACCAATATGTCCATTGCACTGGCAATATGTTTGCTCTAATACGGTAAGTCGACGACAAACTCTTTCAGAATCCTGATTAAGCCATTTCATCTGCCATTTAGCTGTGCCAGCAAGAACTACCAGGTGGAGTCGCCCAGTCGCCAGGAGGCGAATTTCACGCGTTGTGTTTATGGGCACACCAACAATACGAATGTGCCCAAAAAGGTGGGCTTCTTGTGGGCCTGGAATCATATGATACCCAACAAGAAGTGGAAGGCGCTGACCATCAACAACTCGGCGGATGGTGAACTATTCCAGCTGCGCATGCTGAAGGATTTCCGTGAGTTCTGCTCGAACAGTGATCAGCGTCTGGCCAAGTTTTGGACGGATTCGCAGGAGCTGAAGCGGAAATGCCTTAAATTTGAATACATCAACAATAACAACAGCGATGATGCAAAAATGGTATAGACTTCCAAATTAAGATATGAATTAATTTAAACTATTAAACTGAATTAATTTAAACTGAAAACTGATTTGCGGAATCTTAAGCATTTCAGTTTGAGAAGTGCAACAGCAATATTTAAGTCAGTTATTATATTAACTGCATTTATTTATCGTCATAAACTCAACATAACTTTCTGTTTTTGTATACGTATAAGATAGAAGTGCACATTTTTTATTATTATTATTATTATTTGTTGTTGAGCAAGTTGATATTTAGCTCGGTTTTTAAATGCCGCTGGGCTCTTTGTTGATGGCCTTGTCTGATTGAGGTACCAAGAAGGAGGAGGAGGAGGAGAGGAAGGCAAGGAGTCATAGTTATAGTTGCTTCTAAATAATGCTAACCTATTCGGCTCACTTAACAGGGATCGGGAATTGTTGTAGTTGTTGTTGTGACAGCTTTGGTCGTGCTCGTGTTGTTGTTAGTTGTTTTGTAGTTGTTGCTAAATGCTTTGGTATGAGGCCAGACCACAAAAAAAAGGTGAACGGTCTACAGATTCTGTTCCTTCAGGAACACAGTCAATTTCTCCCGATCGCGCTCCAGCCAGGCGGCATTAAGGCGTATTGTCTCCACGGCCTGTGAAACGGTGCGCTCGCAGCCGGGTATCTGGTTCGTCCGGAAGAACTCTTCCACTTCGCGCGCCTTCGCCTCGGAGGCAAAGTTCTCAATCAGATATTTGATGAGACGCGTCAGCAGAAAGCCACCCTGCAGCGATGAACAAGGTTAACGATGAGCCAACAGCACAGTCATAGAATTTGTGGAAAGTCAGTCAATTACCTGATACTGTTCCAGCAATTGCTTGTTGTTCTCCTTGAAGAACTCCCAGGCCATGTCGCGACCCTTGGGATTAACAGCGACGGCGACAATGACAAACACCGAGTCCTGAGCACGCACCTCACCCTATAAATGGAGCAGTTTAAGTACGTAACCAGATTCATCTAAAGCATTATGCTTTACTTACGGACATGGCAAAATCAATAACACGACGCAGCAGCTTCACATCGCCAATGCAGCCGAGGGCACGTGAGATGCGATCCTGTTCCTCGTGCAGATCCGTGGAACGGTACAGCGTCAACATCTCCTCGAAGATCGCCTCGTCGCCGTCTAGCAGCACAGCCTTGTAGCAGGTGCTGCGCAGATCCGCTGGCAGTGCTTCGGTGCCATTGACATGGCTGCGGAAACGTTTCCGTGCCGTTTCCGTGATATCCGGACTGCGGAAGGAGACGAGACGTGTGAACACAAGACTGCGGAGCAGCGTATCCAAATGATTCTCATTCTCGCGCGGCTCCCAGCCGAGCCGTGTGGCGACCGGCTCGTACAGGCAGCGTCCAAACCTATTGAAGTCATCCATGAGATCTGTGTGAGAGATCAGGATATGCAGATTGGCCAGCGAATTGGTGATCGCCGTCCACACGGTATAGTTGGTCTCGTTGCGATAGGAGCCAACCAACTGAAGCACGTCCACAGTGCTGGCCTGGCCCGCCTGCACCATGGCGAACATGTCATCGATCAGGCCAAGTCTGTCCAGCGGCGGCAACTCCATATTCTCGACGGCCGGCAACAGTTGCTCCAGCATCGACTGCGAGTAGCGTGTGCGATAGTAGCCTACGGTGCCGGGATTGATTTTGATCCAGTCCTCGGCACTAACATCATCGAGCACCACTTCCATGCTGGCCTTTTCGAGCAGGAACGTCTTGGCAATCTTGGTGGGATTACGCGATGTGGACACCGATATGGGCACCACCCACAAACAATCCTCATCCGCCTTCGAACCGTCGGCGGTGAATTTGCTCTGCTCCAGGCGCAAGATGCGCTGCGTAGGCGTCTTCTGTTCGGACTCAACGCTGACAACGGGGAAACCCTTGTATTTTGTCCAGCTGGACATGACAGCGCCCACATTCTTGGAGCTCGCCTCCTGCAGTGCCTCCCACAGATCCTCAGTGCATGTATTCTTATACTGGTGCCGCGTCAAATATAGATTCATGCCCTTGCGGAAGTCATCCTCGCCAATATAATCGTGCAGCATGCGTATAACCGAAGCGCCCTTGTTGTAGCTAATCTCATCGAAGATCTCATCGATCTCGGAGGGATGACCGACGGGCACCTCAATCGGATGCGAATTCTTCAGCGAGTCCAGCTCCAAGGCACGCGTATACATATCCGTCACGAACTGTGTCCAGATATCGTACTCCGGGAACAGATGATGCACGCACAAAAACTCCACAAATGAGGCATATCCCTCATTGAGCCAGAGATGCGTCCACCATTCCATGGTCACCAGATTGCCTGAAATTATTGATTGCCAATAAAGATTTCGAGTATTGTTTCAGCAGATAATATTTACCGAACCATTGATGAGCGATCTCGTGGCCAACGGTGAGGGCAATCGATTGTTTGCGCATCAGGGATGTGTTCTTGGGATCGACGAGGACGAATGTCTCACGATAGGTGACCAGACCCCAGTTCTCCATGGCGCCGGCGGAGAAGTCGGAAATGGCAATTAGATCCATTTTAGGCAACGGATAGGCAATATTGAAATAGCTCTTATAGTAGGGCAGCACCTTGGTGGCCACATCCAAGGCAAACTGGCCCTGATCCCGTTTGCCGACGGGTGTAAAGACGCGCACGATGACACCATCATCCGACTTGGCCTCCACGAAATCATATTCACCGACAACAACGGCTACCAGATAGGTGGACATGATGGGTGTGCGATCGAAGCACACCCGACGCAATTCACCCGGCAAATTGTCCTCCTTTTTCACCGGCATATTGGAGAGGGCCACGCGATCCTTGGGCACGACCAGGGCAATGTCAAAGGTCGCCTTAATGGCCGGCTCATCCCAGCAGGGAAAACAGCGACGGGCATCTGTCGCCTCGAATTGGGTGACGCCAGCATAACGCTCCTCACCCGAGACCGTAAAATATTTGCTGCGATAGAAACCCTTCATTTTGTCATTCAACTCCCCCGTGAACGACATGTGCAGCACACCCGCCGTTCCAGCCGGTATCTGATTGGTGAACTCCAGCGTTGCCGTCTCATTCTCCTTGGAGTAGCTGATGCGATGCGGTTTCAGTTTCTCGCACTCGTACTCAAACTGCGCCCCATCGATGGTTATGTCCAGCGCATTCAGCGTGATCAGAGTCGTTGGCTCTGTGACCTGCAACAAACATCATAATCATCATCATAATAATAACAGTCAATTAGAAAGACGAACGCGCTTCTAGGAATTCAAGCCAAGAAGTCGAAGAAGACGAAGAAGCAGGGGCAATAAGTCAATGATCGTGCGTCAGAAGTGCTGGCTGGCAGTTAACCATTATCAAAAGCTAGTAAAAACAAGAAAGAAGTTTGCTCGATGCGAAGATACCTTGTAGGCAACGAAAGAGGGGAGATGAGATTAAAACAAACAAAAAACTAGACAACTCAAGCCAAGATGAAGAGCTTAAATTAAAAGTGCGCAACAATGTACAAATATAATTTATAGACAAATAATATACATAGTCAACCGGTGACTTTCTAAAACTGCTCAAATTATTTGCACACGTATTATTATTATTATATTATAGCCCCCATCAAAACGGTTAATTGTCCGACAGTGTATAAAAAATTAACGCTGCGAAAGGTGAGTGGAAGTGATGCAAACGATAAAGATGCGCTATGAACCGTTATTTCAAGGTCGTACACATGTGAGCAGTGAACATTGCCTAAAGTGAACACGATTGCGTTATGCATATTATTATTAGAAAGTTCTTTGCATCTAATACATGCTGAGCTGTATTTTAACTTGCTAATTTAAATTAGTCATTCTTTGTGTAAACAAAGCGAGAACATGTTCTCGGTTCTTTAAATCAAATATTTACTGTATGCAATTTATTTTTTTTCTCCTGGCGGTTTCCTGCTTAACAGCTTAAAACTCGTTTTGTCTAAAATTTCAACGCTGTATTTCTGTTGGAAGCGATCGCTTAGTTTTAGACATATATATATATATATATATATATATATATATATATATATATATATATATATATATATATATATATATATATATATGTGCATACTCGTATGTATGTAAGTGAACATTCAAAATGGCCGAGCTTGTCGGCATAAGTGAGAGACATGAGTACCAACATAACGCTACAAAAAAATCGAAATTCGATTATACGTAACCCGCGAAAATTCAAAATTCGCGATACTTTTTGAACACACCTCGTATGTATGTAAGTGAACATTCAAAATGGCCGAGCTTGTCGGCATAAGTGAGAGACATGAGTACCAACATAACGCTACAAAAAAATCGAAATTCGATTATACGTAACCCGCGAAAATTCAAAATTCGCGATACTTTTTGAACACACCGCGTATGTATATATAGGTACTCATTTCTTATAGTGTATTTGAGGAGTGGGCGGCTGCTGCTGCTGCGCAGGAAACGTAAACACAATTGTCGACATTTACCGTTATGAGATCAGCAGAGGCGTCGACTGTGCAGTACAGTTCAAGAGGGGCGGATGGGGTGTTTAGTAGGTGGTGCAATGCGTTGCGCTTCAAATAAATTTGCAATAATGTGCCAAGTCATTGCCTGGTGTCAACAAAGAGACAACACTTCCTCATCAGCCCAATGTGTGAACGTTGCCTGCATGTAAATTGCAGCATAAAGAGAAAATAAATAGCAGACACACACTCGCACAAGAGAGACATGCACACATTATGAGGGTGCGTGTGTGTGAAGGAGACGGTGCAATTTTCGCACGCGTCAGTAATGAAATACAACACACACACATACACGATGGCACTTAAAGATAAGAGCGCGTGAGAGAAAGAGAGGGAGAGACAGACAAACAGCATACATATTTATGATTTGCAGCAGTCGTCGAAGTGAAAGCGAAAGTTGCCCGCGGCTGCAAAAGTGAACGAAGAAAAAAGAAAAACAAAAGCAACGATAACAAAACGGTACTTACATTGATTTGCACGATTGTCTTGCCCGTAAAGCTGAACGCCTGCAGATCGGGCTGCAGCATTAGCTCATAATGCTTTGGCACCACATTCGTGGGCAAACGCTCAAATTCCGCCTTGATTTGGGCCATCCTATCGCATCCGTTCGTTAACGACGAATTCTGATTGGAGCAACAGCTGTGAATGTGCCGCTGCTGCTGCTGCTTCTTATCGCTTTGTTGACGTTCTCCCGTTCCAACGATGTCTGCCGAGGTGTGCCCGAGTATGTCACGATAACGACTGCAAAGATCACCCAACAATGGTGCGTCGCTTACTTTGAGTGGTGAACCCAGCGAAAAGCTCGAATAGTCGCGATAAAATTGCTTTTGCACTTTGACGAACTGCTTCGATGAGACGAGCGTATTTAGATGGCACGTCTCTGCATGTAGATACCCAGAATGCTTATCAGCGTCGTTCAGCTCACGATTAAGAAGTTGGCGGCGGCGTGGGGGTAACAATGGGTCGTTAGTAAAAGCACAGCAAGCACAACAACAACTGCGACGACAACAATATTGAAAGCTCTTCTCGGCCAATTTCCACTGTAGCAATATGTAGGATTGGTTGCTATGGGTTTTGTTTAGTAACTGTAACTGGAAGGCGAGGAAGCGGGAAAGGGTAAGGCTGCGGGAACTGAAACTGGTTGCAACTGTAATTAGAAGTGGAACAGAGCTAGCACAAAAGGATTATTAAATAATGAATAACGTGTGGGTGAAAGAGAGAGCGCGTTCAAATTGCAATTACAAGAGGTTTATTTTATTTTATTTTAATTTTTTGGGGCGTGCGGACGGTGGATGTTTTCTTTTATTTCTTTTTTTTTTTTTGTCTCACCTTCGCACAAATGCTGCTCGAAATCGGAATTGGCTTTAGCTAAATCCAAATTGAGTTTGCCAAGCTCTGCAAAGTATGACGTTTATTTAACACTTGTGATAAATTTAATAACCGAATTGTATTTGTATTTGTAGTTAATTTGTAGCAGAAATTAAAGAGCAGAGCAGAGCAGAATACTGCGGGCAACTGCGGCTGGCGGCTTCTGGTGACGAGAGAAAAAAACAACACACGCTTTCAGTGTGACCCACTGGCGCTTGGTACGTTTTGGTAATGGGCCACACACCAGCTGATTCGCTCTCACTTACTTTAGACGTGTATTTTGTTATGCAGCCGTAGTGTTTTTTCTTTTGTTTGTTGTTATAAATTGTTTAATGAATGTGTGAGTAATCACCGTTTCGTAATTTCCAGGCCTTCTGTGCTGTACGAATACCTCCTTTTAAAACATTTTTGTACATCGTCCTTTAACGTATGATTTACTTCTAAAATGGAACGATTGCTGGCAGCGCAATGAGTGAGACTCACTTTTTCACCCTGTTTACCAACACTGTCGAAATATCGTTACACGAAACGACTTGTTGTACATTCAAATACTCGGGCGTAGACAAATTGACAGGAAAATCGGATCGCTCGAGTACATCTCCTCTCTTTCTCTTACTCTTACTCTCTCTCTCTCTCTCTCTTGAAAACATTGCTCTCATCTCATCAATTGCACTATGCGTCATATACAGTTATCAAGTAAATGACGTTATTCACAGTAATATCTTTTTCCGTCGCTTCTATACGTTGTCTGCTTGGTGCCGTTAGCAAGTAAAAACCGTTATTCACAGTAGCATTTACGTTTTCAGTCCCATTTGGATTTTTCAGCTGTTTTTTTTTTTGGAATTCCCCAGCTTAGTGCCATAACAAGTAAGAGGGCTGTAGTCGAGTGAGCTCGATCACGATTTACGCTGAACCCGGCTGTTAAATACAGGAACTGGAACAGCGCCTAGCAAAAAATTGAATTGCCTGCTATAAACTAATTACACAATATTTTTCAAAAATTCCAAAGACCAATGGCAGGTACATATATTAACCGCCATAATGAATATATGATCCCAACAAACTGGGAAAAGTACCTTAATTTATGGTCACATATTATTTGGAACAATGGCGTTATGGACACCTGGGTGCCATAAAACCAGGATTTTTTACGCCAGGTTGATTATTTTCGGTATAAATAGACCAATCCTTCGTAGTCAGTTTAGTTATATCGTGCATCTCGGGTGCAACCAGCCAACAAGGACTATGGGCAAGCGGACTACCATTGAACAACGGAAACTGATCCTGGAACATTGGAACAAGATCGGATATTCACATCGCCAAATAGCTAAAATGGTCAATTTAAACAGGTCAACTGTATTCAAAATCATTCGGCGCTTCGTCGACGAAAATCGGATAGAGGACAAGAGCAGAAAGGCACCACACAAGATTTTCACCGAACAGGAGAAGCGGAGGATCATCTGAAAAATAAGGGAAAATCCCAAGCTATCGGCTCCAAAACTGACTCAACAGGTGCAGGATGAAATGGGGAAAAAGTGCAGTGTGGAAACTGTGCGCCGGGTTCTGCGCAACCATGACTTTAATGCCCGAGTACCACGGAGGAAGTGTCATGGTATGGGCATGTATCTCCGCAGCCGGCGTCGGAAATTTGTATATTCTGAAACTATTGCCAAATTTCCCTATAATATGTTTTGCACCCAAATGTGAGCAGGTTTGCTAGTCCACACTGTTGACCCTGATCAAGAATATATATACTTTATGGGATCAGGGTATAAAAATTCGATTTTATGCATAATATTATTGATTTCATTTTATTAACAAGCTTAAAAACTACTTTTATATTAATTTTACTGACTACCAGAAATGGCTACTAAGCTGGGCTCAGCAGACGAGTCGATTTAGGCAACAAAAAAATTGCCATATTTTTCCACCGACATCAGACCAATTTTACATTTTGAATTTTACGCCACGAGAGTTGCCACATGTTGAAAAAAGAGTACATATTGAAAATACATATGAAAAATCCATGAAAACGTGGCACCACTGATATAATCCCCAACAGCGAAAATAAACTCAGTTGATTATAAGTATTTCGGGTGCACGGTTCCCTGGGTTGGTTGCGCTCAAAACATCCTGCGATACATGTTCACGTAATAACTGTAATAAGCAACAGACGCTTCCCGCTCGACATTTACAACGATTCCATCGATTCCAGCAACAGCAATTAATGGCATCACAAGGAGTGCAGCCACATAAATCGAAAATGCTTATTTTATCGACTCTGTTTTTGATTATCAACTTAAACACACTGCTAACAGATGCATCTCCAATGGGATGGGGTAAGATATTATACAATTAGTGAGAATTAGCAGAGTGGTTAGAAACGCATACCATGAGGTGGCAACGCTCCCAAACTGCTCAGCACCCGAAATGCTTGTTTATGAAATCGCGAACATACTAGTTGTTTCTTATGTAATCGAACAATTTAAAAGTTGCATTTAAAGAACATTCTCTACTGCTAGATATACATAGATATCTTTGGCCATATTATTGTATCACTCCTACGTGCCTTGTCGCGCTCGTTCGTTCAATTTATAGCTATCTATCAGCTGATTATGCAAAATTTCTTGATTGTACATTCAGCATTTACGCATTGGTGTTATCAACTCATGATAGTGTGGCGCTTGTCATTTCAAGTTCAGCTATTTGAAATTTCATAACATAGAACACACATTGGCTTGCACTTGTAGCATTTTTGCCAACACTTCTTTCATTTCATTTTTGGTAGGTCCGTGCGCACTTTCACCCCCCAGTTTAAGAAAACAAGAGAGAAAAGAGCACAGTGCGATTTTGGTTCTCTGCAATAAGCGAATATATGGCATGAACCGGCAATGACACCGGGAGACCGCCGCCATTTAGAGTTGTTTAATTGTCACGTATGCCAGCAGTGTCTTTTTCTCTTTTTTTTTTTTTTTGCTGATTGGACTATTTTGCCATCAATTTTTGTTGCCGCGTCGCTTTTTCCCAGCTTCGTTTTATCCAAACACAAAAGCTGGGAATCTTGTTTATGCTCGAGCTCGCATTTCAAATCCAACTTCAAACAGTTCTTGCGTTGAAATTTCAGCTAGCGGCACTCTAGCTGAGAAATTGGAAACAAATACCTATAAAAAAAACTGTACCTAGTATCCAAAGGCGTGTGTGTGCATATGGCATTCACACATCTGCGCATCTGTCAATGCATGACATTTGCTCCGATAAGTTATTGGTCATTTGAGCGTTTCCACGTGCAGACGCTAGCATTGAAGTACGACACATTGCAACCTGTTGCTACCTGCAATGACATTAGTAAAAGTACATTGTTACTATTATTAACGATTGATATTTGTTCATTAGATAAACAAAAAGAAAACAAACAGGTTATAAACTGAAGTTCTAGATTCTAGAAGATCAATACACCTTAAAACAAAATACAGAAAAAGTCATCGATAAATATTTGTAACGTTGTGTGTTAAGGATCTCGATTCTAGAAGATCAATGCACCTGCATATAAAGCAGATCACAGGAAAAGGTATCGATACATATGTTAAACTGTACTCATTTAAATATGTAATAGACTTGAATCCAGTCTTGAGCACAGCTGCAAATGTTTGTGTATAAACTCGGTTTTAAATCAAAATTCTGCTCTTTTGAATTGCTGAATATATTTTAAGAATCTAAGAATATTTGTAGAATACAATCTGATTTATGTTATCTTAATTTGGTATGACTTTAGACGAGCCGAAAAATGAATTTATGCTGGTCAATAAATCTCCGCTTGGAGATCTGACTTGCCAAATATATATTTAAATCGGTTAGCGCTTAAGACACAGAGCTCATTTCCATTATCTGAAAGACGTAGGGTCAATGTCATTGATCACTGGATGATCTTTGTGTTTATGTATAATATAAATAACAAAAAACAAAATACAAACAGAAATTGCAACGCAAAATACAATACATATATATATATATATACAAAAAATAGATTTTCAAATTTTAATTATTATTAGTTTTTTGGTTTGAAGACATCACCATAAATGAACACACGCTATAAGGCCAGGCCGTAGGGGAACCTTTTATATTTGTAGCATATGCTAAAAGGACAAAGCTTCGCATATCTCCTATATACTACCAGAATGTATTCGGATTCATAACAATTTGAATCAAAACTGCATTCATACACTGTAATAAATAATTAAAAGAGTCCAAAAGTTTCTGGAAATCCTATCTGAAGTAGTCAAATCGAACTTTTTCGATTCACGCCATTATTCCCAGATAGTATAATTGACCATTGTTGATGATTCACTTGCGACATTAGATAATAATGATAATAAAAATTCCAAGGTGGAAGATTGATTTATGGCTATTACTTTAAGTCAAATGACACTAACTGATAATTGCACTTGTCAAAGAATAATTGAAGTAACTGCGCATAAATAGTCGTAAACTTGTTTGCTATTTTGATTATGAGTTGATATATGTAACGAATTCAACATTTTCTGCATCGACAAACCGTTGACCTCAAACGAAGGTTAAGACCCTCAGCGGTCTCCCCGCAATTTGGAAAGGTCCGCCAATACAGAAAACAAATGTATATGAATGTCCCTAATTGTCTATAAACTTGTTTATGTAAGCGTGTCTTAAGTTTGCTATTTGCTTTGGTCTTTAGCGGAGTTAACCTGGTCGCTGGCCAGTTGAATTAGCCATGCGATGCTTTTTGCACGCGACTGTGACCCACAAAGGTTCGCTGGCCCAAAACAGAACATAATAAGTCATTTCATAACCAATTAGCTGCAATAAACAATCAATTTTAAAGTCAACATATTTATTTATCATTCGCTTATTTAACTATGCACGTGAGCATGTGAAAGTGAAAGCCACGCGAATTAAAAAATTCAACATAAAATAAATAATGAAAAAGTAACAGCTGTTTCAGCCTTCGATCTATAGATCGTGTGCAAATATATGCACGTATCTCAATTACGGAACTGCCGATTCTGTCTTGGGAGTTTTCTACCATTTCCGCGACGATTGTTTTCCTTTATTTTGTTTTTTTTTTTTTGTTTACTGCACTTAATCATAATGAACTCAATTCAGTGCGTAATTAACAGCTACCATATTAGCCAAAATTAAAACTCCCCTCTTAAAGCAACCGGTTTTTTCATTTGTTGTCGCCTCGGTTTTTGCCTAATTTAAAGTTGCGCTGCATTTTATCAATGTTGATTTGAAATAATTTCTGGATTTCCACACGACACAAGAATGTGGATGTGGAATGCACCTTTGCTCCATTCCCAGTTGTATTACGTCTTGACCTGTGCATATTTTGTTTGATGCGGCTCATGGGATTTTCAGATTTCCCCCTGGGTTATTTCTTATCTTATCAGCCAGACTTAATGAATGTAAATAATTTAAAATAAGTGTAAATAATTGAAGAAAGCGGTGTAATCAGATCCCTTTTGAAAAACGTCATTATTATTTTTAATTACATGAGTTGGCAAATTGACAAGTGGCAAATTGCGTACTAATCCGTTTCCAGTTTTTTTTCTTTCGAAAAGTCGTCAACAGGTGGCAAAAAGTTTAAATGAGGCCTGAAACAACAGGTTTGCTTACATTCCACAAGAACTCATCAATAACTTTCACTTTAAACCTGTATCGATTTTTGTGATATTTGGGGGGGCGTTAATCAACGAAGTTCGAGACTTTATCCCTTAAGCATTTACATAAAATCTTATTTAAGAATATATTCTCTTTTACATTGGTTAGCAGAGTGTATATAAAACTGGCGCGTAATTGATTGAAATTCAATTCGAAATTCTAAATGCGGTTCATAAATCAAATATGGCGATCAGAAACACAATACGTTTTGGGTAATGGTTAGGAAGAAGAGCTAGCGCTAACCAAATCGAACGAGACTAATTGAACTTAATTTGCAATACACTCTTACAATTCACCTACAACGCCTCCCCCCAAGACACACACACAATTAATAATAATCAATTTTGCATGCCATAGATAGCAGTAGTGGTTATGTAGTCTCAGGGCTTCTCCTATTTATATTATACGATTGTTATCGATATCGATATTGAATCTGCATCGTGTGCGTGGTTTGCAGGCACTTGCATCGATCGCAAATTAGTAATGAAGAGCTAGCGCTAACCGAACCGATCGAAACTGATTGATCTCAATTTGCTATACGCTTTTGCAATCCACCTGTAAACCCTCTCTGCACCATCCGCCCCCCCCCCCCCCCCACTTTTTTTTTATTAATAATCATTTAGGCAGCTATAAATAACTTATAGTTATGTTGTTGGTGCTTCTCTTATCTGTATTATACGATTGTAATCAATATCGACATTGAGTATTCATCGTGTGCGTGATTTGCCGATTAATTATCTGCATTTATGCATTTTACAGACTTTGCCATCGCGTTGCGCGATAAGATTGTGTTTCTGAACAGCACATGGTACGAGATCCATGCATCGGCACATCGGTTCGAGGATCTATCGGCATTGGCATTCGACGAGGCCGAGGAAATGATCTACTTCAGCGACCAGACGCATCAGAACGGAAGCATATTTGCACTGAGACGCGATGACTCAACGCCCATTGTGGTGCAGCGGACAGGGAATGATTCGGTTGAGGGTCTCGCCTACGATCCACTCAATCGTAATCTGTTCTGGGCCGATATGCGTCAACAGAAGATCTTCTTTTCCAACGTCGATACACTAGCCACAGAGTTGCCCAAAGTGCTGGTGGATCTCAGCGAGGAGGGCGGTCAACCGGATGGAATTGCCGTGGATATTTGTCGCCGTCAACTCTACTGGACGAACGGAAATATCAAGAATGCCAGTGTGGAACGCATTGGTTTGGATGGCAACGGCAGGCAAACGATCATCAACACAGACATTGATATGCCTCGGGGTATTGTTGTAGATCAGCTGTCGGATCGCATCTTTTGGGTTGACAACAAGGTGGGCATATTCTTTGCCATCGAAAGTGCTCGACTCGATGGCAGCGATCGCCAGGTGGTCGTCAAGGGTAAACATCAGGATCCCAAGCATCTGGCCATCACCGATGATGCCATCTACTGGACAGACAGAATGGACAAGGCGGTATGGAGCTATCCCAAGCCCATATACTCGCAGGCAGTGACAAATGTAACGCAAGCAGAGCCAGAGCTGGCGAAGCCCTTCAGCAAGGAGAAGGCATATGGAGTTGTGACACGCACCGGTTTCTATCAGCGCCTACAGAAGGATGCCCATTGTGCCAACATAGTGAAGAAGGTCAAACAACAACTGAGCATCCGATTGAACAACCGGACGCACATACGTAGTGCCGAAGGCGACCGGATCAGCCAACTGGAGCGTGAGCATTGCCTGAACGGTGCCAGTTTCATGAGCAGGGGTGAGTTCTGCATCTGCCCGGTGGGCTTTAAGGGTGCACGCTGTGAGATCTCCGAGTGTCATAATTATTGTGTGCATGGCACCTGTGGAATCTCCGACTCCGGCTTTCCCAAGTGCTACTGTCAACCCAAATTCTATGGCGAACGTTGCGAGTACCACAAGTGCAATGGCCACTGCCTCAATTCGGGTCACTGTAGCATGGACAAGGAAAGCGACGCAATGAGGTGCGAGTGTCTCCCCAATTTTGGTGGTGAACGCTGCGAACACAATCTGACGGAACAGTGCGCCATCTACTGCCAGCATCCCGAGATGCCGTTGCCAGTCAGTTGCTTGGATATGTGAGTAGTGGAATGGACCCACCTTAATTAGGTCCTCTCTTTATTAATGTTCCCCGCTTTTCTTTTGCAGCTGCGAGGAGTGGAGCAACAGCAATGGCACCGCCACCATAGCCTTATACCAAACGGCGGGTCAATGTGACCCAGCGCCACCGGTGCAGGGTCAATGGATTATTGTGCTCGTGCTGGGTGTGGTGGCCACATTGGGATTGCTGGCGTTGACGGTGCATGGCGTACGTCTGATCTACAAGCCGAAGCGGCCACGCATCAAAAAGACATTTGTGGTGCGCAAACAGGCGCGTCTCAATTCCTCAAGTGATACACCCTTGACCAATCGCCCGCTGACCACCGAGCAGTGCGAGATTACGATAGAGGACTGTTGCAACATGAATATTTGTGAAACGGTTGGTGAAAAGTGTTCTACTCCTCATCCAATTGGATTGGTTATTAATTGCAATAATTGTTTGTATTTATAGCCGTGCTTTGATCCCAAGCTGGTGGAGCAAACATTCTCGTCACGCGATCGGAAGGCGCCGTGTGTCAAGGAGGACAAAAAGATACTGATACACAGCATGGAAGACAATCTGTTGTCCTAGGCGAAGACATCCATCACCACACACACGAGTAATTTGCCATCGTCATTCGTCATCGTTGTCGTTGAGCACGGATCTGTTGGCATTCGAGCTTAGAAAGAGCTGCTGTCGCCGCCCCGGCTCAACGGAACGGTTGCTGGTGTTTTAGCCAAACCTTATACAACCTACTAGCTGAATTCATCCTACCCTCCTCGTTCAATTGGATTAGTCTGGTCTCATTTATTTATTTCAAGAACGAAATATCCGTTATCACCCCTCACACACATACTTAATTGAAGCAACCGTGTACTTAGCAATCGTTCTTTGAATTAGTCTGGTCTCATTTATTTATTTCAAGAACGAAATAATCCCTCCCAAACCATTGGCAATTGGTTTTTTTTATAGATTGCTCAATCGTGTAGTTTTTAAGTTTTTAGGTTGAGAACGGTAGACGGAAAATTTTTTACATAAATACGAAACTATTTGATTGAATTTGAAATGAAATGAAAAGTGAAACTGAAATGAAAATTCTAGATAGCTTTAACACACACACACACACAGATAAAAATTATATAAGCAGATAAATGTTTCGCGAATATTTGCACAAAACAAGGCAGTCATTGTGATTCATAACGGTTCAAAACTGTGGTAAATAAGTAAGAATATATAAGCTACGGACTACCGACGTCATTGCTTAAATTGTATCTATCTCTTCTTCAGATAGAGCGAGAAAGTTCCTCAATTTTTATTTTCCGATCTTACATTTATGCATAAACTTCGCTGATCAGCTAAGGTCATGACCTTGCAACTGCCATAAACCAAGAAAACAAAAAATGCTCGCACCACAATTGCCTTTGTAAAATTAAAATCTGCGAGACTCGGCGAACGAGAGTAAATATGTAAATATGTACGTGTAAATTAGCTTTAGTTGTAATAAGTAAGACACTGGTTGAATAATAAAAACAAAAAAACAATACGTACATTGCAATAATCTACGAAATTTTTTGTCTTCGATGCAGCTAAATACGGTTGTTTGTTGTTGTCACTTCTTAGATAATTTGCACGTGCCGCTGTCATGAAATGAAATTTGATTTTCACAATTGAGATGCTGAGTTCACCAGAAAAGATAAACATTTTCTAACGGCATTTATACTCCACACATAACGACAGCTATTCGTGAAATAAAATAAATAAATCGGCACTGTCCACACTTGAGGCATACATATCGATAATCAGCGGCGATACTGGTATCGATACAAAGCAAGTACTTTTTCGTCGTATCCATTTTTCTTGACGTCACGTCAGTTTTTCGCAAAAAATAATTCAACTTGTATTTAAACAACATAATTCACTGCTAAATACACAAAACAAAGTTATATTTGTGCAATTATTGAGGATGGTATGTTTCTAACACGATTCCACTTATTTCGTACCCGTTTTGGCCTTTGTATTTTGGCGTGGCCCAATGGCCGCCGCAGCCGTAGCGCGTGCCTTGCACCCATTTTTTCGCGTTTTCTTTTGCTCTTCACTTTACTCAAACGCGATATGAGTGCGAGTGTGTGTGTGTGTGTGTGTGTGTACGAAAAAAACAATAGCTTCACTTTTTGCGTGTGTGTGTGTGTGTGTGTAGTTTAAAGTTTGTATCCGTGTGTATCTGCTATACGTTAACCGTTTACGAATACTCTTCGATAATAATAACCCAGTGACCTTCGCAATTGCAGGGCAGCAACGACAGAGCCTCCAGATCGCCACGTTCGGATGACCAGCGCGAAATCGGCGAAATGCCGGTTACAAAGAGGTCGCGTTCTGACTCGGGTAAGTGTCTTCGCTATTCTCCCGAATTGCTTATGTACTATGTATAAGTATATGTGTTTATCTGCATATATATATACATTTCTATACATGTATGTATGTATGTAGTGAGTTCATTCAAAAACAAAAGTAATACAAGCAAAATATATGTATGTATAGGTTAAAGAATCCACAAGAAAGGCAACAAAATGGAAAATATCTATATATATCATTATTCTTATTATTATTATTACATTTTTTTGTTGTTTTTATATTCTCTTGAAAAAAACATATACATTGCATACACATCTCTCTCTCTCTCTCTCTTTTCTACTACTTCTACTTCGTTGCATTTTAAGGGCCAGCACAGACGCTATTAAATAATCGGTTTTTCTTTTTGTTCTGCTTAAGTAATTGCAGACTTCAAATTCGCACGATGATCTCAAGTGAGGTGAGGTGAGAGTCAAACAATAACGAAAACCAAAACCAATACGAAAACGAAACAAAGTCAAGTCAGTCAAAAGCACACGCGATCCCCCCAAAACACTAATTGCGAATCGACTCAAGTGTTCCATAAAACTATTTATAACAATCGAATGTGTTGTCAGAGAGTGCGTTGCACGAGACACACACAAAGAAAAAAAATAAATATAACCAACCTATATATTAATATAACATATATTTAATACTAAGCTAGGCTCTCCAACCAGAGTGTATGTATCCAATTCGGTGAATCCCCGTTGCAACAATACACACAAAAACCAAACCGCAACAAAAAAAAAAAAACTAATCAAAAAAGCATATATAACTATTCTCTCTCTCTCTCTCTCTCTCTCTCTTTCTTCTATATATATATATCTCTCTCTTTTTTTACATTTATTTTGTAAGCGCTCTTTTCTTATGTTTGTTCCGCCCCCGAAACGACGACGATTAGTTGTTGTGGTCTTATCGACTATCGAGAATCGTCATCGATCACAAGTGATGAGCCCCATTATAGAGTATTTGCCAATACTCCTACTACTGCCTACTACTACTACCAACAAACATCGATGAAAATGCATTTGTTGCTTTTAACCAACCTTTTTGCCGATATCAACGTCGTCGTCGCGGTAACCCGGTTCTCCTCCCTCCGCTCGCTGCCCCGAGATGGGTCGTCGGCATCAACAACAGTCACTGCGACAGCCATAACTCTTTTGTATCACATAATGTTTAATTATCAACACATACATTTTGCCTAAACTTTTTTTTTTTGTAGCCGAAGCAGTTGAAATTTAAACACTTGCCCAACACTTTTGTCCGATATTCAAACTTATAAAAAAATCACATTTTTAAGATGATGTAGATGGGTTAGCCAGATTTAGCCAGAACCTCCACATATGCTGCCCGATAATTAGATATATATAACAAAAAAAAAAGAACGAAAGTTAAAGAAAATCAAAAACACATGTAGTACCTATATACACACACACACGCACACACACAAAAACAACATGATTAAGGTACGGCGGAAATACTTAACCAACTTAAAACATATTGTTGCTCTTATTATCGTTTCAGCGTCTTGTTTTTCTTTTTATTTTTCTCTTTTTTATCACTGAGCAAATGTAATGTGTGACCCTTCAAGTCAATAAACCACGCCCCCCAACTCATGGATAACCGTATCGAAACGCACATAAGGTCGCTTATAATTTCTATTTTACAAAAAAACAAAACAAAAATTACATTTAGAGAACTGTGCACACTGTCATCATTGCAGCTTTTGCTCGATCAAATTTTACAATTAAATGCATCGATACTTTTTACAATCCAGTGTGGAGCAGTGCGATTTGTTCAGTGTGCACAGTTCTTTTGGTATTTCTTCTTTGGTTTCGATTTGTGCGGCGACGATTTGCCGGCTGGATGTCCGTTGGAAGAGCTTTATAATGATTTCTAGATTGAAATACTCGTTAATACTGCATTTATCTAAAATATACAACAACAAAAAACAAAAAGAAAAGATAAATCACCATCTCACACACACACAAGAACACGCACTGTCGTACTTAATATACTCGCACCGCCTACGTATTTCCAAATGAAATCTATACTCTAAATGATATTAGGATAATTTATGTTTTATTTTACGGGTGCTTTCCTTTTTTTGTTTTCTTGCATTTTCCAGCCTTAACGAATGACAATTCGCATGACTTGCAGAGTCTGTCATACAAACTACTTTTTACGTAAATCGAAATCTTATTTTTGTCCAATGCAAAGATGCATAACAAATGATTTGTTAAAGAAAATGAAAACCAAACAAAAGAAAAAACCGTGAAGCAAAAGACGATATGCAAAGTTTTGCCAATTGCAGAAATGAAAACAAATACCGATAATCGATAATCGAAAACACAGAGATAAATACTGCCTGTATGAGAAATGAGTTAAAGCGAGTAATGCAACGATAGCTTTTAATTGTTATTGTGTGTTGTAGCGAACAATCTGAACCTCTGTGACCGCATCTGAATCATCTCTGCCGGCTGGCAATTGGCACGTGCGTAAAGCAGTTCCAGATCTTCTCCAGAACACTCACTGATACATAATATGTACTACTACTACTACCACTACCACTACCACTACTACTGCTACTGCTACTGCTACTGCTACTACTAGTTCTCGCCGGCCAGCAAAACTTTTTATGATTAATGATTTTTTTTCTATTTTTTCCTTTTTGTCTTTATCTTTCTTGCAGGCATCGGTTTTTCAAATTTGTGTCACTTCAAATGTCAGCTCTTTCATTTTAATCACATTTTGACCCATTGGTGTGCCCCGTCCCCCCAGCTACCAGCTCTATATTGTGGGGGGACGGTGGATAACAATTTGGTGTCAATTGTTGCATTTAAAGTCGACACAAATAACTCATGAAAATGAATCAAAACAAAAAATAAATCAAACTAAAAAAGTCGTATTCAAAGCAAATTGCAAATAAAATCGATCGCATAGCTGATCGGTTTGATGATGATGATGTGCCCATTTGCCCCCCGTCCCATCGTATGAGATGCACTAATCTGTCTTCCCAATTCTAGGCAAGTCAGCGGATACGAAAATTCCCTACCTTTCGCAGCCACTGTATGATCTGAAACAGACGGGTGATGTGAAATTTGGACCCGGTACGCGTTCCGCGCTCCTCGGACTGCTCGGTGGTGCATTGCCCAAGTTGACATCGGAACAGCATGATCTCGTCAGCAAGGCCAAAAAGTATGCCATGGAACAGAGCATCAAGATGGTCCTGATGAAGCAAACCCTCGCCCATCAGCAACAACAGTTGGCCACCCAGCGTACCCAGGTGCAGCGACAACAGGCCTTGGCCCTCATGTGCAGGTAATTAACAACATCATCAATCACCACCAATTCAAATTTATCGTTGTGATGCAAAATATGACTAATATTTGGTGAAGAACTATCGACTGCTTGGCCAGTGTTCCGCGTTATTGGAGCTGGTCATTGGAGCGGTCTCTATTCGCTGTGCCATCTAGCTGATAAGATCTGAGCGAGAATACTCCTCCCAAATCTCATTCGCTATTTACACTCGCATTTAACTGATCGCTTTCTGTTTTCAGGGTATATGTGGGTAGCATTTCGTTTGAGCTCAAGGAGGACACCATACGGGCCGCCTTTACGCCATTTGGTCCTATTAAATCGATCAATATGTCATGGGATCCGATCACACAAAAGCACAAGGGATTCGCGTTTGTCGAGTATGAGATACCGGAAGGAGCCCAATTGGCGCTGGAGCAAATGAATGGCGCCCTGATGGGTGGACGCAACATTAAAGTGGGCCGGCCGAGTAATATGCCGCAGGCGCAACAGGTCATCGATGAGGTGCAGGAGGAGGCAAAGAGCTTCAATCGCATCTACGTGGCCTCCATTCATCCCGACCTGTCGGAAGATGACATTAAGAGTGTGTTCGAGGCATTCGGTCCGATTCTATATTGCAAACTGGCGCAGGGCTCGTCTGTGCACACACACAAGGGCTACGGCTTCATCGAGTATGCCAACAAACAGGCCATGGACGAGGCCATTGCCAGCATGAATCTCTTTGATTTGGGCGGCCAACTGCTGCGGTGAGTAACAAGGAAGCCATCCCTGATCTTTGAACGTTTCTTTAACTAAAACTATGCTTTCATTTGTAGCGTTGGACGTTCGATAACGCCGCCGAATGTGCTGTCCTGTCCCACAACGAATTCAACAATGCCAACGGCAGCTGCTGTTGCCGCCGCAGCAGCCACGGCCAAGATACAGGCCTTGGACGCGGTGGCTAGCAATGCGGTATTGGGTCTATCGCAGAATACACCGGGTCTGGGCATTGCGGCCAAGGTGAACGCGATGCCGGTGGTGAGTGCAGCAACATCGGCTGCTGCCCTCCATCCCGCACTGGCGGCGCTGCCGACAGCGCCCACAGTTTCAGCATTGCTGCCGCCAGGAATATTTCAGGCACCTGGCTTGGGTGGACCCAGTTTGCTGGGCATGCCGCCCGTTGGTTTGCCCGCGCTGCAAAGCGTGGCACCCACACTACCGCCACCCGCGCTGCTCGCAACGCCGCCAACGGTGGTCGCCATGGCCAGTGCGGTGTCCGCCGCCGGTACAGCCACCGTGCCACTTGGAGGCGTCGTCGTCGAGGCCAGCAACGGTGCGCCAGCAGCGGTGCTTTCGGCAGCTGCAAATAATGCAGCGGTAACCGCAGCAAATCTATCGGAGAACATTAAGAAGGCGCAAGAGAAGCAGCAGGAGGAGCTGCAAAAGAAGCTAATGGACGAGGGCGATGTGCAGACGTTGCAGCAGCAGGAGAACATGTCCATTAAGGGTCAGAGTGCACGTCAGCTGGTGATGCAGAGGCTGATGCGGCCACAGGATTCGCGTGTCATCATCTTGCGAAACATGGTTGGACCCGATGATGTCGATGAGACGCTGCAGGAGGAGATACAAGAGGAGTGCAGCAAGTTTGGCACCGTTAGTCGTGTCATCATTTTCAATGAGAAACAAACGGAGAACGAGGACGATGACGAGGCGGAGATTATTGTTAAGATATTTGTTGAATTCTCAGCGGGCGTTGAGGCGATGCGTGGCAAGGATGCGCTGCATGGACGTTTCTTTGGTGGACGGCGAGTCGTCGCTGAATTATATGACCAGTCCCTTTTCGATCAGGGCGATCTATCCGGGTAGACGATGGAGTGAAAGAAAGAGAGAGTGGAGAGTGGATTACGATTACGATTATGATTATGATCTTTAAGCTTATGGATTCGGACCTTCAATTGGCAGCAAGCAACAGCCTTTTTTACTTAGAACTTAAACGAACAATTATTTATTAATTTACTTTTGATGCGCACGCGAGTCACAAGATTTGTATATTTTTCCGAACAGAATCGAGATGAATGGGAAAAGCACAGTATCTGTTATAATAACTCGATGTATAATGATGGGCAATTGGAAAAGAGTAAGTCGAGAGTGATTTAGGTTTTAACGCGGTCCGCAAAGATCCAAGCAATTGTCGCCAGTTTTGTATAAATAAAAGCAGCCAGTTCGCATATGATTTAACTCTGCACGTGTCAAGTTTATTCTGTTGCATACAAGCAAACAAAAAAACACACACACAACTAACAAAATGTAAATTTTATTCATTTCAGCGCTTAAAATATACAAAATAAAAACTAGTTTCCCATAAAAATAAAATTTGATTCATTTCATTTCCGTTAGCAGTGTTCAAATTTCTAAGCTTTAAACTGAACATCATCGATTTTTCGAAATCGAAATCACGAATCAGTTGGGCGATAGATATTTACTGAACCAGTTGGCAGTGCCAAAAGATGTTATGTTATGTTAACAGAACACTGTTATTTGGACTGTTCAATTTGCGTTAACACAGTGAAAGAAGAAGCATAAGAAAGAAAATAGAAAATATGATGCCAAAAAGTGAATAATAAAGTGTTCTTTGGGCGAAAAACAAATAAATTAGTGTTTGTGTGGCGCACCTGGAATGTGAACGCGTTCCAAACAGCGCAGCGCCAGCAATCAAACGTATTCAATGCTGGTATAAACCAATTTCCTGACAAAGACATCGCCAACAGCAGCAGCAGCAGCATTTAGCAGCAGCAGCAACAATTCATCGACGACGGCGACGATTGAGTCGCTAGTCGCGACTTGCGAACAGCTTTCTTGCCAATAAAAAAAAGGTACACAAGAAAACAGAAAAAAAACAAAGATGGAAAAAACTAACCAGGTCCTTTTTTGCGCTTATTATGAAATTTTAATGCGCCTGGCACCTGTGCTGGCCACACACAGCTGATGCCAGAGTTGATGGCTAAAATATGGTTGTGTTTTTTTGTTGCTGGCCTTGCCTTGATAAGAGCAGACAGACTGTCTGTCTGTCGCACACACGCACGCACACAACTTCACCCCTTCATTAACTACGCACCGATACACCAATAGAAATTCAGCTTCAGTTAGCTGTTGTCAGTCATTTGTTACTTCCGTTATTCGATTTGCCCTTTGCGATGTTTGTTGACATTTAACGCTGGCGAAATAGAGTCCAACTCGCATTGGCAGACTTTGTCCTGTCTCCAAATTCTTATTCGCTTTCCAACACGCATGCAAAAATAAACACACACACACACACCGTCACACACACACACACAGAGTCACACGCACACTAGTGCAAGTAATTGCTATGACTTATTACGTAATGCGTCTCTCGCAGCACCCCTTGAAGAAGCACCAAAGCTATTAAAACAATCACTTTAGCATGACTTCAGCACTTTACAGTATTTTGTTTTGTTTATAATCCACAAATCAAGTCTGCCAATATTGATTTCTAGCTAGGTTCAATGGCTTGATTAAATCTTAGTAGATCTGCTGGATCCCTTGAGTATCTCTCCGATATCATTCTATTCTTATTTACCAGTTTAAAAATATATATCCAAAAGATATCTGAAGTCACAATTCTTGACATATCTTGATGACTAAGCTAACTTTTTTGTTTTGCATCATTTTCGGAATTTGCAATATTTGTGAAATACGCTTAAATAAATTTGGAATGTAAAGCGTTGAAAATTATTTGAAACTTGTTCATCCTTGCAATCCTAGACTCATATTTTTTAAAGTGTTTTTTGATAAACACAAAAAAGTTCAATTCAATTGTCAATTCTTGTTCGTTTGTAACTGTTTCGAAAACGTTGTACTTGCAACAACCTATTTTTCATTCATTATGATGTATAATGTATCCTATTCAAAATAAAGTAAGCATTTGTGCAATTAAAAAATTCTCAACTGACTCACAACATATTTTTCATCTGTCGTCCAGTAACTAACTCAGAAACTGATCCGGAGGCAAGCAGTTGAGTCACACCAGCGCACAGACAAACACACACACACACTCACATATATATATATATATATATATATATATATTTGTATATATATATTTGTATATATATATATATATATATAGAAACGCACAAGATGAGCTGCAAGGTGCGATTAATGGAGGATGGATCTTTGGACGAGGAGCCGCTAACACTGAAGGAGATCGCCTATCAGAAGGTGTGCAACAGTCTGAACATAATCAGTAGCCTTACGGAAAGCGGGCAGCGTACCCTCAACGCTGGCATTGTGCTAACAAATGAGATATGCGATGAGTTTCTGGAGAAATATCAGCGCTTCCATCGGCCACTGGACGACAAGGTGATCAATCTATTTAGCGATACGCGTCGCACCTCCCTGAAGATTGTGAATCTGCGCTACAGCACACTGAGCAGCTCCGGTTAGTTTTACACTCGCAATTCTAATTCTGAACAACAATAGCTAATCCTTATCATATTGCTATGTGGCAGGTCTGGAGACGCTGATGCGTCACAAACTGTTTGCCCTGTCCATGTGGTATTGCGACAAGATAACGGTGCAATCACATCACCTGCTGGCCCACTATGGCGACAGCTTACGCTCGTTGGAGCTGGGCATCAGTTCGCATCTGCTGCAGAATGCCGAGCCGAACGAGAAGGAACCGGTGGACTTTCAACTGACCTGCCCACATCTGCGCCGTCTGGTGCTGAATGGCGTTGTGATGCACCATCGATTGCAGTTCGCACACTTGCAGGATCTGAGCCATTTGGATCTGACGTCGTGCGTGCTGGCCAACTTTAGTCTGGAGGCGCTTGGCATGCTGCCCAACCTGCACACGCTCATCCTGTTCAATGTGTGGCCCATTGCGAATCAGTTGCATGCGATCTGCTGTTTGCGACGCCTCGGCACCCTCGATATTTCAATATCCAGTTTGGGCAATGGCCATGGCACCTACGATCTGCCCGATCAGACGCTCGAGATGCTCATGGACAATCTGCGACAATTGACGCATTTGGATATCTCGGGCACAAATTTGGCGGGCAACGGTGTCGCCACCAAGGAGTCAACGAATGCCAATACCAAGACAGAGCAGCACTTCGGCCCCACGGATATACCGGGCCTGGCGTCGCGCACCCAGCGACCGCTGCAGTTCCTCGGCCTTTATCACACGGCACACTGGGCGTGCAAGCGGCATGATATACCCGCTCTCGAAGTGGCCGGCGATGCCAATGAGCAGCAGATACTCACTGCGGCGCGCTACTACCACGACAGGCCCGTTCTACTGACAAGGGTGAGTGGCAAGCCCAACTCCCACTTCAGATTTAAATTACTTACTCTTGTTCGCTGCCAGGTACTCAACGATTTGTATCATCTATTTCGGTTTGAAAACTGCAAGGATATCCACACAGCGCTGGATGTGGTACTCTGCGCCATGGATAGGCATCTGAAGTTCAAGCACATGCAAATATCGGGCAGGTAAGTGCTGTAATTCTGAAGAAAGAAGAGAAGAAGCAATCATCTATTGAAATCTCATTCTGCTTAGCGCCACACTGTTCTACATAGTGAAGGGTCGTGATCGTTCCAAATTTGGCACACTGCTGCGTAATCACATCATTCGAACGCTGCTCAATGGCATGGAGATGCATCTGACGGACGACACAATGCTGCGCAATGGCTATTTGACGCTGACACAATTCCAGATGCCAGCCGATGTGGTAGGGCCAGGATCTGTAATGGAATCTTGTGAACGTAACTCAAATTAATCAATGATTTTTATGCACAACAGCTGTTCGAGTACGAGCGCCTCATTAAGATACTGCTGCATGGTGTGTCCAAGACGGAGCAGGAGGGTTTCGTGCAACGCATCGCCATCTATCTGCTCAACACACTGGCCTGCCAGGTGGACGGCCGCCAGAAGCTCTTTCTCGGCGAGTTGGGCGTGGTCAGCGTAAGCCTTGCAATCAATTTATAAACTCCCCTTTTTTGCCCAGTCATTTATTGGGTTTGTATGCTTTTTCAGACTATGCTGACCCTGATAAAGGATCGACTGACGCGCTCAGTGTTTGACGATGTCATGGAGGTTGCGTGGTCGACCATGTGGAATGTAACCGATGAGACTGCTATTAATTGTAAGAGATTTCTGGATGGACGCGGCATGGAGTATTTCCTTAAGTGTTTAAATGTGAGCACAATTGAGTCGCAACATTTTTCGATTGGCGCATTTTAGTTTGAAATTGTAACACAAATTGTGTGAAACACGACTTATTCACAGACATTTCCCGATCGTGACGAGCTGCTGAGGAACATGATGGGGCTGCTTGGCAATGTGGCCGAGGTGAAATGGCTGCGGCCCAAGCTGATGACGCAGGAGTTTATAGAGGTGTTTGCGCGTTTGCTTGATTCATTGAGCGATGGCATCGAGGTGGGTCAGCAAGGTGGAAGACTAGCCAATGACAATGCTAACAAACTGCGCTTCCAGGTCAGCTACAATGCGGCTGG
This sequence comes from Drosophila basisetae, assembly GCA_035041595.1. Taxonomy (NCBI): domain Eukaryota; kingdom Metazoa; phylum Arthropoda; class Insecta; order Diptera; family Drosophilidae; genus Drosophila; species Drosophila basisetae. The sequence continues at coordinate 211,993 of JAWNLB010000020.1, forward strand.
AGTGCTGGCGCACATTGCGTCCGATGGCGCCGATGCGTGGACGATTAAGACACCAACCAGACAACACGTCCTCGAGCGCATGGTGGCCGCCATACAGCGTTGGAACATCAAGAGTGAGCGCAACATCAACTATCGCAGCTTTGAACCCATTCTCAGCTTGGTGCGCTGCTACGAGACGCCACAGTGTCAGCATTGGGCCGTCTGGGCGCTGGCCAATCTCACCCAGGTATGAAGTACAACGGATTTGTTAAGGAGTCATTATCGCATATGATTGATTTTAGGTATATCCGGACAAATATTGCCAGCTGGTTGAACAGGAGAATGGCATACAAATACTGACCGAGCTGATTGCGCACGAGAGTCCTTATTGTGAGATTAAGCGGATTGCTCGCATGGTCATCGAACAGTGCGATTTGGGTGTGGAGCGCATGGAGGAGAACTAGGCCACTAGGATTACTATTCGAGTTTGTTGTAATATGTTTGTGTTTAAGACAACAGCAAGTGTTATCGTTCAGATTCTTCCTCGATTTTCCTTAATGTTTACTTGAAAGAGAAACAATAACAAAACAAAATCAAATTTTAAATGCGACAAAAACAAAAACAAAAAAAATAAGACATGAGAGAATTATGGCAGATAATTAGGTAAAAAGAACGCTAAATCTATATAAATATATATATATATATATATATAATATTGATTGCTAGATTATATATACCGTATATATTATTTATATATATATACGAGGTGTGTTCAAAAAGTATCGCGAATTTTTGAAGTGCTTCGAAGATTGGAAAAACCGTTGGCACAAGTGTATAATATCTCATGGGGATTACTTTGAAGGGGACAAAATAGATATTCATGAATAAATAAATAATATCTGAAAAAACACAAAATTCGCGATACTTTTTGAACACACCTCGTATCATGTTGTAAGCAAGCGAGCGATTTTTTTAAGACGAGATTAAGGCCCTGTCGGAAATATTGTAAATATTGTTAACGAAAGCAAAAATTAAGAAAGTAATTTAAAAAGGCAAACGAAGTAGCTGCATATTAAATAGATCCTTAATTAAATAACCCTATTCAATTTATTGGAGTCTTTCATAATGTGTATACTACAATTATATATATATATATACATGTATGTGTGGGTATTTAGCTATTTATATATATACATATATGCATACGTATGTCTCGATTTGTTTTTTTTATTAGGATTTACATACTTAGAGATTAAGCTGTAACCACAGATCCAATATTAACTTGTCCGCTTTGTGTTCATTGCAAATCGTGTTTTGTTGGGTTCACATCCAACCATTTAATTTGTTTATCGCATGTGTCAGGATTTTAACCATCTGCAAGAATGTTCTTCAAATTATGCTTACGAGTCTAGGCTAAATTAAATGTACATATATATATACATATATATATATATATATATATATGTATATATATATATTATATTGTATGCATATACGATAAGTTTGTGTTTTATTTTTTTTGAAACTTTTAAGCTTGGTTTCCTTTTCTTCTTTTTTTTTGTGCATACATTCATGAGACGGTAATATTTCCAAGTTGATTTGTTTTGCAATGAGAGCCACACACATCTGTGTCTTATCGTTTTCTCACAACCATATGTGGCAGGAACGGGAGAACACCTGCTTTTGGGATCTACATAAGGAACTCCTACCCCTATTACAATAAAGCTACGTATGTACGTTGTTCGAGCAAATTGCAGCAGTCTGTGCGTGTTGTTAACTGCAAATGTTGACACTTGCGTCATGGGGTTGGTCGTCTGATGGTGGAACGGACGGGTGGAGGGGTTGTTGGTGGCACGTGAAATGCCAACGAGTTGAAAAGCGCGCACAAGCAACGAGTGACGCATGTGCATTGCCAACTTTATCAAGCATATCCATTCCAACCCACCCACACCCAACCCAACTACTCACCACAAGCAACCCTTGCCAACTCTCTCTCTCTCTCTCTCTCTCTCTCTCTCTCTCTCTCTCTCTCTCTCTCTCTCTAGCTCTCTCTTGAGCTTTACTCGTGCCACATTTGCAGGCAGTTGACAACGCTCTCTGCTCTTGTCAGTTGCCATTTTGCCGCCCGGTCGAACGTTTGTTTGTTGTTTTTGCGTGTTGCGTGGTAAAGCATAAGGAATAACAAACGGTAAACGTGATGAACGATATCAAGATGTGGTTTTAAGAAGCATTATTTTCTCAAGACTTCCTTGCTGTGGGTTGCAGCAACAGCGATTCATAAGTGAATTGAACAAAGTCAACATGTAAAATCACAAAAGGCAAAACAATAGTCGAAAACGGATTCTGCGCACTTCGTCGCCACGAAACGGAAATCAGAAAGTGGTTTGAGTTGCGAGTGGGGAAATAACATCAACATGAAAATGCATTGCTTCTGCTGTTTTGTTAGGTTGTGTTGTGTTGTGTGTTGGGTCGGTTAACTGTTTGCCGGTGCTAAGCAACTGCCAAGTTTGCTGCTTAATTGTGTTCAAGTGCTTCCCGTTTTACCTCATCATCATCATAGTCAGATCAATAACCTTGCAAATTATAATAAAAAAGAGGGGAAGAGATGACCAGAGACTGAGACTCATGCAATTAATATCTAAAAGATCTGTATTCCGGGCATGAAATAGGCTAAGGTATTGAGTACCGATTTTAGTCTATGATTAAACGGAATATCATTTTTCTCTGGCCCACGTAAAGCGAATGCAGCAATTCCAAACACGACAAATTGCAACAAATGATGTTTCTGCGGGGCGAAATAAATTAACTGGTGGTTCACACTCTGAAAAACATTTCTCCGATGGGAATTGAACCTCGAACCACAGCCAACAAAATGTTCTTCTGGTGTAGCTCAACGCACACAACCAAACAAACGTCGAATAATTTCTTGGCATTTCAACATATCAAAGACACAAGCTTTGGGAAGGGCAAAAAGCTCGCTGCTGAAAGCTTGCACAGTGTGTAAAAGTTATTTATAAATGGAATTGAAAATTTGTTGATATTGAATTGATTGAAAATATAAATGCAGAAATTATTATTATAACTTTTATTGGATGAGTGAGCAACTAAAATTTATATTTGTATTTCTAATATTTCTATTTGTTGCAGCACAGTAGTTATCAGAAACAATCAGAAACACTGCCAGACTTAGTTGTAAGATCATTTAAAGCTCTTTCATTAATAATCCTGGAGCGGATCAGGCGCAACACGGACGCAAGGCGACATGTGGCCCGGCTCCGAGCGAGGCAGCTCGCGAGCATTGGACTTACCCACCAGCCAACAGAATGCAGGCGGTAGTAGTCAGCAGGAGACGCTGGCGGACATCGAGCACATATCGACCATTGCCGGCTCATTGGCCTCCATTGGCACCCTCTCACACACACAGATGCGCTATGTGAGTATTCCATTCTATTACTGATTCCTTTATCAATCAATACTTATTGCATTTTCCTTTCCACCCAGTGCACAAACGATGCCGGCTATGATACGGAACACACATCACTCAACTCCGACTTTGACGAGGCCGAGCTGCGTCGGGAACTGCTCAGAGATGTAGGTTTGACTGCATGTTTTGCTCGCAAATTGGAAATTGCTTAAATTGGATTTCGCATTTTCTAATGATTTAAAAGTGTTTTAAAATAAGAACGCAAGAAGGAAGCTTGTTAAAAGTACGCAAAGAAAATAAAAGAAATATGGAAAAGGTATTTTCATATTATTAAATACTTTTCAACGTGGCATTGTTGACAGACTTTCAAGAATATGTTATTAAGCTGATATATTCATAAATTTCCCTTTGTTTCGTTAGAAGTAAAACGATTTCAGTTTGCAAGCAAATTCTCTCATTTACATGTGCAATCCTTAAACTTATATAAATCTCTCGATTCTTCTCTCACACGCAGAAATGGAAACTTTTATTTGATATGGTAAGTAAAAGGAGACCTTAACTTAATCATCTATATTAAATATATATTATGTTTACATCTATATATTCAATAACAGTTCGATCCGGAGGGCTTTGGCGAGATATCAGTTTGCGAATTTCTAGTCGCACTGCGATCGCCCGAGTTTCTGTCCCAAGTGCCTATGAACAAGCGGGAGCTGTTGCTGGAGCGGGCCAAGAAGGCACAACTGCCGCATGGACCTGGCTATGTAACATTCCAGGACTTTGTCAACGTGGTAAGTGGCGTCTGTGCATCTAAGTCGTAATCTAAATCGAATTCTCGTGTGTGTCCCCCTTTTCGTGCGGCACGAAACAAACAGCAGGATTTCAGTGCAAACACAGGTGCATGTGGAATGTCCTTGCCCATGTCCATGTCCATCTGCATGTCCATGACCAAAGTGTAGGCTCGTGTTCAAACACAGAACAGGCAACGGGCAACGTATCCTGCGAGCAGGATTTGCTTTTCTTCTTGTTGTTGTTGTTGTTCTTCTCTGCTGTTTGTGTTGTTTGCACTGTGGCAAATGCAAAAAGTCCATTGGCACTCGCCAAATAAAATGCACCTTCGTCATGGCTGGCTGGCTGCCACACAGCCCCGCCAGCACTGTGTGTGTTTTGGCTGGTCAACAGTTGCTGCTGTTGCCGTTATATTTGCTGCCACTGGACTCGAGGATTAGGGCAGCAATGCCTGCATTAGGACTTAAAGTTCCACTTGCATTTGTGGCAGTAAATTGAAAGTTTTTCACTTCACCATTGACAAGTGCAATTTCGATTTGATTGGTTCACACACACTAAACACACACACACACACACACACTAAACACACACAAGGACATACATAATGAATGCCAAATGTATTTCTTGCCTTTCGATTGTTTGCCTGGGCGTCCTCAAAGTCATGAATTAGCCAGGCCAACACAAAGTGTGTCTGTTTACCCTTGTCTATTGTTGTGTGTGTGGGTGTGTGTATCTGTGTGTGTGCGTCTAACGGTATTTGTGAATGGGCACAGCACATTCGTTTGCCTCTCTGTTCGTGTCCTTCCCTCGTAATGACACATTCCTTGTTGACACTGAGTAGCTCCTGCTGATAGCCTGCTAACGCGTTTGTCTTTCTTTTCGGTTAACAATTCTAACCCTAATAAATAAAAGTGTTAAAGTCGAGGTTGTTTGATTGCCAGATACCCTGTTGCACCCTAGTTGCACTGCTATAACTGAGGAAGGAAGCATCTCCGATCCCCTAAAGTATACGAGGTGTGTTCAAAAAGTATCGCGAATTTTGTGTTTTTTCAGATATTATTTATTTATTCATGAATATCTATTTTGTCCCCTTCAAAGTAATCCCCATGAGATATTATACTCGTACTTGGTCAGCATCACTAGCAGCAACTTGGGCCATATCTGGCTGTCAAGCCAATCTTAGCACTTTGAGAGCCAGAGACTGCAAATTTGGACTAATAGCTCTCATATTTTTTAAACTTTATCGATACAAATCGATTACCGATCTTTATAAAAGGCACTTGACAAAACTACTATGAAAAGGCCTGATATGTATTCAACAACTGGTTAGAGGGTATCTCCTAGTCGAGCTGTCTCAACTAGATCTAGATTCTACTTGTTGTATCCACTTGTTTGTGGCTATTTTTACAGGGCATCTGCTCGCCGATCACTCTCAAATGAGATCAACTGCAGCATCAGCTTCCAATGCTATCTTTGGAATCGCAGAGATCCTGTCGCGTTGCTCCTTATGCGAAGGTGTCAAGCAAAAAAGGAGACAGCGTTGCTTATCAGCGACCAGCAATCGCAGCCTGCTAGGCAAGCTGGGACAACAGACAAGGGGGCAAACTAGGAAGGGGCAGCAAACATGCAACATACAAGATTTTTGCACTTAATTATAAATATCAATGATCGCAAAACCGGGGGGAGAAGGGTGGCGAGGCGAGGCGGCGGCGGAGTCGGAGTTGGGGGCAAGTCCTTGTTTGGGTCGCTGGCTGAATTAAAGCAGGAATGCCGCAAGCGATGGGGCAGCAGGAGCAGGAGCAAAATGCGGCATGCATAATGCAAGGCCCGGCGTGGAGGCGATGCCTCCGCCGACATCGATACAATGGAGATTGCCCGATGATTGCTGCATTTTGATTAACAAAAGCTCGCACGTGACAAATCCTTTTATGGCAGCGCAGTGGCCAGGTGAGGCAGCCAGTTGCCCGTTGGCTGTAGCAGCCAGCTGAGGCCAGAGACGTTGGCGGCGCCGACGCGGGGCCAAACGTGTTGAACGTTATGACAACTGCAGGCACGAGACTGTCGATCGTCGATCGTCGTTCGTCGTTCGTCAGCACAGGCCGGGCACATCTGGCCAGGCACAGCAGGCGACACCAGAAACCAGTACAAGCTGCAGCTGAAGGCTGACGCATCCAAACGGAGCACCCAGTGTGTGTGTGTGGCAAGAACGAAGCCTTCATACTCTGCAGTCAGCACAGTTGGAAGTTGTTTGCCAATCTTGAGAAGAAATAATGCTTTCCTTTCCAATAGGATCATAATTTTAAATAGACATTCCCTGGTACAATTGTAGATTATAGATAACTGAACGATTATTTTATAGAGTGAGGTTTTCAGAAGGAGTTTTACAAGAAAACCGACCTAAGGATAGATAAAGATCGCAACTTGTTCTTCCAATTCAAATTTACGATGCGAGATGCCTAATTTGTTGATAAAAAAATCTACAATTTGATTGTTACACACAATAAGTAAAGAGCTATTTATCCATATATAAATACTATATATAAGCTATATATCTGAGTGTATTACGAATCGCAGATAGGAAGCTATGTAATTGTTTCCACAATGAATCATTTTCTAATCCCATTCTCAATTCCCTTAATACATTGAAAATAACGAATTAAGTTTCTATAAGCGTTTTTCCTCCCCGAAAAATTATAAACTCAGTTTTAAAGAAACACGGATTTCATGTTTGATCAATTAGAAAGCATTTCATGAAGTCCCTTCTTATAAGCTTTTAAAAACCTGCAAACCTGTTTTTTTGGTTGAAATTTCAAATGGCGATTTAAGCCAAATTCTTGTAACTGAATGTGCCAATTATCGAGCGACTCCTGCAAAGAACCCACAGCAGCAGGATACTGGATCCGCAAAGGAGCCACAGAGAAAAAATCAAGAATCTTTCGAGGTAGTCGATTCGAGTGCTCATCAACATTTGTGGCATGAACGTGTATATAATGATTTGCACACTTGCCATTTAGCTGACAATCCAAGGGTACATGGCTTTTAATTGCAGGCCAAACAAAAAAAATAAAAACAAAAAAAAAATAAAAACAAAAAAAAACAAAACAAAGCAAAAAAAAACAACAACAGAAGCAGGAACGTTGAGTGGAAAGAATTCTTGCATTAATCAGAAAGTCAAACGGAGCTGCTGCTGCCATTCAAGCATTCGATCATAAGCGAAAGCAATTGGTGAATCGCAAGTTGCAAGTTGCATGTTGCAAGGCACAGAGACTCAACTCTCAAGTCGCTTCCATTATCATAATCAGCGGCGCAGCTGGCAGACGCCAAAAGCCCAAGCCGCAGTCGCAGTCGCAGTGGCAGTGGCAGTGGCAGTGGCAGCCAGCCAGCCAGCCAACCAGCCAGCTGAACCTGTGCCGAGCACGCACCAAGAAATTCCTGCGGCTTGTCGCATTGCAGGCGGGAGGAGGCGGCATCGGTTTGGTGGGGCAGAGAATGTCTGCCAAGCAGCGAGGAATGTCCAACTGGCTGCCAGCTGGCGACATTGTCTGCCCGCCGATCGGGTTTATTGAATAAACATTGAGTTGAGGCTATTCCTCTGCTGTCCGCTCTCCTGTCCAGTTCCATCCACCATTGCTTGGTGGCGTCTCCACTGCTGATTTTCAGCGCTGATAGGCGGTGGAATCAGATCAGCCGAAGCCGCGGACTTTGGAGCCACCGAACGTTTGCCTTTCGAAGGTGCAAAATGCCTTGCGCCTTGGACTCGGGGGACGCAAGTCATCGGGCGACTGGCCAGCAGTCTCTCCCGAGCGCACATAGATCGTTGGACGCGGTATTAAATCAATGCCAATCCATAAATGGGGCTCCACAGCGATGCGCGTAGATTGAATTGGAATCTCTCAGTGAGCGATTTCATTATTCCACAATAAAATATCGCAAATCGCATGAAAAACGGCCACTTTAGAACGGTCTGCCTTTGTCCAATTCCAGGTAAACACCACCACTTGGAGTGAGTGGCTTCCAGGTGTGAATGCGCTCCATGTTAGTTCATTTGAGAGCGGTCGCTTCAGCTCTGCAATCATAATTCCAGTAAATGCTTAGGTGGGGTTAATTAGTATTATGAAGAAGTGGATGCCTGGCAAAATAAAATAAGATTCTTGGCGTGATTTTTAGTTGAGTAATGATCATAATTTGTCCATATTGAAAATGGTTAATCTACTTAAATTAAATTAAATTCAGTTTTTGAGCAATTAAAATTCCCAATTCAACTGCAGAACTGAGCTGAACAATTATGTAAAAATCAAATAATTCCGTTTTCGGAAGTTGGATTAACACATGACTAATTAACAATAATAATAATGTATATAAACTGTTATAAATAAAATTATAAAGGAAGGATTCACTTTTCTTTACTTTTCTTCTACTCTTCAGAACAGTCATAAGTTTTCCACTCATAACTTTAGTTTTGAGATCTGCCTGCTTTTTCGGATAATAAACTGAGAAGAGTTTATCAAACTAGTTTTGAGCCACCATTTTGAGCGGCTTTAAGGCCAATAAAAACCTTTATGATTTTCCATTTGGAGCAAAACTTTTATCAGCTTTTTATATCAATCCATCTACGAGTATTTACACCCAAAAAATGCAAGCGAAAAATGGCAGCATTTTTTTTTGCTGGGATCGTTCCAAGATTCGTTTTGACTTGTGGCCCATGCCGAAAACGTGACAATGCCAAGGATGGCCAGCCGTCGCAAGAGGAGTAGCTGAGGAGAGGAGGGGGAGGGGGAGATGGCTACTGCTACTGTTGTAACTCCTGCTTCTGCGGCTCCTGCTGCTGCTGCTGCTGCGGCTGCTGCTGACGATGTTTGGTCAATGGTCAATTTGGCAGCAGTTTATTTTGATTGTTGTGCAACCGGGGCAAGGATAACGATGTGAACACGAATTGGCAAAGCACCAACTGCAACTATGCAACATAGATAGAGGCACACACACACACACACACATATACAGACACGCACACATTGACAACTGCTCTGGCTTCCGTAGGATATTCTTTTGCCATAGTCACGAAATGTGCTGATAACGATTCGTGCAACTCTTTTTGCATTGTGCTTTTGCGTGGCTCGATGTGGGTGGCATCGATGTCCTGCGGACAGGCACGCGCTACTTCTTCGACTGCATTTGTCCCAGCTTGCCAAATAATCGCTTATGCATTTTTTGTGCACTTTATGTGTACCCTGAGCACATTACAAATGGGTATCATCAACTAGTGCAAAACTGAGTAGCTGGCAGAACAAAAATTTCAAATCAAAATCAAAATCTCATCGAGATCGGATAAGAAACACAGATTTTCTCAATCGAAATCGTATTTTCATATTGAACAATCTAATAACAGCAAGTCTGACATGTTTTTCATTGGGGTATTTCTCTCTTCTTAGCTGTTTGGAGAGTGGCTGGTGCAGGTGTGAATCTTAGAATGCTTAACCACAGCAATTGCTTGGAATTTGGTGGCACGTAGTCTGCGCCGCGCTCATTAGTCAGGTAACCATCGGCAATCAAATTAGACTGGCCGTAATGGCCACAACTAATTATGTTGAATCAAATTTGAATCGCCGTCAGCCAGCAGCGCACCTGACATTTATGATGGCACTAAAACAAGCACAGACACAACTAGCACTCTTTCCCCGCGATCCTCAACATTTTTTGGCAGCCGTCGCGCGTTGCAAAAGGTCAATGGAACGAGGCAATGACGCCAGCGTGGACATATAGATGCCACTGATGATGACCCTGCACTCTGGCTGTGTCAAGCTCAAGTGCCTCGCATAATTGTGACGTTGCGACACTTGCGTTGTTGTTGGCGCTGCCGTTGTAGTTGGGCGGAAGCGCAGGCGGACGCGGGCACGGGGCGCGCATCATTAACCTGTGCCCAAATAAAAAAAGAAAATAACAATTAGAAAAAGCAAAAACTGTCTGAAGATTAGATACACTTACCAAAGCAGGCTCGCGACTGCTCTTCTACAAGCAGTCTAATTGGCCCCTTTACTATATTTATCAAAAAACGGATACATCTGCAAGTGATGCCAATCAATAATACATATATATATATATATATATATATATATATATATATATATATATATAACTATATATATTGCATAATTATAATTTGCACACTTTCGAAAACGGATGTATTCTTGCTAAGTGTTGCCAAATAACTGAGATCATCACATGGGCTGCTTTGTCCCAGATTTCTTACATGAGCCAACCACTAAAAATTAGATTTCTAAATTTAAAATCAGTATTAATTAATCATTTGTTACATATGCAATAACAAAGCAGTAATACCCTCTGGCAAAGTTAGTCGTAATGAGAGACATCAAGTGCGTGGCTGCGACTGCTAGGACACGCGTTGGCCATGCTTGCACCTTGTTGCAACAACAGCAGCAACAGCAGCAGCAGCAGCAGCAGCGGAGGCAGCTGATCGTGCTGGTGGTGGGGGGAAGGCATTAGGCATTAGGCTGTGCCGTGTGCAGTCGCTCGGAAAACATTGAAAAAACTACAGAGGAACATATCAAATAAAATTTGATTGTTAGTCAGTGGCACTGATATCCGATTACTGGACAAACATGCAAGAGTGGGAGCGAGGGGGAGGGAGAGGGAGAGTCGTGTTGGCTGGCTGTGTTCTCATTTTCAGCATTAGGGGCACGCCCCTTTGGACTCCTACCCATTGCACGACTAGTTGCCAACAATGCGTGCGCTAAGTGGAATAAAGACTCGTTGTTGTTGTTGTTCTTGTTGTTTTCCATTTCCATTTTGGCAATCTTTTAGCGACGAGCTGCCAAACAAAGACGTGGAGTGGCTTCAGGCTGCGCCACGTTTGCTTTTGTGCCCGCTGCGTGTCATTCCATTTCCGCCTGCCACGAATCCAAATCGCAAATCAAACAAAAACGACGACGAGGACGAGGACGACAGCTGCTCCTTGGCTTTGCATATGTGGCACATATCCTTGCAGGGCGCCCATTGTGTGTGTGTGTGTGCAAGAGCGGGGCAATCTTGAATCTATATAGCCAAACGTATATAGCTTTTGATTTGCACAAAGCCAGGCAGCTACCTTCTCGAAGCTAGCCTCCTACCCATCTCCACACTCCTCTCCACTTCGCGACAATCGAGGCGGCGTCAAAGGCCAAAACGTCAAAGCGGCAGCAATCTCAAATCAAGTCTTGACACACATATACATCTATATATATATATATATATGTATATATGCACATATATGTACATTGTCTGTTTTTGTTCTGCAGACAGGAAACAACTGCAGCAAAAGGTGCAAACGAACTTCCGCTCCAAATCAGTTTTCGATTTGGATTCAGCTGCTGCTGTTTCAGTTGTTTGTTTGCTGTTTTTTTTTTTGTTTGGTACGCGGCACGCGCTGTGTTTAATCAGATGCAAAATGAAACTTGACTTTCGGCTTGGTCTAGAGCAATCTGGCAGCTCGTCGGACTCATCAGCGTTATATAGGCTAATCAATTATCATCATCATCAGCATAATCATCAAGATGACAGCAGTAACAACACGATTGAAAGGCTGATTACCTTTCAGGACGACCTCTAATTATACCAAAGAGTAGTAGCAAAACAGGAACAGAAGCAGGAGCAGCAGCAGCAGCAGCAGCATCAGAAGTTGTAATAGCATCGGGGGCGCCAGGTTCTGTAAAGGCAAATGTGACTTTAATGAGTAAAAATGTGATAATTAGTAGACGCAGAGAGGCCGACAAAGACATGCAAACCAACAAAAAAATTACAGTAATTATGCGTTGAGTAAAAGCAATTTGAGCCAGGCCCAAATTACTCACAGGACGGCCGAGCCATCAACAAAAACAGTAGGAACAACAAGTGCCTCAAGTTGCTTGTGGAAAGATGCTGCTAAGCCACAGTTTCCATTTCCACCTGCGGCCAAACGATGCAAAGTCGACTTGCTGCTTTGTTCAAATATTATTATTCAATTAAATGAAAGTGCGTGCAAAACTAGCTCAACAAAAACAATAAACAAAAATATCTAAAGCTAACAAAATATCTGAGTGACAATTAAGGGATTTCATGGATTTAAATATAAAATCAGTTATTTATAAGGTTCAACTTCTGTAGCTGAAAATGACAGCATTTTAGTTTATATTATATAATCTGTTTTGTTTGTCAAATAGTTTGGCAAATACTCTATTCGCGACTCATATTAATTTTGAATTAAAAAAGTAACTTAAAACATATTCGATTTACAGACTCAACAAATTCGAGTTAAGAATTTTCCATACAGTTAAAGAATTTATATATATTCAATGCTCATACTAATTTTCAATTAAAAAGTCAACTTATCGCATAAGTTAAGCCTATTTTTCTTGGAGCTTCAAACGGTTTCGAGTTACAAAAGTCGAAAAGTTCGAGCTAGGAATACGCAATAAGCTGCAGAAAATATGACTAAGAAGTGCCACAGCAAGACAAATTCGACGCAAATGTAAATTCAAGTCCTTATATATATTGAGATTATTGGCCCGGCTTATAGCCGGGCTCATGGCTGGCCTGGTTTCATGGGCACAGTTTATAAATATTGCTTAACTGCATGGAATAAAAATGTCAACACGCTCAATGAGGGCACATAAAATGCATAATGGAGTGCACAGCGTTTTTTTCCCCCCTCTTTTCGTCGCCAGCGAAGATGTCCTTTTTTGCGCATAGCCCATGGCTAACAAAAACACTCACACACACACACACACACACACACACAGGCACAGGCGCTGGTAAAAACAAACGCAGCAACGTAATTCAAAGGAATTTTTTTCGTAGGTGTTCCTCTTAAATAGATGCCGCCGTCGCCGCCGCCGATGTTCCTCTGTCCCAATGTTGACCATATCGTGAATGATGTTGACTGTTTCTGTCTGCGTGTGTGTGTGTGTGTGTGTGTGTGTGTGTGTGGGGGGGAGTGTGTTAAATGTTTTGCGTCAATTTGTCGCTTTATGTTTTGCGACATAAAAACACGCTGCCCACATTCACATCCACAATCGTCCACACATCCTCGTCGTCCTTCTCCTGTGAATGAGGCACAAAATAGAATTATGTACGTACAGTTAAATGAAAGCGGATCGTAGTGGGAAATATATATATATATTTATATGCACATACGTATTGCATAATTTACCTGGTTTGGTTGCCGTCGGCATGACGTCATGCGGTGCGACCGCTTCGTAATGTCATTATCAGGCTCAGCCGCAAGGACACCATGTGTGCGTGTGTGTGTGTGCGGGAAGAGAGAGAGAGAGAGAGAGAGAGAGAGAGAGAGAGAGAGAGAGAGAGAGAGGGGAGAGGGCTCAATGTAATTCGCACACCCCGTGGTGAACGTCACAAAACAAATGATAAACAATTATTTTGTTACCAAATGTTCCGGCCCGATTTAGTTGCTGCCGCCTCATCGTTTGATCTCTTGTTTGTTGGCCAAACCAGATTTATCACAATTTCACAATGCATTTGGGTGTTCCCATTGTCCTCATTCAGCAGCCACTAACAATTTAATACGTAGAAAATTCCAAATCGGAAGTAAAATGTTTGGACTATTTGAATTTCTGCTTGAAAAATTGATAAAGGATGAGCAGATAATGGCAAATGCAACTCTGGCTGATTGGCAGCAAGTGTTGTCAGCATTGCCAAATTGAAAAATTAAAGCAAAGTTCGCATAACTTAAGCAACGCGCGACGCTGCATCTCGTGTAACAGAACTTGAATTAGTTTAAATGTTATGTGTACATTTGTTTATTGTTAATTAATGCAATATTAAGCATTATGTTAACGAGCTGTTGGGCAAAGTGATAACATAATTATTGCCATCTGAATTTGTGTTAGTATCAAAAAGGCTAAAAGCGTGCTAAATTAGTGTTTTTATTGTGTAAGTAAGCGCTAAATGTTCAAAATATGCAATTTATTGCTTGCATTAAATAATTTTCGTTCTTTTCAATGAGCTAGTAAAATTGATGCCGTAATAATTGTGTTTGACCGCATGCATAATGTGTTTATAAGTGAGTGTGGTTGATGGGAGGAGGAGGAGAAGGAGGAGGACGAGTGTAATGAAGAGAGTACAAATTGCAAGTTTAATGGCCTGGCTGGTTGGCTGATCGCGCAGGCGATTCCTCAATTAAATCAAATTTGATAATTATTATTATTAGACTGTAGTGCGACTGGCTAACTAGAAGCGACACTTGTTTAACCTCCCACGGACAAACAGCGCCGCTTGCGGCTGCGAGCGGAAGTAACTATTTTATACGCCTTCCTCTTTTGTTTGCAATTTCGCTTGCGAGCTTAATTTGTGAATGGTTTTTGCTTTGTTTGTATACCCTGTGTAATGGCAAATGACTGAGTGGGGGGCTTGTAGACTTGTATATAATATTAAATATTATAAGTGTACATGAATATAAGTGGAGAATAATAGATGTGTGCATATTAGTATACATTAATTATTTTTCTTCATATATTGATGGGTATTTTTTAGTCGGTCACTTTCATTTAATATATTTTTTTCGTTTTCATAATCGTGTGTTTTAATTGCGCGTAGGCTTCATTTGGATTTTCTTGTTGGTGGTTGTCACAGTCTCAGTTTTAATTAAACACAATACACATTTTCCGCCTTTTGCAGATTTTTTGTATTATTTTTGTTGTGTTTTTTGTTAGTTTTTATGAGCCTCGTAATTGCTCTCGCCCAGTTCTCGTCGCATCGCGTTCGGAACATCTTAATTACATAATAAAAATGATTTCGTTTTGCAATCGCGCTGAGTGCGACCAACTCTAGCTTAGTCTTAACTCGGTAGCAATCTGACTTTTTGTCTTACACTCGTTTTCATAATTTTATGGCTCGTTTAGTTTTGTGGCTTAAATGTTATGTAGTAGTGTCTTTTTGCAGATTTCGTCGACAGATATGCGACCAAGAAATAAATAGTTTCCAAGGTTTTTATCTCATCTTTGCGCTCTCTTAGGCTTTTAATTTGGCCTAGGCAAAAACGGAAATTGGACAGCTGATTTCAGCATTCGCGCACGTTAGATTCAGATCTTTTGAGCTGAATCAAATAAACTTAATGATTAATAATATTCATATTTGCAACATCCACAGATGAGCGGCAAGCGAACGCGCAGCTTCAAATGCGCTGTGCATCAGCGGGATCGGGAAGTGTGCTCTGAGAACGATTTTCAGCTGGTGCTCAGTGAGCCGCCGCTCTTCAGGAAGATGGTGCATGCCGTGGCCGTCGAGGTGCTGCCGGAGGAGCGTGATCGTAAATACTATGCGGACCGCTATACATGCTGCCCGCCCCCATTCTTCATCATACTGGTCACAATCATTGAGGTACCTAGTCCAGATATACATACGAGTATATTCCATTACTTGCATACTAATTGAGTTCTGTTTGCAATTTGTTAGCTGGCCTTCTTTGTGTATCATTCGCTGGCGATGGGAGAGACGGCGCCATCGGGTCCCATACCCACCGATTCCATGTTCATTTACCGGCCTGATAAGCGTCACGAGATCTGGCGATTTGTGCTATATATGGTGCTGCATGCCGGCTGGTTTCATCTCGGCTTCAATGTGGCCGTTCAGCTGGTCTTTGGACTGCCGCTGGAGATGGTGCATGGATCGTCGCGCATCGCCTGCATTTATTTCTCTGGCGTGCTCGCCGGCTCCCTGGGCACCAGCATCTTTGATCCGGAGGTGTTTCTGGTTGGCGCCAGTGGCGGTGTTTATGCCCTGCTGGCGGCACATCTGGCCAATGTGCTGCTCAACTACCATCAGATGCGCTACGGTGTCCTGCGCATCGCATTCATACTCATCTTTGGTAAGGATTTCACTTCTTTTCTTTTATTTATACAGTTTTTGGGTTTAATCTGTCGCTTGCAGCCTCTTTTGACTTTGGGTTCGCCATCTATGCGCGTTACGCTGGCGAGGATTCGCTGCCTGGTCAGATGGGCGGCAGTTCGGCGGCTGTCTCGTATGTGGCACATTTGGCTGGCGCTGTGGCAGGTCTAACCATCGGTCTGCTGGTGCTCAAGAACTTTGAGCAGAAGTTGCACGAACAATTGCTCTGGTGGATCGCACTGGGCACGTATACGGCCCTCGTCGTCTTTGCCGTGGCCTTCAATGTGCTCAATGGCGTCACCTTGTTCAACATGCGTGTGGAGAAGATTCGCTTCACCGAGACGTACTTCAATGACTTTCAAGTATAACACACAGGACACCCAGGAGGCTGCCCCCAAAGGAAAAGTTGATTATCGATTATTTTGTTTTTCTTTATTTTGGATTCGTTAATGTTTTTTTTTTGTTATTTAGTTTATTGTTTGCCCCAATTGGACAGTGAATAAGTATATAGTTTCATCGTTTTGTTGTACAGACGCGCTATATATATATATATATATATATATATATATATATATATATATATATATGTATGATATATACATATATACTTACATATTTGTACAGTGTAGACAATCGTCACTTTCTCTACGTAATTAACGCATTTTGTTCAACGCTTCGTTTTAAAAGTACAAAAGCTGGAAAATGAACTTGAAATCGACAAGAAACCATATAAATCTAGGGTATATGTATTTATTTACAAGAAATCGGAACTGATTAGATTTACACATATATACAACTTGATGCTCAAGGGATATTTGCAAATCACAAATTTAGAACTATTTTTCTATAGGCTTAAGCAAGAGATACAACAGATGTAAAATAAAACATGCTTAAGTGCTAAAATGCGCATATATGTATATTGAAACCGATATTGGAAAGTCCAAACATTTATTCCAACACATTTTTCCGAACTGTCCCACTGCCGGCCTTATATATACATTGAATAACGTATATTCTCGAGACTACCTCAAATTGGTAAACGTAGTTAAGTTTAAATTGCCCTTATCAAAGAAATCATCACTGCCAGCATTAGTGAATTATAAAAAAAAGAAAACAAAGTAAGCAAAGAGCACCAATTGAAATGTATTTTGTAAATATTTTGAAAAGCTAATAAAGTAATCTAAATGAAAACGGAAATGAGCTACGAGTATTGTTCTTTAATGATATTTATGGGGACGGTAAGTACGCCTGATGGATATATATATATTCTTGATTAGCATGAAATACAAACTAAAGTGCAATGCAAAAGCAAAAAAAAGAAAGAAAAAAACTGGAACTAACTGCAAATTGTTTTGCTTTGTGCTGCTTGCTGGCTGAAAACTGATTGCCTTTTTATTATTAGCTGCTGCTGCTGATGCAGATTTCCCGTCTAGTTGTGACTTTTGCTCGATGCTCAGACAAATGTACACAAACAGGCAAAATGCTAATCTGACGCTGAACTGTTCAATTAAAATTGAAAGGCGTAATTATAATACTTAAATTGTGTTTAATCAATGTACGAGTACGCGCAACATTAACAATATCAAAGAAGCGCCGTGTATTTGTTTCTTTTTTTATAGTTTCTATGCAAGCTGCAAATTGTTATTGCTTTTTTTTCTGAACACACAAAAAATCCGGAAGAGAAGATGAGCTGCTTTTTATGTAGTTGTTGCTGTTGCTGTTGGTGTTGCCTTTGGCGCATTGCGAAACTCGCCAAATGCGCGGTGCTTTTAAGTAAATATAAACTACTCAACTAAAATGCTTTTTAAGGGATTATTTCTTTATTTATTTTTTTTTGTGCGTTCAAGAAAGTTTAATGAATGGAAATTAACAAAGGGTGCAAAGAAACTAAACCTGAAGAGGGGGTCATCTGCTGCTAAGAAAGTTCAAAGTGAAAGACATGGAAATTGAGGAGATTTTAATGTTGTTTAGAATTTCCGGTGAAATTAATTTACAATCGATCTATGTGCAAAATAAAAATGTATTCAAATTTATATATTAAAACTGCGAAAATGCTCTTGCACAGCAAACACATATGAAGTAGAAGTGGTAGTATTTGGTTGGTAGTCGTGCTTCCTCGACTTACGCACTTTGAGCACTGCTTACGGGTTTCTCATGACCCATTTATATGTCGGGCAAAGGGCAAGCACTCAATGCTGAAACACATGTCATAAATGTTTAAAATTAGTCGTAACATTTTTAAATGTTAGATTTTATCTATATAAATTTACATATTGGCGGCATCTTGAGACACGCAAGCTTTTTCTAAAACTTTTAAGGTGCTATAAAATATTTGAACATGGCATCCATCTCTATCAAAAGCGTTGCGTGTTAAAGGGGCGAGCCGAGGGCGGTCCTACTCTGACAGTGAAATGCAAAAAACTGTAGAAATTTTCATGACAGTTTCGTGCACGCACCTGGGACATGGCCAACTGTCAGAGCTACCCCGGCAACTACTCCAACCAAACCATCACACCCCATTCTTCACACCCCACCCTTCACACCCCACCCTTCACACCCCATCCTTAACATCCCGCGACCATCCGCCCAGTGCCAGTTGGGCTGTCAACAAAGCGTTGCACCTTGCCTTTTTGCTGTGGCACTGTTTTTGTTATGCTTGCGATGTCTCACTCATAGATGCCCCAAACCCCATGCCCCATGCTCCATGGTCCGTGCCAGGCAAACCCATGCTTTGCCTAAAAAATAACAGCTCCCAGTTTGCATTGACATGCTCCTTCACCATTCATTTCAACAAATCCCGGCGGACTCGAGTTTACGTTTGTTTGAGCATATTTCAACGTTAGTCATTCGTCAGGCGTTGTCAGACAAACAACCAAAAAGGAGCGAGTCCAATGCAAAAATTGTCAAAATGATATAAGCAAATAATAAAATGTTCACCCAACTAGTCCGGAAATTGGAAATGGGCGTAGCAACAGAAGAAGCACAAATAAGAAAAATAAGCTGACACTTTTGCTTGGACAAAGGATTCAATTGACGTTGATTAATGCGGGCCTCACGAGCTAATTAGCCATTGTCCGCGCCCAGATTACGCAGATAATAAATGATTAAAAATTAGTATGCACAAATTTAAAAGCGGTATTTTAATAAATCCCAAAGCATTAACAAAAAGGTGCAGCTGTAGAAAAAATTGGTTTAGTTTTGACAAAATATATGGCTATCATCAATTTTATTTCATATAAAAACTTTTATTACGCCATATTTTGAGGGTATAATTTTAACATGAATTTCGAGCCAGAATCACGTTAAAAACTTTGATTGCAGTGTAGAGGTGAAATCATATTTTCAAACCTGGCGCGTTTTTGTCAAAGTATTTTAGCATAAATTCCAGCAATTTAGACAGTTTCAAACGATTAGAAAAAAAGTCGAAAATAACCTGTGTAATATTTTTAATTGACGTCTAAACTGTGCGACTGTCCCAAGGCTTAAACACACACATTAAAATCACGATGAACTCATCGAGACCAAGTAAATAAATCATATCAATAAGAAAGAGACTAAAGTCAGAGCAGTATGGAGCTTGTTCTTATGCTGCCTGTCTGCTAACTGCCTTCTTGCTGTGCCTGGCAAACATGTTTACAGCAAGTACGAGTGTAAGAGTCGAGAGAGCTCGATTCGAAGATATCCTATACACAGCTGTTAAATCGTTGTGAAAATCGGTGTTTCTTATCCAATCTTGATGAAAGTTTTACAGCTGATTCATAATATGTCAGGGTAAATTATATATCAATTGGAAGGCTATAACTTGATTCGTTCGTCAAGAATAAAAATACTTTCAGGTATCTAAGATACATCCTTCTGCCTGTTACATACGTACGCACAAGTTCAGTATACCCCTTTTACCCATTACACAGTGGAACGGCTGCGAATAAAAAGTACAAGTTAATATTTATGTAATGCAGCAGATACAAAGTACAACAACGTTGAGACTCGGATCATTACATTGACATATTCATGCACACGCGTTCATGTATCAGGAATTTAGCTGAAGAGGCGAACAATGCCAGGCAAGGAGCAGCGGGCAGGTGGAGGGCAGGACAAGTGGGGGCATCATCGGTGACCATGTAAAGTGCGGACGATGCGTCCCACGCGACGCAGAAAAATCAACCTGCATTTTGTGGCTGTGCCTTTGGCTTTTGTTACTGTGATGACAGAGACGATGACGACGACGACGACGACGACGGCGACGATGTGGAAAAGTATCTCACAGTTGTGGTTCTGGTTGGGTATCCGTTCGCCTTTATCTGCGACAGTGAACAGTGCGGAACAGCGAGAGAACTGTTCATGTTCGCGATGCATGCTTATCAAAAGTTCTCCTTGTACCTGTCATAAGGCCCACTGAAATATTGTGGCCAGGAATGTGTGCAGACTAAACTGAAACTCGACTGAAGTGTGTGTGCCCCTCGGGCCATTTGCAGTTGAACTTTTTTAATAAACTCTGCCATACACTCCTGGACAAAAGGTGTAGCAGCCGCCTGCTTCAGGATTTGTGCATTTATCTCACTTGGCGCCAAGGCAAATATGGAAATTTGTTGCAAGCTCTATTATTTTTTTGTTGCCGCATGCGGCACTTGACTCTTTTTTTTTTGTTTGCTACATTTTATGCCGCTAAGCGCTTCATTAAGTACTTGTGGCACTGCAGTGAGTCCTGCCGCGCAGCACGACTGCCTGAGTGTCCTTATATCCTTATGCTATAACTAATTGTTGCGACCTGAATATTTTTATGTATATCTAGAAAAAGCATTTTTGGTTGTGTCTTTAGCTTGGCACCGTTTGAATACACTTTTCAGGCATTCTCAGAGAATATCGCTAGTTTTCAATTCCAGTGAAATTTTTCTGAAAATTGAAGATTTTGTTCTGTAAAGTTTTTAACTCCTTTCAACTTCTTACGTCCATAACTTTGTCCAAACTGAGAACTATATTAAATCTTGAGGCACTTTTAATTATTTTTTCTTCTCTAGATTTATTCTACATTTTGTCTTCGTAAACTTTTCGAATTTATTAATAATTCTAACAATAATAACTTTTCCAAAGCTGAACTGATATTCAACGTTTGAGTTTAATTTGATCATTGTTTGTACTTTAGTCTAATTCCTAAAATTGCTCAGAATAACTTTAAGCAACCCAAACTGTGTCAAAATGTAATAGATTTTGATTTCCATAGATATTTTCTTCAAAATTAGATCTGAAGATTAGAAATTAATTTTGTTTTTAAATTTCTGATAGTAAATAAATGATCAAGAAGGATTTCAAGCCTCATAATTATGACAGAACTAAACCGATTTTCAATTTCTATCTTATTACTTCTTCAATATGTAACACATCTTATGATAAAATGGCGATACTCTTTCTGCAAGGGTGTATTTAAAAAAATGCTTAGAAAACGAGTTCAGGATTGAAAGAGCCTTCTCTGTGGCAGTGCCAAAAGCCGCTTGACCCCGCCAGCTAGGACAAAGGATTCGCCGATGTTAAACGTTTTTGCGGTCGCAGCCAAAAGTAATTATACAAAAATGCGACACAAATGTTGAAATAATAAGGCTGCTATTCCAACCACAAATAAGGCACAAAGTGCAAGGATTTCATTTGCAGAGCTCCAACAAAATTAGCTGAGCATTGTAGCATAAAAGTGGAGCTGCGACGAAGTTGGATTTGGGGGACGGTCAAGAAATCAAGCTACGGGCTTAATCTATGCAATGGGCCGTAAATGTGTGTGCCACCATCATCATCATATTGAATTTCATGGATCGGGATATGAGACTTGGCATTTATAGGCGGACCTTTTAGGTTAATTGCCTTGCTGGTGTCGCCAGCACATTGTTGCAATCCGGCTTGGCTGGACTGGACTGAACTGGACTGTCCAAAAACTGCTTTCCCCATATGAGGTCATATTGTGGCTTCATCAAAACTTGCCATTGCGGCGTGCCCCAAACCAGCCGAAAGCCAGGCAAAAATCCGACAAAAGCCACCCATTTTGCCAGCAGAAACGGACGAAATTAGTTTTCATTTATGCAGATGGCGCCTTCCGCGACATCACCTCTCTGTGCGTGCTGGCTGGCAGTTTAAGTCTGGCCTCCCATTCGAGGTGTACAAGTGCTCCAACATTCGTATATATCCTGGCAACAGTGTTGGCCAACTTTCGACAAACAAACAAAAAAACCAAGGACTCCAATGGCACAAAAGTGCCAAATGATACTTATCTGAAGTTGAGTTAAGAGTTGGGTTTTCAACAACATAGAACTTATGCTTAAATACTTTGAATATTTGAATTGTAACAGATGTGAATGGGAATCGAAAAAAAGTGATAATCCGCTTTACATGCATATATAATATGTATATAGCTATATATAACTTTCACATATATTTTGTGTACTGAAAGCCTTACTCCTTTGGAGTGTGCAAATTTTTACCAAATATTTAAATATTTTTGTTAGTATTTTTAAAAGCATTTGCTTGCTCTGCAAACAAAAAAAGCCAAAAATAAACAAAAACCCGCTAACTTTTTGTGTTGAAATTATTTGCCACACTGTTTATGTTTGCCACAGACAACAAAGGATTTGCGTTATGTCAAAATTTGGTTGCAGACATTTTCATAATTTTCACATGCTCAAAAACCCAGGTGTTTGCGTGCTTAGCTGTCAACGCCAAAGGTGAACTTGGGGGAGTGGGTGGGGGGAAGGGGTGTGGAGCAGATAGCACCCGGCTGGGTGTGCCGCTTAATTGCCACAGCTCACGGGCTGAATGGGTTTGTTGTGGGCGATATCCTTCTATGCGAGTCAGCTGAATGAATGTGCCAACTGCTGATATGGAGCTGTGCCCCTGCAGCCCCTTTGACAAGGTCGTTTAAATGGAAACTACTTGCTGTTAAAAACGGAGAAGACGACTTGATTAATGTTCATTTGCTCATAAGAAGAAAAGATACAATTCAACTTGCTTAAGGATAATTTAACTTTAAGGGTACGGAATTAGCTACTGCATTAATAATATCATTTTTACCGAGTTATTTTGTGCTTACATCAAGACTTCATTGGCAAAACTTCATTAGAAATGTTTCTTACTTCATTTTGGAGGCTCTTTTTACCTCAACCCATTAAAAATTGGAATGAAGTTGTGCAGAAGAAAGTATCAGGCAGACGAAAACCACATAGGCCCCATAAGATATAAATATTCTCAATCGGCATCAGCATCCAAGTATCATCAGAATAAACACACCGATCGCAGGAACAATAAGATCTTGAAACTTTCAACTTTGGAATCTAAGCCCTGCCACTGAAAAAGTTTCTTTTATTTTATCGATACCTGTGCCCTTTTTGCAAATATCGATACATATTCATTTCCGATAGCAATCAAAGACGCGATTTAAGACAAAGCCCGCGAATAATACACAAAATGACAAGTTCTTCATTAAGTGTGAAAATTTCATGAAGATCGAATAAGAAGCACAGATTTTCTGGCTCTAACTTTGTTCTCTCTAGTTGACTAATAAGTCATTGTAGATATTTCAACCATTTGCTATATATAATATAAGGAATTTGTAACGCAAGTATGAGCGATGGACGGGATCCGGATCTGGCGCTGAGGAGGGCGTTGCCGCCAGAGATTACATACACCGTTTTCAACAGCGAATCCGAGTTGAAGGCCATTCGAGCCCTGATCGAGATGTCGCTCTCCGAGCCGTACTCGATTTACACGTATCGCTACTTTGTCTACAATTGGCCAGAGCTCTGCATCTTTGCGCGTCATGGTGAACGCTATGTGGGCGTCATCGTCTCCAAGATGGAGCAGAAGAGCAGCTATGTGCGGCACGGCTACATTGCCATGCTGGCCGTTGAGCCTGGCTATCGACTGTTGAGAATCGGCACCAAGCTCGTGGAGAAGACCGTTGAGGCCATGTTGCTGGAGCATGTGGATGAGATTGCACTAGAAACGGAACTGTCCAACAAGGCGGCACTGCGTCTGTACGAGAGTCTTGGTTTCATACGGGAGAAGCGTATGCTACGCTTCTATATGGACGGCGTGGATGCACTGGGTCTTAGGCTAATCCTGTCCTCGAATGCTAAATTGAAGTGATGTTGTTGTTGTTAGTTTTACTTACAGTTGAGATGTGTTGGCTTAAAGATAAAGATGCTGCTCAACTGACTGCCTCCCTCTCTCTCTGGCTATCTCTCTCCTGCTCTCCCTGCCTCTGTCTCATTCTCTGCTGCTCTCCTGATGCTGTCATTTTATGCTGTCAATTAGCGCCCCATGGTGAGGCAGCTACAGTAGTCACTTAATAGCCACCGACTGACAACTTGTGCCCAGGTAAGGCAAACTATTTGATAGCCACCTAATTGAGTGCAATTACTGATGGACGACAGCAACCAACAACCAGCTCAAAGGATGTGAAACTTGTAACCCACACAAAGGTTACCTTTGACATTCACCCTTGCCAACAGCAGCCGGGCCAGCTATTCATGAAGGGATAATTACCATTCAGGGTCATATCAAATGACTTTTTCTATCGTCGAGTTATGCACTTGTTAAGCGAGCTCAGCCACTTATGATAAGGATATATACATAAGAACATACGAATATATATACTTGTCCTGGCTACGAGGTGGTCCTTTCTTAGCACACGAGAGTGCACATCAAGGCTATATATAAATAAATAAATATTTTCTTTAGCTACAAATTATGCTATGATTTTCATATATAAGTCTAATAGTTGCTGTATTTATATAATAATTAATCCCTTTGCTAAAAATGGCAAAATCATCGAAGCGCATAACCAAAGATATTATTAGCTTAATTATTTAATAAGTATTTCTTATACTTTATATATTAATGGTTAGTTATACATTAATAACTGAAGATAAGTGGGTCTATGTTTGCTTTATTTATTTTGCAGAATAAATCTAAAAAATGTTTCTTTAGTTCGTCTGCTTTCCCTCTATCAAAAATATATGCGTTTATTTTGATCATGCTCAGTATGAATTTATTGGAAAACTTGCCAAACTTTAATAAGCAACTTGTAAATAATTCTTAAAGATAGCTCACAAAACACACTATCGAAACTTTGATCAATAAACAGTCCAAAATAAATCGAACTATTTCATAAAAGCTTGCTAACAAAATTAACGACTCTTTGAAAACTAAAAAGTCGTAAATTAAATGCTACAAATCAAAATACCGATACTTTAATAAATTATAGTATTTGATTAATATTCTCTCTGGTTTTATATCATAAATTGGCTTGAAATTTACGGTCCTTGCACGAAGCCAAGCTGATTGCTAAGTTTGTTGCATTGAGTAGCTTTACTACTCCGATTTCTCCTTATTGATGAGGGCCTCGATAAGATTTCCTATGCACAAACTCTTGATAAACTCCGTTTTGCGTGAAGATGCAATTTTGTACGAGTACGTGTATTTGTTGGCATTAGAGACTGTGATAATATTGCACTCTTTTTTAGCCAAACACTTGAGAGGCCCTCTTGGCTTGCCCTCGGACGAACGTTGATCTTTGATCCGCACTTGAGGCAGGCCAGCTTAGCGGACCAGCTTCCTCAGTTGAGCCACTTGAGTGATTTGAACGGCTTCACCTTTGGACCAAATACAGTGCGCTCTCTCTCTCTCACTCTCACTCTCTCTCTCTCTTTCTCTCTCTCTCTGAGCTTTTGGAGCAGGTGGCTGAGTTGGCCAGTTGATGCCACAGACGCAAACGTAACGTTGCAAGCACGGCGTTGATTGAATTGCACCTGCCATTCGCAGAAAACAAGCCGAACGGCTTCTGCCAGGCCACGAAGGGGTGAGGTGGGGTGAGTGTGTGTGAGTGTGTCAGTGTGTGTGTGTACTTGATGACCAACGCCCGATGCTCGCGTTATTTATGTGGATTTTTGGCTCAGCTCTCAAGCCTGACGACGTCGTCGTCCTCGTCGCTCTAAACTGTCACTGACATTTTACCTGAATTTCAATTTGATGGCTGGTTGACGGCGGCAGCTTCTGGCTTCTGACTCACACACACACATAAATCTTGGCTTGGGGGAGGAGCAGGCGGAGGTGGGTGGGTGGCAGGGACTAACGAGCTGTGTAATCCTGGGACAGAACCCCTAATGCTCTGTGTTTCTTGCTCCTGCTCAGTTGACTGCTTTCGACAATGACAAATACCACAAATCCCAAAACTCTCTACTCCATAACAGCATTTAGACATATATATATGTACATAAATATATATATATATTGTATATACATACATATTTATACATACATTATTTGCCCAGATCTAATGCAAATGCAGAAATAATTAGCAGATGCATTCAAGCAGCTGGCAAATATAATGCAAATTCATTTTGCGATTGATTTTGATTATGCAGCATAGATAATGAGTGCATATTCAATTAATATCTGTTGTTGTTGCAACAACTGTGCATGCATATTTATTTATTTATGATTGTTGCAAGTGCAATAAGCCGGAGCAAAGTTTAGTTTCACTCGATTGATTGATTGATGGTTGTGCGAGTTGTGATAAAAAAGAAACATGGCCGTGGCTATGTTGAAGGCGCATATATATATATATATATATATATATATATATATATATATATATATATATATGTATACAAATATAGAAAATGTGTATGCTATGTGTAAATAATATATATATGAATAACAAATCGTTTTTAAATGCAAGACTATAAGAACAAGCATAATATTAATATGTTAATAGCTAGCGAAAGTTCTTGTATGAAGAACTTTTCGTTTATGAAGATATCTTAAAGAAACACTTTCCCATAGCTCCCATAGCTCCCATTATAATGCTGCTCAAATTAACTTGAAAAATCGGATTACCATATCATATGGCTTTCATAGAAAGAATCCTTTTGCTTTCCTTTTCAATCTATTCAGCGATTAGTTTCACTTTAAGTTTCATCGTTTAGTCTGTCTCCCTGAAAACCGTAGACATTTTAAAACAATATCCTGTTGAGTCCTTCAGTGAATACCCCAAGTTCGGAACTTTACCCTTGCTGTAAATGCATATTTTACCCTGAAATGAAAAGCTTTAAATAAATCGCACCATGAATTTCATATATAATTTAGACATTTATTTTGTTCAAATTTTAAGTTATTGTTTTTTTTTTGTTGTTTTTCTTTGCTATTTTGTTTTGTCTCGTTCTTGACACATACATGTACATATTTTATATCATTTTTATTAGGGCAAGAGGGGAGGGGGGAGAGGGGGGTTACGTGTGTTCACAACTATTGCTTTCATTAGCTTAGCTTTTATATATGTATACGAATTTGTTGGGGATTGATTTTTTTTTGGCTTACGCTTTGCTGAGTTTTACGCTAGATTAACTCTTGATTTCAAGTGAATGAATATTTATTATGGTAATTATAGTAATCGTAATTTTCGGTCAATATGTCAAGAACTAACTCTAACTACTCGTAAATATTGATTTTAGTTTAATCTTTTTTTCAGCATTTGAATTTTTGCTCGCAATTTTTGTGGTTTTTGTTGTGTTTTATAATTATTTTTGATTATTTGTATTATCTTTGGCTTTTCGGTTTGTTTTTTTTAGGTTAATAAATATTTGTGTGTGTTTTGTTTTTGTAGATTTTGAACGCATTTGAAGTGGCTTTAATTTAATTTAATTATTGTTTGCTGTGGTTTTTGCTTTTGACTAGTGTGCGACTTAATAATATTTACAATTTCAAACAATTTGTTATGTCTAATTATATATATAGCCATATATATATATATATATATATATATATAGTGTGTGGCGTATGTCTAGAGTGTGTTTATTTTAATAATTAAATAGACTATAATATAAACAAGGAGCTCCGATCAAATTCATTAGGCTTTAATCGCAAATCCTATCAATAAGTTAAATTGGTGCCAATAAATTATTACAAAAAATAAATGAACTAAAAACATTGTTTAGGAAATCATAGCGAGAGAGGCGATTAGTTATAGTTTTTCTCCTTCATCTTCTACTCCTTCTTCTGGGGTGTTTTTTTCTTCGAGGGTGGGGGTTGGTTTTTTGTTTTGTTATTTTTGTTTTGTTTTACACGCAAAATAAATTCAGTCTTTGGTTCTATCACAACATTTGTTTACACGTTTCGGCCCGTTCTTCATTTGAGTTTTTGAGTGATTTGATTTTGGTTGTTGTTGTTGTTGTTTCTGTTGTTGTTGTTGTTCTGCTTTTCGGTTTGTTGTCTGCGTGAAATGTTGGAAATGAAACGCTAACGGAACGCAACGTAACGGAACGGAACGAAAAGTAAAGCCGAACGAATTTCGAATTTAGTTTTGAACTAAAATCGCATTTTAACTTTTTTACTTTTTTTTCGATTTTTTTTGTTTTTCCTTTCTATCTGTCTATGTTTCTCTCCTGGGTTTGTAGTAGTTTTAGTAGTTGCTTAGGACACGCCCAAGTCGTGCAGCAAATGTTGTGTGATCACCTCGCCCTGCTCCTCCATCAACTGTGCGGTAACAGTGTTGATCAGATTGAAGACGATCGCAAAAACGGTGAATGCACAATAGACGCCCAGCGCCAGCCACCAAATCAGCTGTTCGTATTCACGATGACCGAAATTTTTCAACACTAGAAAACCAATAGTTAAACCCGCCAATGCCCCAGTCAAATGGGCAATATACGAGACTTGGGGTCCCTTGGCAAAGGCGGATGTTGTTGCGGAGGCGGCGCCAGCGGCGGAGGCGTCTCCATCAAAATATTGCGTATACAAAGCATAACCCAAATCGCAAGAGACTGCAAGGAGAAGGAGCATAGGGGAAGACTCTAAATTAGTTGGGGTTTATTAAAGGAGTCTCTTTTTAACTCACCAAAAATGACCACAGAGCCGAGTTGAGTCGATGCGGATTTCATGTGCGCATAATTCAGCGTAATATTGGCCAGATGAGCTGCCAACAGGGCATAAACCCCGCCACTGGCACCCACAAGAAACACTTCCGAGTCGACAACACTGGTGCCCAGACTCCCAGCAAAGACGCCAGCCAAATAGATGACGCCGATGCGCGACGTGCCATGCATTACTTCCAGTGGAACGCCAAAGAACAACTGAATGATGATGTTGAAGCCCAAATGGAACCAGTTCGCGTGCAGGAACATATAGCTAAAGAAACGCCAGACTTGCAGGCGGCGATCGGGTCGATAGACCAAAACTGAATCACTGGGAATCGGAACCGGTGAGCCAAAGTTCTGGGCGGGCATTGTGTAACGGTCATAGGCAAAGATTGCAATCTACATAAAAGGAAGAGGAAGAGAAAGCATAATGTGAAACATTAGTTTTGTTGTTGGTGTTGTCGCAGCACGCGACGTTTGACGTACAAATTCCATGTGTTCCACATAAAAGACAAGCAGCAGCACACACATACACATACAGCTGTCAGAGCTGCATACAGACACACACACACATAGCAGTGCTGCTTTGAGTCCTGCCAACTTTATTTTGGCATTCGCTGTAACTTTACTAGCGCGCCATTTCACTCCCACTCATACACTCAGTCTGTCTGCCCTTTTTTCTCAGTCTACTTTTAGTTTTTATTATGCTCGTCTTGTTTTTGTTGTTGCTGCTTGTTTACAATCGATTTTGGGGCGCCAGGCAGGCAGCCAGAGTCGGAAAAACTTCTTACGTTTTTCCCTATATGTGTGTTAGTGTGTAGAATGTGCAAAAGAAAGCAGAAATTTTATCGCTTTTAGTTAGAAGTGGAGAATTTGTAAAGTTCTTCAACGAATTTTATTGCATTTTGCGGTTCTTTGATTCAATCATAATAATAAATTATCAAAACAACAACAAATCCTATTAGCAATAAGCATTGCTCTCTGGTTTTGTTTTCAATGTTTGCAAATACTTTTTGTGAAGACAAAACGGAAATGAAACATGAGCTAATTTGCGCTACGTATGTGTGTTGTGTGCTTGGTAAAGAGTGTGGTAGAAATGTACCGATAAATCAAAAAACTATGGTACAAATGTACCGAAAGGGTTATTTAATTACGACTCTGGTAGAAATGTAAGCGGTATTGATATATTATTTACGATTATGTGGTAAAAAGGGATATTTGTTCTCTCGTGTGGTACACTTGGGCAAGTTACTCATTCCATTCCACTTTTGGGTATTATTTAGCCTTAATTGTTAACTCACCTCAATGACGGAGATCATCAGAATGAACCAAGGCCAATGTTTGCGATGCTCGAATTTGAGCATTGCCAAATCATCCGCTTCCAGCGTTGCCAAATTGCAGCCCGCATTTGTGGTAGTAACTGTTGCAGATGTTGTTGCAGTTGCTGCTGTAGATGTTGCTGTTGCTGTTGTTGGCGCTGTCATTTTGTGAAGCATATCGCGTTGCATATAAATGTGTTCGCCTTGGCGGGTGCAGCAAGTGCTGCTCGCCGTGCTGCAATCCGTGTCATAAGAGGAGGATGCGGATGCGGAGGATGAGGCTGAGCAGGAGCGGGCAAAGTTACAGTTGCCACTTGTCGCTGGAATGTCAATGATGATCGCCGCTGTTGCAGTTGCTGTTGCTGGTTTTGTTGTCGCTGCTTGAAGCTCTTCTTCTTCCGCCTCCGCCTCTGTTGTTGCGTCCGCTTCTAGTTGCAGCTTTGTGTGCGGTTTTTGCGTGCTGCTTGTTGCTGCTGCTGCTGCTGCTGGTGATGTTGTTGTTGTTGCTGCTGCTGTTGTTCTCGCCTCCATTTTGTTGAGCTAAAAGTCTTTTCCCTTTTTATTTGCTGCTGCTGCAATGAATAAAAGAAAATAAAAATTTATAATTAATTAACTTGCCGCGCACAATAAACAAAAAATCAATTAAGTGCATAAATTATTCATAGAACAAGCAAACAAAAAAAAGAAATGAAAAAATCAGGACAAAATAAACAAATAAAAAACTGATAAATAAACAACAAAAAATTATTAATAAATAAATAAAGAAAAAAAGAAAAAGGGGGCCAATAACAACATTAATTATCAGAAATTGGAAGCATTTCTTCATTTGCGCCTGGCATTTTGTTTATCACTCACAGAACTTGCAAGTTGCATTCCTAGGCCGGAACACCACCTCCACCCCCTTCCTCTTTGCTCCCCCTCAGTTGTCTGTTTGTCTTTTGGAATGCTTATTTGTATGTAGGTCAGCAGTAACATCTCCGCTCTGCAAGAGCCCCATCAAATTTGATGGTCTCTCACTCACACTCTCCATCTCCCTCCCCATCCCACTCTCTCGCTTTTTCCTTCTCCTTTGTCTCTGGTTAAGGGTGGCTTCACAAAACTAAAATTAGCCAGCAAGGCGCACGTTGAAATAAAATACAGTTAAAGGCCTGCTCCCTCCCACTCCCATCTTCTTCCGTCTCTCTCCACGTCTCTCTCCCTCCCACACTTTTACTCGTCTGCATGTGCTTTATATGAAACCAAACGGAACTTCACTTGGCTGCCTAGAATAGAGACAGAGACGGAGACAGAAGATAGTTGGAGGGAAGGTGCTATTTTTATGTAATATGCTTCTATGTAGTAATTTTCATTTGAATGCTGCTCACAAAGATTGTTTATTTTTTTTGCCAAGTTCAAAGTTGTTGACATAACTAAATGGCTTTTAAATTAACTGCATTTTTACTGCTGCTGCTGCTGTTTGTTGTTGTTGTTGTTGGTGTTGGTGTAGTTGTATTTGGAAGGCCGTTTCGCTAATGGGCCAACAAACCAATCAGCTAATAACAGCAAATTATTGTAATTTTTCTCTTTTTTTCTTGTCTTGTCTTGTCCAAATTATGTTAATCGCATTCGTTTCAATTACCAAACGTATCACTAATGACATTTTTGCTGCCTGCACACAACATAACAAAAAAGAAAAAAAAGAAATCTCTTCGCTCTGTGTATTGTTTATTGTGATCACATTTGCACGCCTAAATTGACTTAAATTCTTTAAGTTTTGTAAGTCGCTCAACAATAGGCAAAAAGTTTCCAAATTTTTAACGTCGCCTTTTCCATTGCACAATGCACACACATAAACAAACACGCATACACACACTCACACGGACGCACACATGTATGATGAGTTTGCTCACTCACTTCCTCCCACCTACACACACACACACATACAAACTTTAAGCTTGCCTGCTGTCTTTGCAAGTGCACTCACACACACACACATACTCACTCACTCACTCATATTTTAGTGTTTATATTGTTTGTGTGTGGGAGAAGTTCGAAGCGCACTTCTAACTGTGCATGTTTGTTGTTGTCTTGCTTGGTTGCCTAGCAGCAGCAGCAAGCTTTTTTCTCATTTTTCATTTCTTCTCTTTGGTTATTTCTTATGTGTTGTTGCTTTGCTTATTCATTAATTAATTTATTAATTTTTCAAGCGGAATTTACATTTTTGCGCAAGCTGCACCAAATAAGCAAAGAGCATGAAAATTTTGTATTGTTGCCTGTTTGCTTGCGTGTTGCACGTTTGCCAATTAACACACAGACAGACAAGCAGACATGTTGCGTATGATTTGCAATAAATGAAATTAACTCGAACTCAAACTCAAACTCAAAAATAGTTTCACATGAACCCCAGTCACAATATGCCTATTGCACTTACACACACACACATACACACACACACGCAGATGTAATCGCATTTTTTGCTCGCCACCCCTAATAACAAAAAAATATAAACTGTTGAGTTGAACAAACTCATTACGGGCCCTTTTGCTGCACTTAATATTTTTCCCTGCGACAATTTGCATTGCAATTTTATCTCATTAAGGTCAAAATTGCTGGCTTACCTTTTAATATTATGATATTTGTGTATTTCTTTTAAGAACTTATTTTTGGTATCTAAAATAAATGTTGGTGCCGCTTTTTTAATCCAATTGTTGCTTAAGTTTGTTCGTTAATTATTTTTTAAAAAATTATTATAGCTTTTCACTTTGCTTCACTCTGCTGCTTGCCACAATTGATAATAATTTTAAACTTTGTTTTAATGCTCATAAAATTCATTTTGAGCATAGAGCGTGAATTGTGTTGTTTCCTTTTTTCTACACTTTTTTGTTGTTGGTTTTTACACGCACATTTGAACACCTGAACACTTTGAGCGATTTTCTTTCAATTTGACGAATTTCTTGTTGTTTATCGAGTCCGTTAAGTGAATCGTTTTCTTACTTGTTCTTAGACGATGCTCTCGCATTCACGTCTCGCACGCAACTAAAGCAGCTCCAAGCAAGTGCCGCTCTTTAAATAGCTGTTCGCGCAACTTCTCACATGGGGGTGGGTTGCCATCATACCAGGCAGGTGAGTCGAACCACTGAGAGAGAGAATGTCTACAACGTGTTCGAACCAACACAGCCGGCTGCAACAAATTGCATTTAATTGATTTTCTTTTAAAAGTCTGTTGATGTCTGCTGTTATTCAATAATGTAAATTGATTATTTTCGTATAGGCTAAATTTATAGGCTAAATTAGCTTGTTCGTGGTGAGTGCAAGTGCAGATTAAGAGCGAAAGAGAGAAATGCATGTTGGACTTCGAACATGTTGTGTTTTCGTTTTTGTGGTTCGTGAGCGTAAGCGTATAAGAGTTTCACTCAGTGTTGTTATTGCTGTTGTCCAGTCTGCAACATGTCTGCTCACCTCAAATCCGGTATTTTAAACTTGAATTCTTTTTGCAACCGTCAATAGCAATACAAGCTTCGTGCGGCACATTCCATTGCTACCATTCATACCACCAATCAAATATATACAAAAAAAAGTACCTACTGTGCCGCTATGCATACCACTTTGTATATTGGACTTGCTGCGATTTTATTCAAATATGCGTAATATGCGATTAGTCAATCGTCTTGCAATGCAGTTGAGCTGCTGACCATGATTCATCCATCAGCGCTATTACCAATCTCTATCTGACTGAGTAAACCTGAAAAGATACTCTTTGTGATGAAATTTTTGCGTACTGCTCGCCGTTCTAGGCAGGGAATCAACTCAATGAAAGAAAAGACTTAAGCAATTTATATCTTTGTTCTAAATCAAACTGCAAATTGCTTCTTTTGAAATGGACTATTGCGTGAATTCTGCGAAAAAGTCGTTTTTAATATTGCTCATTTGGGTTTTTAGCATTGGAGAAATTTCCTATTTACTGCAAATGTTTTTAGTATGATTATAATATGCAATATTGGAATTAATTGTTTTCTAGTGGCAAATTTTAGTACATGGTTCCCATAATTCTATATTCCAAGGATAAAACGATTTCAAACAATTAAAAACTTTTCAATATCAAAATATATGTTTGCTTATAGATTCTATGATTTATACATATAAACATATGTGTAATATTTGTGGCATTGGAGTAGGCACAAACATTTAAATCATATTTTCGAAAAATGTAATAAATATTGTGTAACATTCAAAGTCGGACCTTATTTTTCAAGGATTAGATTATACATATATACATATGTATAAATAAATATATATTTTTTTGGAGCGTGCCACAATTAAGAAACAACAACAACTGGCAGCTGTTTCACTCATTCATATGAAGCAGGTGTGTTTAAATTTGAAAGACGCCAATGAAAAATCAACGCAGGCTGTAAATCAACAAAGAAAATGCAAAACAAGGCCCAAACAACCCCCGACCCCCTTTCCATCCCTTTCATATCTGCTGGAAAAGATAGATTTTCCTTAGCGTCTGGTTTTAAATTTCACACCTTCGTCCGTGGCAGAAGTTTGCTAGATCAAAATCGGCAGCAAAAATAAATGTTTATACAAATTATTAAGACGACTGCCACAAAGCGTGATCCGGAGGCAGACTAAGACCAAAAATGAGGAAAAGAAAAATGAAAAGGGCGCACTCGTTCGCTGGAAAAGGCAACGAAATGTTGCACAAAAGGAGTAGCAAGCACCTAAAGCGAGCTGCAACGGCCCAGTAGGATCAGCAGTGGGATCTACTATTACCGACTGCTACGTGGCTACGTGTTTTGCATGATAAGCCGGGAATTTACACAGATGCCATTCGATAAGATAAACACAGCAGAAAGTCTCAAGCTGCATGTGAAAGTGAAAAGTGTTTTTCCAATGTGTTTTCGAAGAGTTTCACATAAAAATCACACACAAACCATACGCACAGAGATTTATGATGACTTTTTAACATGTGCATGCAACAGGTAAGCCCGCACACACACACACACACACACACACACACACATACACAACTACACACAGTGACCATGACCATGACCGTGGCACGTCATCAACAGCAGCAGCCAGCAGCCAGCATCGTAAATCCTTTTTTCCCACGTTCCCTTGCAGCGCGGGGAGGCACGTCCCAGGCACGTAGGGGACTCCACACGCAACGCAACAAACATTCCCTTGCCAAGTCACAGTCACAGTCACTGGTCGCTGTCACAGGTAAGTCACCCACTCAGTCACCCAGTCACCTGTGGGCGTGGGCGGTGTTTCATCTGTGGGCTTCCCTCTCTCGGCCCGGGGAATTCCTTTTTGATGTGTGTTTCTTTTTCGCCCTGCCAAACATGTGCGTGCCACATGTGTCCGGAGTCAGGAAATTCCGCACTTGTTGTTGCTGTTGCTGCGACAGGAACACAGGTTCATCGTCTACGTCGGTGTCCTTGCTCCCTAGCGTTGCATTGCGGATTTTCATTTGAAATCGTGAAACGCATTTCGCGACTTCGGCGACTTTTGTTGCACTTGTCAACAAAATTGCTCATCCTGTGTGTCCATTTGTGTTTTTCCCACTTAGTGCATGGCATACAGGGATCTCGAGTCGGTGCAACAAATTCAGGGGCGCGTCCCTCGAAACAGCTTCCTAGAATGTAAAGCGAACCTGCCGCAAATATTTCAAATCAATAATGCAGCTACTAATGGATATTTAGTATATTTACATAAATACGAAAAGTTAATATATATCTAAATAAAATGAAATGTTTATTGAATTCCAGCAAATTGTTTGTATTTCGATTCTATAATTTCTATGACAAAATTGCTAACTGTTCCCATGGCTTAGAACCATCCATGTTAATCACATCCTTTTCCTGATTGCTTGCTCAACATTTATGAGTAACTCGTTGTTGATCTTGGAATGAATGAAATTGTTGAATTGTTTTAGATTCTTTCCTACTTGGATTTATTTTATCTGTTTATTCTCTGTTTATTTATGTTTTACGATTGACCGTTGACCATTTGACCAAGTCAAAGCCAATTCAAATTTGCCAATTGATGTTTCAATGATTTTTCCCTGCCAAACATTTGCTGCTTGTCCCAATTTTCTGCCGTTTGGCCAAAGTGCTGCTTGAGTCAACAGAAAACTGACACAAAAGCGTTGTCTTTGGGCCAGTCTGGGAAAACTGCTTGGCATACAAATGTCCTGCTTAAAGCGAGCTGACCTGCTGGTGTCCTGCTCCTTGGCCAGTTGGGTTCAGTTCAGTTTCGGGATTAGGCTGCACAATAATTTCAACAATTACTACTTGAATGCAATGTTTATGTTCAATTATAGACGGCCATGGGTCTGGCATTCGGGCAAGGACATGCCTGGACTCGCGTTGCAGTTCATTGATTGACATTTTTACTATGTACACTCTCCGCATATCCCTCCAACCCTCCATCCTTCCTTCCTTTTTTCCTTCCTTCCTTCCTTGTGCTCTGGCGATAACAATAAATTTCCAATTTGTGTTTGGCATTGGCCATAATGACGTCCACAAAAGGCAAACTTAATCCAATAGATAAATTTGAGGACTCGTCGTCGTCAGCAGTAGCCGTAGAAGAGTCCTTGTTTTTGTCTGTGTTGCGGACAGTCTCATTACTGGGGCCATTATATTATATACTCCTCGCTCGCCATCAACTCAATCAATTTCTCCAATTTCCATTTACAATTGAGTGTCGCAGCCACAACATTTGCTGCCGCCAACTGGAAAATATTTACTGAAGAAAACCCCCTCTACTCCTCTACTCCTCTAGCCCCTTCCAACATCTATTGTGCATTCGCTTTCAAATGGAAATTTTCTTTGCATTAGTTTCAACTGCAATGTTTTTAATTTTTTTTTTGCTTTTGGTATGGCTTGTTTACATTTCGAAGTTGTTTTCCTTTTCATACTCGTTGCATAATCGAATGCAATGTGTTTTTATTCTGTCTGCCGTGTGTTCTCGTGCTGCTGGCCAGCAGCAAAGTTCCGCAAAATAAAAAGCAAACAAACAAACAAAGTTCTTTCCCATTTTACTTGTAATTAACAAATTACTTCAACTTGAATGGGAAAATGGAGCAGCAGCTCACTCATGTGCAACTGATTCCACGTCTCCTCCGACTCTGACACTGAGTGCAGTCCCTGCGAACAAAGCAAACACAGATTAAACATCTCACAAAACTAAAATTCACTTTAAGCCAAATACTTTTCAGCAGATCGCCTTTTACCAGATAGCTTGGAAACTTGGACGACACAGTGAAATAATTTAAGTAAAAATTGTACATATTTTTTAAAAAAATATTATGTAATTTTCAAAATGGAATTGAAAATAAATAAAAAATAATTCAATTTATAAAGCATATTTCCAAATATTTTAAATCCAAATGTTGAATATTTTGATAGTTCGCATTTGATTCAACTAGTAAACTTAAAGCTAAATTATTTTATGCCCATCCAAAAAGTATAAAATATTGTGTAATAGAGTGTAGAAAGAGTTGAATCAAAAATCTTTGTTTGTTTTGTTTCCCTGGGCAAGACTACAGTTTTAACATGCAACTTGCCACAGTGTTGACAGAGGCCACAACATATTAAAAAGGCGGTCGCTGTGCAAGCAAGTTATGATGAAGCTGATCCCAGCGAACCACGAGACTCTCGGAGCCTGGGTGACTGGGGAGTCTGTGCAATCGTTGCAGTAATCAGTTGAGGGGGCACTGGTTCAATTTGGGATGCTTTGGTTTTAATTACGCGGCAAAAGTTGAACCGCAGTGCGAAAGCCGCGCTTCAAGCCGCTTGCAAGTTGCTTTCTCTCTGGTCAGCTGCACTTCACTCAACTCCTCGCCAACTGCTGCCCAGTTAGTTAGAACTTTAACCAACACATTAAAACGGCAATTCAGCCGCCACACATGTGGGGTAAGTAGAGGGAGAGGGAGACAGAGAGAGCAGCAGCAAGGCGCAAGGAGCAAGGAGCAGATTCATGAAGCTCAGCAGGAGTTGCCGCACTAATGAACTTTTTATTACAAAAGTTCTCGACAGTCGTTTGCTATCCAACTGCGAACAGGGGGATGGAGGGGGGGTGGTTTTGGTTTGGCTAAGGAGAAGTTTGTGCTGGGTTCGCTTGGCTTTCAAATGCATTACATTTGTGCAGCAGTTGCTAACGGAAGCTGTCTGCCCAATTTGAAATATTGTTATTCCCAGTGAATGTCCAACTGCAGCGCCCTCGAGAGCTGCTTGCAACTCAAGCGGAATCAGCTGCTTAGTTCAAAATCCCTGGAGTGCTGGCTTTGGCACTTGTGTGGCCTCCCTCCAGCCCTTAAGTCGGCTGTCACCTTCAACCCCTTTTGGTGACATTGTCTGGCGAGCGTCTGCTGCTGCCCTCCAAATTGCAGTTGCACTTGAAACTCAATCCGTTTCCACGCTGGGCAGACTGGCCACAGTTGTCATTAGTTGTCCACTGTAAACAGTACCCGGGGGTTCCCCATTTCCCTCCCTCTCAGAACTAACCCAGTCAGCTCTATAATTTTAATTTGCGCTTGCGGCGTGAACCTCGCGCGACACGCTGACCATGGAAATGGATACCGTATCGGAATCGTCCAGCACCCCCCGGCAAACTGCTCCTCCTCCTCCACCTCCTCTTCCGCCTACTAACTCAATCCGTTAACTAGCCTTGTTTGCTTTACCGAACTGCAGCTTGACTTTCTGTAAGCTATCAACGAATTTTAATTACGGATTTTGCGCAAACATTGCACTGAAATTTTGAACTGAATTTCAAATTAAGTTTTTCATACGGGAAACAAGCAAAAGGGGCAACTGCATTTCCCGTCTACAGTTTCATTCCTGTGGAAATTCTGTTGAAACGGCTTTAATATTTTAATGAATCAAATGGGTTTTCAGTTTCCCCTTTATGAATACATTTTAATTGCTTTTCTTGCACTATTTTTGAATTAAAGTTAAATATTTGTTGATTGAAGTGGTTAAGAATACATCTCCATTTTGTTCGTTTTTTCATGGAAGTTTAATTTTGGAACTTTTTCCATAGTAGTTTGTTTTTATATATGAATCTTAACTTATGACTTTTATCACGGGAGTCTTGTCATGTAGTTTTATCTTGGGTATTTTTATTAGAAGGGTTTTCATAGAAGTTTCATCGTAGCAGGCGAAGGGCTTTAAATAAGTTAAGAAGTATTCTGTTTACTGCTCCTCAATACTATCAAAGACTTCCTGGATGTAGTTGTCTTTATCTAATGAGTGTAGTTCCGGAGCTAATAAGTATTGTTTTCCTTACTTGTTGGCATCAAGATGAGTTTCAAGATGAGTTTCTGTAGTCTTTATTCATTTTTCTGTATCAAGTTGTTACATCCTTAACTTAAGTCGTCTTTCACTTTTCAATTCCTTGTGCTGCAATTTGGCTGCTGGCCACTTCAAAAGGATTTCACTTCAACAATTTTCACATTTCATCTGCTACAATCCTGTTGCCGCATTCAAAAGGATTTCGGGCTCTTCGCACTGGCCAACACATCAATTAACAGGCATTTTTTATGGGCCACCTCCTGGCGAGAGCTGCCATAAATATCATATGCACCTGTTGTTGTGGCCAGCGGTTGTGAAAAACCCCAGCTACCAGTTACAAGATTATCGGCCATGGACTCTGCCCAACAAGGTCGGGCTTGTGGGGTGAGATGGGGGAAGGGGGAAGAGCGTAATTTCTCGTTTCAGTTGCCGCCGGCTGCCAATGATGGATTATGCTGTCAATCTCTGGTAAATTGCTCGGCTTAAGCCCGTCTGGCGCATGCTGCCGCA
Organism: Drosophila basisetae; assembly: GCA_035041595.1. Classification (NCBI taxonomy): domain Eukaryota; kingdom Metazoa; phylum Arthropoda; class Insecta; order Diptera; family Drosophilidae; genus Drosophila; species Drosophila basisetae. The sequence goes on from JAWNLB010000020.1 coordinate 252,062, forward strand.
TGTGGCACGTGCTTTCCAACCACCCCCCCTCACACCACTTTCATCCTCAGTGAGGCCTCGACAAGTCGACGATTGAAGCTCCAACGTTGTCGGCATTCATTACAAGAAGCAGGCGGCTAATTGAAAGCTGCATTCAAAAAAGCAAAAAAAAAAAAGAAATAATAAAATTGACGGCGGTAAAATGTGAAAAACGTGCGGTCGTTGATGGAATAAAGGGGTAAGTGGGAAGTTGGAAGGGGAGTGGGGCAGGTGTATTGGCTGTTGTGGCAGTTGTGGCAGCTTGGCAAAGTTATGTAAAAGGGGGAGGTCGCCACGGAATGGATCCCCGAAAAAGAAATGCCAAGACAGCTGTCGATTATTGACACTGCGTTCCAACTTGAGTACAGAATGTGGCCGAGTGTGGGTTTGGGGCGATGGAGATGGAGGAGTTGGAGCAAAAGGAAATGAGGTAAACAGCAAACAGCGATAAACTGCGCCGCCACCAGATGCTGCAGACATCGGTTTTTGGGAGGCAATTACAACACGCGAGCCAGCAGACAACAGGTTGCAAGCACGACGGGGGCAGGAACCGAATCCCAAACCGAAACCGAAACCGAAACCGAAACTGCAGCCTCCAATTTGTTTTTCGATGCGGCCCTTTCAGCTTTTTGCGCTTATGTTTTTCGGCGATTTTCGCTTTGCATTGTTTTTGTTTTTTACTAATTTTTTTGTTGTGGTTAATAATGAACCCGATTCGGTGCGAGGCTCAAGCCGCTTGATAGCGCAAAGTTTCTGTCCCTCTCCCTTTCTCTCTCTAACCCTCTCTGCCTGCAGTCCCAGTCAGTCCCTCCCCAGGTCGACAACTCTTCCTGCGATAATTGCCGGTAAAACGCCTCGCTTGCTCTTTTAAATGCTGTCTCTCGTGTTCTGTTTTTATGAAATTGTATCAACGGATGGCAAAGTTGTCCAAAGTGGGCATCACAACTATTTAATAGGGTCTGTGACGCTACTACTTTAGTAGAGAAATAAATCAATAAATTTATTATTAAGGCTTTTTTATTATAGGTTGGGCACAACTAGGGTAAAGATGCGGAAATATGTATTTTTGGGATATTGATGAAGTTTGGCAAATGCTTTACTATGAGTGAAAATTGTATTGAGTGATTGTCGAACTGTAGGAACTTTTGGTATGCAATTTCCCAGCAATATAAGTTGCAAGAAAAACCTGCCTTTTAACATTTCTCGTTGAGATCTGTTTCTCACTGGAAAGTGTACTTTTCAATTCGTTGTGCGTTTATTTGCGGTTACTCTTAAATTGTGTTCAGGTTTGGTTTTCGTTTTTGTTTGACCCATCGACGTTCCGGCTGCCCTTTTTTCTTTCCTTTTTGTTTTTGTGCTGCAATGAGCCACAAATTGCAGCTGGCGCACGGAAGCGATGCACACGAATCGACATTTCAGTTAAGACCGAGTAAAGCACGCGCCGCTCGCGACTATCCTCGATCTAAGTCCAAGCCATTGACCGTACCGCTCTGCTGCTGTACACAGAGAGTCAGGGGCAGAAAGAAAGAGAGAGAGAGTGAGAGAGAGAGAGAGAGAGTGCAACTCAATCATTTGTTGCACCTGCCTGCCCGCTTGCAATTGCAACGTTTGTCGAGAGGGGCGTCTGTGTGTGGCTCTGGCAGGGGTCGGGCGGGGGCTAATTAGTAACAGGCCGCTGCCTCAATCGCGTGCTGATAATTTTTCCAGCGCTTCCAGCTGAACGCGTCGCACAAACAGTCCTCTCTAATGTGGATTTATTTGGTTTTAATGTGAGGCTTCTTCCAACGCACACAGCGAAGGATTGTCCCAGTTAAAATCCTGATCAATTTACTTCTTTTTTTTGCTTTTCCGTTTGCTTGCTTAAAACGCAATTTTGCGTAATAACTCCGAAAATCGGCTTAAATGCATTTTCCCATTTTTTGACGCAAAGCCGAAATCGCCCGCTGTGTCGTTTGGTTTATGCTGCGGAAAATCTCAGGGCTCTGCACCGGTCTGACCCGGTCGAGATTCTTGTTCGGCTCACGCGCCTCCATTTGCCATGGCCTGACCGTGACACACATTCTACTCCAGCTCCAGCTCGCAACTGGCAACAGGCAACTGGCAACCGGTCACGTTTGTGGAAAATGGAAATTAATTCGCATTAAATTTGGGACTCTCTCTCTCTCTCTCTCTCTATCTCTATCTCCCTCTCGCTCTCTCTCTCTCTCATACACTCGCTGCGTGTGTCGCTCTTTGTGTCTGTGGAATTAGCAACGCTGGCAAAGGACACGTTCATGCATAATGCCCGCTCATGTGAGTGTATATATTGTGGTGCGTGTGTGTGTGTGTGTGCGTGTGTATCTGTGTTTATGTGTGTGCAAACGTGTCATCAACAAATGGAAATTGGGCTTGCTCATTTCCACAATTGCCATTCATCGCAATATCCTGCAGTGCACAGGATGAATGTGCATAATATCACAGATTCCAAATGAAAATCGAGCTATGCATTGTCATACGAAGACTTATTAGCCCGGGCTGAAAATTTTCCAAAGCCATAACATTGTCAAAAGTGATCGGATTTTGAAATCGAATGTAGTTTCCACATTCGCTTGTCATCTAGAATAACACTGTGCCAAGCACCAATTTTGTTGAAAACACGAGTTTCTTTTGGAATTCATGCTTAAATTATAAACCCAAAAGAAGCTGGAACTTTCAAGAGCCATAACTTTGTCAAACAATGATCAGGTTTTCGAAAACCAGGGTTTTTTAATCATAGTTTAAGCTCTAGTGGCTCGATGATCTTTTTAAAATTATGCCCCAAAAAGTATTATTGGGGATAGCTCGATTCTTCCAGAGTTTCTACGATTTTCAACACATACTTTAAAAGTTGGAAACGCGATTTTAATGTATCTATTGTAGGCCCAAAAACTAATGTTGGGCATGTGATGTAAATCTTGTTTCATTGTTGATTAGGTCAACTAAGAATAGGCAGACAGATTGATCAGGCAACTGATGCTGATCAAGAAACTTCATGTCGACGTTATAATATCCGCTGCAGGAGTACACAAATAATTAAATTGGAATCATTTAAGAAGGTTTCTTCATCAATCGAACACATGCCAATATTTGAAGTCCGTTTAATAAACGTTCTAATGATTCAGCCTCAATTTTGGTAGACACATGCATATATTATGATTGGTTTTGGGCAGCGGTTCCTGGAAATCGTGTGCTGGGCACGCTTCACAATCTTGGCCATATGGTCAAGGATAGAGAGCAGGAGCAGAGCGGTCAAGCAGGGTCAGTCAAATTAAGAATGCGGATCGCTGTGAGGACCTCAATCAAGGCAACAATTCTCATTCCCTATTTAGAGGGACAACAGCAGCAGCAGCAACAGCAGCAGCAGCAGCCGTCATAACAGCGTCAAAACTAATTTTCATTTTCGTTAACAAAACAAGAGGATGCAGGATAAATAGTCCCTCTAGTTCTCCTTCCCTCTCTCCCTCTCTCTCTCTCTCTCTCTCTCTCTGTTTGGCATCTGTTGCGGCAACCAAATGAAATTTACAAAAATTATGGAAGAAACACTTTTCATTTCGGGAAAAAGTGAAAATGTAGTCAAGTCACTCAAGCAACTGTTGTGTGGCAGGGCGAGCGATGCAAATCTGACAGCATCATCATTAGAAAGGAGCCTCGTCCTGGCTACTGACTGACAACTGACACTGAGCTGCGTCCCTCTTGCGTTTGTTTCATAACAAATTGTGATAAGCACGCTCCTTGGGGCGCCCCAGACTCACTTTCGTTCCGCACTTCCACTTTCCACTCAAGATGCCACGCGACTTTGACTGCAACAGCTGTTTACCGCTAGTCCTGTGTGTTTCTCCTCTGATCCTGGCCATATGCTACATTTTGCCTTGGACGCAACATGTGATGGGTGACAAGTCAGATTCTTTCCTGTTAAGTCAACAAATTTGCAATAAACATGAATGTTTATTAGAGAAGGGAAGCCGAGGCGAGAACTGAGGAAACAAGTGACATTTATGTAGGGGAACAAATGTGATCTGTTGACGAATCATAAAATAGTTGAGTGATTGCTAAAAAAATGTTGAGTTTTATTCTAATACTAATATCTAATAATTTGGTTTATAGATTTTTAATTGTATAAAACTTAACTTTTGTGCTCCTTCCCCAATTAGCGCTGCATCAATCAGTTTTCAATCATCAATCATCCGTTTATTGGCCCAAATGAGTGATTAGAGCTGGTGATTTGTAAAATCCGTTGCCCAATTTAATTGGCATTCAATTTCACCTGGTCATTGGCTGCCCTGATTTTGGGTATAAAATACACAAAGCTCGCATCAGTTTGCTAAATTTGTCTAACCAAAAATCAATTATCAGCAATTTACAAAGTATTCAGTCAAAATTAATTCAATTATCGTTGCGGTTAATTCAACAATTAAATACCTACTGTGCTTTAATCTGCACATATATATATATATATATGTATATATATATATGTATTTTTAAATGTGGTCAAAAAGCATTTCGCTTCACTTCATGGCTTTATTTCTTTTTGGAATTATCTTGTAAAGCGTCCAGCTGAAGTTTATTAATTGTGCTTGCTGTCAATTGAAGAAGTAATTTAATGAATCGCAGCAGGGGCAAACGCACAGCAATATATGTATATATATACATATATAAAGATATGGGTCTGTTAGTGTAGCAATGTAAATGCATATTACAGCAATTACATTGTTGTTGTTTTTTTATTTGTGATTGCAGCTTCCTCACATTTAATGGCCCATAAGTGCAATGACGCATTGTGCGCATTAAATGCGCTTAATGTGAATATCTTCATTAGCACTTTAATCATTCATAGATTCCGGGCTTTATACGCAACACACATAGCTCTTGTTCTTCTCGTGGTGCTTCTGGGCTGATCAAGGGATCATCCGAGCCGCTGTGAGAACCGCCTTCAAGCTGGCTAATAAACTCATTTAGTTGGCTAACTTGAGCAAACATTGGGCGGCCCCATCAAGTACACCTCTACTACCTTACTTACTGCACCGGGCGGAGACGCCCTCACCACCGCCTCAACTCATTAGGGAACACCTACCAAGCCAAGGCACAAGGCACAAGGCACAAGGACTGCAGCAGTCGACTCCAATCCACTCCAGTCCAGTTCGGCAGTCTCGGCCACTAAATGGCCACGCGAAAGCCAACTAATTAATGCCGAATAACCAAAAAGCGCGAGACAACCAAATGACTACAACATGAAACATTAAAGGATCGAATTTTAAATACACTCATCGAGTGACTGAACATTTTCAGTGTAAGCCAGTATAAGCCTCATTTACTTAGTGATACATGTAGTAATTTAGGGTTTTTAGGTATGCTAAAAACTAAAAAGCTTTTACCTGATTAAAAGTTCTGTTTATTGACTTTATGATTTAATAGAAACAAAGATTGCTGCTGTGATTTTTTCTTGTTTTTCTCTGCATTTTTTAGAGGCTCAGAAATTGTACTCTCTCCGTTTTATTAGCCGTCTTTCTCAGTTTTGCTGTTACTTTAGTCACTGTATATTATAATATATATAGTAAATCTGGAGCAGCAAGACTCTCATTATAAATTGAACTTAAACTGTTATATTTGAAGCATTGTTGAATATTAATAAATAATGTCGACTTCAGCGACAAGTCTATGGCACATTAACTTCAAAAATTAGACAAACAGTTAAATTTTATATGTTCAGCCCTGCATAAGCTGTAAGTTCCATAACAAAATTGTTATGCCCCACAGAGCATAAAGCGTATAATGATGAAAGATTGAGACTGAGCATAAAACAAAGCCAGTTGGAGTTGCACTTGGAAGTTAAAGCTGTTGCCATATCTTAAGCTGTGTCTGTATCTGCATCTGCATCTGTATCTGTATCTTTAGCTGTAGCTGTAGCTGTTGCCGTAGGTGTTGAGATGAGTCGACGTCGCGGTCAATATGCCAGGCAGCCAGCCCAGCCACCTAAGAGCTGAGGGACTTTTAATTAATAAACGGCGACTGCAAACCGCAGGAGACAAAAGGGGCCAAGTCCAAATAGTGGTTGAGATTTGAGACAGTTAATAGGCATTGAGCCTGTTGAGGCTTTGTTTCGGATTCGCTTGCTGCTAATCGCTGGGATTATTAATTAGCCATCGCATCGCAAGTCGACTTTGGAATGATAATTGCGGCTGTCGTTGAATGTTCGTCGGGAAGTTTGTTGTTCTGTTCTGTGTTCGCTTTTGCCTCTCAAATGATTTGATTAGCCAATCAATAATGGGCGCTGTAGTACCTACTGCTACTCCCCCCGTTGTTGAGGCAATCTGCCAAATGTGGTGCACTGTCCAAACAGGCGGCGGTGAAATGATTTTGTTGTCTCGCCGCGGGCCACAAATGTGCCAACAACAACAATAACAACAACAACCGAGTCCAGGGCGCATTATGTATTTTTTTTTATTTTTTTTAGGAGGAGACCCTTGCAACACGATTGCGGCGGCGGCTGTTGCTCCTGTGGTGGCTGGCAAAAAACACATAACATTTATTTATGCGCTGAACGTTCTACATCTTTGGCTGCTCGCAACCAGATCCAGATCACTTATTATTAATTTTAGTGGTTAAGAAAATGGGAGCGAGTCGTCCGACTCTTCCGCAGGTCCTACCGATCGGCACCGCCGCAGGCAAATGCCGCAGATGAGGCATGCAGATGGGCTAAAACCTGGCCTCGCAATCCAACGATCCTCAGACACACACACAAACAAACACACACATGTACACACACACACACACACAGTCATACACTCGTCGCTGAGCTGTTTTGGGCCAATTTTTTAATTAGTTTTGGTTTTGAGTTCGCTGCGTCTACCTTGTGCTCCCTGAACCTCCTGAACCCTCAGACTCCCTGACTCCCTCTCTGACTCAATTTGTGCAGCATATGCGCTACTTGGAATGCGCTAAGGTCTCCAGCTGGTAGGACAGCGGGGCAAGCTGGGAGGGGTTTCAGCTTGCAATTCGCAATTCGCGCACAACTCACTCATTTTCCATTCAGTTTCGGGCAACGCCCACTTTTGGGTACGCTCCAACCATCCATTCAGGTTTCATTTTCGGCTTGGGGCCTTTTTAATAGTCCGCCATTCGCCATATACGCAAATCGATTAAAATTGTGTGTGTGTGTGTGTGTGGAGCACCATGTAGCACCAATGGATATGCCCCGACACATATTTAAATGCCAAGTGAAAAACTATAGCCAATTACTTTAAATTAGTGTAATTCCCATGGCTCTCAAAAACTTCGACTGTCCGACTGGACTGCAGAGTGTTTATCATTTTTAGAACAGAACTGAACAGAACCGAATCGAACTCCATCCCCATCCCCAACCCATTTGGCTCATTCTGGGTGTCTCTATGTGACCAGTTGGACTTGTGGCCCGCGGGTGTAATTTTAATTTTTATGCCCAGTGTGCAGAATGGGGGAATCGGAGATGAGGGATTGGGTATGGGGTATGGGGCATTGGGTATGAGGATGCAGGCGAGTCTCGGTTCCATTTGCCGGCTCAGCTGTTTAGAGACACGTAATTGGCGCTGCGGCATGCGCCTAAACCATGCCACAAATATGTGTACATATGTATATGTGTGTGTGTGTGTTTGCCCCACGCCATGCTTCATTTCATGTCACAGTGTTGGTGCCACACGTTCCCCAACTCCCGAGCCCCACAATTTTGCCAGTATTTAATAACTTTTTGCTCGATACCCTGTAATCATTGATATGCAGCGTATATTTAGCGTTTCTTTCTCTTTCTCTTTTTCTTTTAATTTATTTTAATTAGTTATAATTACAGTGATAAAATTGTATGTTCGATCCACATTCTAAATAACACTTATTAAAACTTAAACAGAGTCTTACATATTTTACAGTTGCGTTTATATAAGTGTTTTTATATGCTGGCGGCACAATTAACATTGATTTTCGTTGATTGTCATTTAATATATATATATATATATATATAAATAAATAATAATGAAAGGTGTTGAATCAATAATTTTGTATATTATCATTTGATTCCTATCTAACTTTTTATCTATCTGGACTCACAAATAAATAAATCTTTGGTTAATAGTATTTCTCTCAGGTTATTTAGCTACATTTGGTTCATTTCAACATTGCTCATTTAATTTGATTCCAGTTTAATAAATCATATTTTTGACAATCATAATTTTGACAGTCAATTGACACTATTTCAACAGGGTATTTTGGTGTGGTATTTAAGTTTAGCATTTAATGCATTTGAACATTACTAACTGGTTCAATTCCTTGTGCTGGTTCTTTCACTTTTCGGGCAACGCCGCACTGTGGGAAAATATGTAGAAGCTGGCAATCAATGTCGAAAAGAACGCCGGCGGCTGTGACAATCGGGCTCGATTTATGAGCATGGCCAGTTGGTGAGTTGCACGTTGCAGGTTGGCAGGGGCTGCTGTGGCAGTTGCAGTTGCAGTTGCAGTTGCATTTGTTGTTTCACATGCCGTAGATCTGTTGTAGCAATAATTGATTTCAATTTATAGAGCTCAGGTGGAGCCTAGCCCCCTTCTTAAAAGCGAACGTCAAATAAAATTAGGATTTTATGAGGCTAACAAGAGTGCTTAACAAATTTGTTGCAGCTAATCCTTGCAACGGTGCGAAAACGGCTTAATCCATTTAGGTTGGCATTTAATAAATTCAAATTTGAAATGAATGCCTGCCCAAGTAACTAACCGGAAAATTGGCCCGAACCCAGACCCGGACCCCAACACAGACTGGCTCCACTTTGACAGCTTTTCAGTTGAAAGATAAAATGCCAAGTTGGCCAGTCGAGCGTTACTTTCGGCCTGTTCTGGCCGGCCTGACCCTTTTGGTTAAGCAAATTATGTGGCACTTTTTGAGTAGTTTGGTAGTTTTTGGCCAGCAAAAAGTAACAATCTAAATAGTTGTCCCACAGTTCACAATTTTAATGCTGGGAAAGCTCACAGGCCAAGCAGCCAAGTAGCAAAAACTGCTCGCTTAACCAACCAATGTACCACTTCTAGCTGGAACCCTTGGACTAAAGCAATTAAAACGCGTTTTCGCAATTAAATGACTTTGCTGTTTTTCATTTCTTTTGGCCCTCATTTTTTTTTTCTGAACATAGTTGTTTTTATATGTTTCTTTGGTGCTGCTCTTGTTGGTTTTGTAGTTCAACAAAAGTTGCTGTCAAAAATTTGTATCCAAAAAATGGTGTAGGGGTGGTGAGGGGGCGGAGCGTAGGGTTGGTGGGTATAGAGGGTTAGCGTAAAACAGAATGACTTCTGGTAATTAGACTTCTTGGCTTGCTCGAGTTGCTGCTATAAACGGAGGAGGTCTTTGGGAAAATGTTTCCAATTAAGAACGCCAGCCTGACAGGCAAGTGATGGAGTGAGGGGGAGGGGGGGATTGGAAAGGGAGGCAGGCATGAAAAGTAAATACGAAATTGTAATAACTTTATATATGTTGTATGCGTGTATATATATATATAAATATATATGTATATATATTTTTATATCATTTGCGCTTTGCGGATGGCAGCTGCCTGCTTTCTGGAGCAGAGCCGAACAGCGATGGTGGTGTAGAAGGGATGAGGGGAGGGGGAGAGGGAGAGTGGCAGTGTTGGCGGCATTTTTGTCACATGGCTCTGACATGGTTACAGCCAAGTGATGATGACGCTGCAGTTTTTGCTGGCTCATCTTTCGTCATTATCATTTCCAGAACGCGCATTGCAGACATTAACATTAACTTGAAGTTAAGTTTAGTTATAGTTGTTGTTCTTGTTGTTGTTGCTGTTGTTGTTGTTGATGCAACTGCGAAGCGTAACGAACACGCTTAAGACAATAACAGCAGCAGCTAAAACTACAACAATCGGTAAAAACAACACAGCACACAACACACAGGCATAATCATCATTAGGGACCCAGGCACAGACTCAAAGCTCGAACCCAATCCCAAAACCCAAACCATATATTGATAAACAGAAACACATGCCTGAATCTGCGGTTCCGGAACGAGAGAGCTGTTACCGTATAATCATTTGGCGCATTCGCTTGTTACTGGGCGGCACTGAAAGAAGATGCCTCGCGAAGACCAAAACCAAGAAGCAGAAGAAATTGGAGCTGAAGCTGAAGCTGAAGCTTGGGCTGCCCAAGTCTGGTCTGGTCACACCTCGACGCATGCTCAGCTGCCACTCACCTGTTGCCACCTGTTGGCCATTGTCGTTGGTGTGCAGTTAATTAGCCCGGCTTTAAACAATTCTATCAATTCTATCAAGCCGAGCACTCCCTGCGAACTTGCATAAAACACCTATTAGCAGCACGCCTCAATGCCCAGGAATTGCACTTGCCAGGAAAGCATTCCATTAAGTCTTGAGCTAAGCAATTTTTTGTCTCGTTTTTTTTTGCTTTAATATGTTACATGTATGAACATTTATTTAATTGGCTTAGTCAAATTGCGGCTTAAGTCAAAGTTATTGAATAACCAGGTAAGTTTTGTAAAATCCAAGAAAGTAATTAAAATACCCATTCTTCATTCTTTATGCTCCTTCAACTTGAGCGCATTTCATTAATAAAAAATATTTCCTGTTATTCCTGGCGCTAACTTAACGGTTCATTCTTTTCGCTCAATCCAACCTCAACTTTCCAATACGTGCCACTGTTATTAAGAAGTGTCAGTTCGATTGTCATTCGTGGAAGTAAATGGAGATGTCAACTGCTGATGCTGCTGATGCTAACAACGGATTAGGGGCGATGAGCAAACACCGATAAGGTGTCTTTAATATGCCCAATGGCAACCGGAAAGGCGATAATGCGATAGAGAGAGAGGGAGAGAGAGTAAGAGAGAGAGAGAGAGCGCAATAAAGAAATAGAGATGATGCAAAACGGCGCTAACCCAACAGATTTACGATGGAAAGTGTGAGAATTTGAGAAGCAAAGGCAAATGACACAAGAACAGTTATAGCTTACGCCCAGAAAGAAAAAACCTAATGCCATCTATATGCGAGTAACATGACTGGACCATAATCATAAGCAGTCATAATCAGTCTCTCTCTCTCTCTATCTCTCTCACGCACACAGCCGTGAAATATGATCAAAATATTTGTGCTGGCCGCAATTATGAAGCAGAGACAGAAACCGAAACAGAAACAAGAACAAAACACAGGCAAAAAGGCAACAAGCAAGAAACAAAAATCAGGCAACTAAGTAGACAATGGATTTTGGTTTGGTATTTTGTATATATATTTTTTTTTTTACCCTCACTTGGGTTTTTTGTTACCTGTCCATTTCTCTCTGTTTTTATGACTCTATTTGGGAATTGATTTTATGGGCCACAGCATTTCGGAAGTGCAACGAAATTGCAATAAAATATTTGATTGATGCACAGCAGAGAACTGTTTATTTTCATTTTTTAGCTATTCAGTTAAGTTGTTTACTTCGTTGTTGTTGTTGTTCTTGCCGTTGTTGTTGTTGTTGTTATTCATTTGAAGGCGCAATTAAAATGCGAGCAGCAATTAAAATGACAGAAGCAGGCACAGCGAGGGAATCAAAGACAAATTGTAGACAAAACTAAAAAAGTGGCATTGCAATTAATTATTTTGTCAGGGCAAGTCCAATTCCTCCTGGTCGCTCCCCCTCATTCATTCATTCTATGCGCACCTGGCAGCTTGGCAAGTGCCAAGAGACAAGCGAGAAATTAAAACTTTTTTTGTGTGCAGCAACTCCAGGGAATCGCAGAGAAAAAGATCGAGAAATGACAGAAAGGGATAGGGAATGGGTGGAAAGCGAGCCGTCGTAGTGACAGGTCAAAAATGAAGCGCACAATTAAGAAGTTCTCAGGCCACGCCCACCCAATTGGCGCCCACGAGTAGGTGCTTGCTTGTAGGTGTGAAAACTTAATTAAGTATGAATGTGGCACGAGAAGAACAAAAAAAAGGGAAAAACAAAGAAAAGAACAAATGAAAATCAACAAGGAAAATCAGCAGTGGAAAGCAACGTGGAATGCCCAAAAAACAAAGTGGAACATTTTCAATTTGGTAGACTTGCAACATTTCAGCCTTAAAGGCAGACACAAATATTGCGCCACACCACGCCCCCATTCCCCACTCCACTGCTGCACTGCTGACTGTGCTTTGGTCATTGAATTCCAAATAGAATTGTGCGGTTGCCTTTTGTGGTCGCCATTGCAATGCCCTTTGCTGCATGCCCCAATGCCAGCCGCATCGTCCAACCGAGCAAAAGCTTCCCCCATTTAAATCAAATACCAGCCCTTTCAATGGGCTTCAAAAGAGAGTCGTCCGTTACCTGCAACCAAATTGAAATAGCATGCTACCTGCAGTCGACAGCAGCACTCCTTGCTAGATAAAGTCCTTTGCCCGCTTACACATTCCTGGCACATGCGTCACACTTTTATTTTCCACTCTTATCAAATGGCCACATAAAAAAAAAATTGAGAACAGCAATTTTATAGCCCTGTGATAAGCCGGAATGGTAAGTCATGCACAGCTCAGAGGATCAGCTGGCGTGGGCGTCTTTTGAAGACCACCAAAGACAGCTTCTTCACTGATTTATGCGTCGTTTTATTTTCTTTAATTTTTTATTTTAATTAGTTATTAACCAAACCCAAAACACTCCCTTCGTTTTCAACTGGGCGCGACTGCCAGAACCTTTAAACCTACCACAGAGTTCCAGTCGACTTCGAGTCGAGTTCGAGTTCGAATCGAGTCGAGTCGAGTTGAGTTGAGTTCTGTTGCACAATCGAATGGAATTAAACAATTAATGTGTAATTATCACAGTTTGCCAGCGAATAGGGCCAAAAGGCGCCGCAACGTGCCTTTTTCGTAAGCATCCCAAGTGCATTGAGAGAATAACAAGTTAGACTGCTCTACTCGAGAGTGCACGACTGCTAAATGCCCTGTAGAAACTCAGATTATGAAAATATTTGCAATTTACACTACGCAATAAACTACTATGAATCTCCAAAAATCGAAGTAAGCGAATTATATAAGACTGCTATAAGTCAAAAGTAAATGTAAAAGTCATCCAATTTGTAGAGGATTCCATATCTTTTATCTGTTATGTGGTCTTTAAGGCATTCAAGAAATGCCTAAGGGCCTAGGACATGGCTATAACGACAAAGCTTTTAAATCGCATCTGTAAATTTATGTTTTTGATTTGTGTAGTCTCAGATATCTCCATATTGCCACAAGAATGTTATACGCTTTTCATCTATTTTTCAAGGGTATGGCAGATAATGAAAAGGGAGTCAAAACGCCCTTTCATCCATTGATAAAGGGTATATGATACAAAGAAATGGGAGTCACGGCAGATCGAGTCGTCAAAACGCCCTTTGTGGCGCGGGCGTTTGACGTTTTGGCGTTGGCGGTTTGTCGTTGGCGTTGGCTCTGGGTGTACCTGGCGAACGATCCTCGGTGCTGGTCCACAAAAGGGCAATACATCATCGTCATCGTCATCGCCATCGTCATCATTGTGAGCGTCAGCGGCAGTTAAGGCGCTGCCGATCCTCGCGTGGAGTAGTTGCAACCGCTGGCCATGTAATTACAGTCGACTGATGGGGGCCAAAACAATTAGCTAAGGTTGCTTAGAGTTCTCTGTTTTTTTTTTTTGTGCTAGCCACTTGGTCATTTGATCGGTTGATCGGCTGATCCTTTTGCAGGCGCCGCCATCGCATCATTTTGTCAGTCAATTTGTGCGGGCAGCACTTCAATTATGTTGTTAGAGAGATTTGATAGAGTCGGGGGAGAGCGAGAGAGAGAGAGATAGAGAGTGATCAAAGCGATCATTGCCGACATTGATGAGCAATTAGAAGGTACAAAATGCAGGACAAGTTTCCCCAGCAGTAGCAGGAAGCAATTGTCGCCACGTGGTTAGCAATTCCTCATCCTCGTTTGTTCACTGAGGCGGCGCAAAATCGAACAAATTATGCAAATCAGGTTTAGGCCTCTGTTTGGGCTGCTGAAGGATTAGGGGCGCAACAATTGAATTAATGGCGCTGCAAATGTCCTTTAAGTAGCTTAGTTTGCTCTGTGGGCCTGCAAGCTTATCGGCTTGTCCGGCAAATCGGAACTTTTTGGGTGTGATTCCTTTGTCGCCGCTGAATCCTGCTGCTGCAGCAGGATAATCCCAGGCGACGCATGCGATGCGAACAAAGGATAATTAACCGTTTCGTGCTCTAATTGTTTTCTTTCTTTGGGTCCTTTGCGTGCGCCTAAATTCCAAATTTTACTGTGCTGTTGGCCAACAGTTTGGGCCAATTTGATGGCAATTACTGTGAGCCGCTTTAACCACAACAATTTCAGCCTGAGTCCGACTACTGCTGCTGCTGCTTTTGTATTGTGTTTTGTCGTCCCTCGTCTGCATTATGTCCTTTGATCTGCACCGAAAATCTCGATAAACGCTGTGCAGAAACAATAAATATTTAGTCGTTCTTGTAAGTTTAACTTGCATGCGAAACAAAGAATCAGCTTGAGGGGAGTACCATAATTTTAATTCTTCTTAAGGCGCGGCAAAATATCACAAAGTATTTAAGCCGAGAGACGAGTAGTCAGCCAGAGAGTGAGAAGGGAGAACTGTTGCTCTACTTAATGTCCGTAATTACTTAAGGAGATCAACACAAGTAGAATATGATTAGCATCATCGATCTAACTTATGAATCGAGTTCCTTGTCTCACAATCGCCTCATCTGCATATGAGAGCCGATTTATGGTAAGCATTCAAGAGTGGTGGCCATTGTTTGGTGTTTCGATCTCAAGCTAGAGCCATACTAAAATACAATCTTCTAGACAAAACAACTACAAATTGTTTGCTTCAATAGCATATACGGATTGCCAGGGAAATTCCATTCGATTGACTTTTCTCTCATAAATTGTTACAAAATCTCGTATAAATGTCCAAATATTTACACAAATTAAGCAATGCTCATAACTGTTCCAGGCAGCTTCTGTTGTTGTTGCTGTTGTTGTTGTTGGAAAGTCGATTGCGTTATTCCCACAGAGCTTTGCTTGGAACACTCTTCATCGGCTCGTTGCTTTCAAGAACTGTTTGATCAAAAGAAAAGTAAACAAACGGAACCCCCCCCGCCCCAGCCCCACCCTCAGCTTAAAGTGTGTGTGTGTGTGTGTGTGACACCTGAAAGCGATCGTCCAGCGCCCACACGAAAATTGAGACATGTTTCCCAGTCTGCCAGTCTGCCAGTCTCCCAGTTTCCCAGCCTGGAAACGCATTGCTGCTCTCTTTGGTGGGTGGGGTGGTGAGGGGCCAACTGTGGGATGTGCTTTGTGCTGCACTTGCCGGATTAGTGGCACTTGCAGCAAAGTGTTTGTAATGACTTTTGATTTGCAGCCGACGTGGGAACCAGCATCGACATTGACCTCAACATTGTTTGCCTCGGTGACATGACAAACGCTTGAAGGAGATCGCTGGAGTCTCTCTCTCTCTCTCTCTCTCTCTCTTTCTCATTCTCTGCATCTCTATCTCTCTCAATCTTGAATATCGCTCTTCGATTCGTGTGTTTGGAAAGCCGCAGCTTATTTGCATAAATTCCCTTTGGTATTGGACATATTTGTGGCTCAGCTGTGATTGGCTTGGTTCAGTCGTGCATTAAATTGTCGCCGCTTCGACCGCAAGCGTTCAGTTGCAGCTGAAGATATATACGGTCATATATACATATATACAGATATATAGTAGATAACCGCAAAAGTCTCCCAAGCACCACTTCGGCCGCTTCAAAGTCTCCAGCAACATTGTTGTCACTCTTTACCTCTCGCTCTCTCTCTCCCTCTCTCATCTGTCTCGATCTACTATATTTTGGAAACATTATGCAGCTTAATCCTTTAATCGCAATGCCGTTTTTCAGGTCCCATCTTGCACATATTTTTCTGCTAATTTCCTTTTGCTCTCACGTTCTTTGTGAGAGACAAAAGGTACAAATTGTATGTGCGTGGGCCTCATAATAATCCCACAAAACTGGACATAATCCTTTTGTTTGGACCGTCGTCCAACATTATTCGAGAATTCGCCCAGCCTTCTCAATCGCTCTCACTCGCTGTTCAAACAAATTTTTAACAACAATTTTGTTAATAACTCTTTAGCTGGTCTCTTTTGTTGTTAAAGATTTCGTTTGCTTGGAAACCTGTGTAAAAGGAGTCCTCGGAAAAACAGGAAGCCCAAAAATGCGAAAAATTTGGAAATGCATTTACTGAGTCGATTGTTCGATGGGCGGATATGGACATTTAATACCTTTGTGCCAAATGTGAGTTAAATGTTGTCCGAGGCGGCAGGTTTCAAGCGACTTATGAGCCCTACAAAAAAAAATAAATAAAAAAAAAAACGACTGCGATGCTTATCGAGAAAAGTAGCTCAAAACAATTGTGCAAGTGATGTCGAGTCGCAGAACCCGTTCAAGGCCTGGTCCAGCAGAAGTCTTATCGGGCCGAAAAACGAATAAATAAAAATAAAACATATACGAGTATGACACCATATGCTCCATGTTTATCACTGAAATCCTGTTAAGAATTCCGTTGGCAAGCAAACGAGCGCGCTTCACACATCTGTCTCTCGTTTTCGGCCCAATGCTGGTGGTCTCTGGCAGCACACACACTCACACACACACTCGCAGCACACTCGCTTAATAACCGAATAAAAAATGATAACCCCGAAAAATAAGAAGACATCAAAGACGCAACGCTCAACGCACAGACTTGCAGCCAAAAATTGAGAGAACACAACACAACACGATTGCCTAACAAGCAACATAAAGAAAAGAATGAGACAAAAAAAAAAAATAAATATAAAAAAATACGAAATCAGAAAGAGAGAACAAAGGCTTATAATGATGGCTAAGTTGGGGCCCTGAAGAGCTGACTGTGGACCACCACCGCCGCCGCCGCCTAATTTATTCACAGTGATCTCACAGTGTCCATGTCCATGTCCAAGTCCAAGTCCAAGTCCGAGTCGGTGTCCCGTCTAAACCCTTATTAATGAGGCCCCAATGAGCGGTCGCGCTGACTGCAAGTGTCGCACGCAACGCAACGCGCCGATTAAGCCCAGTTAGCGTCTCCTGCCGGAGGTGCCGACCATGTCCAACTGGGTTTAAAGTGCGCAACCGACACTTGATACACTCAGGAAAAGAACCCACTGATATTTGGAAAGAAAAGTTTAAAAAATACTATGACGAAGGTGGCAAGGCTACAGTCTTTTAATTGGTATATAATATACCCAGACACATTCAGCCGTCAAAAGTTCATCAAGATCAAATAGGACACACATCTTTTGCTAATCAGGATACCTTCTATTCGAACTCTCTCCAATGTTATTAGTTAGATAGCATTTTTTTCCTGAGTGTAGCTGGCTAGCGGCCTGTTGCATTTTATCGCCTTAATGGGCAGCGAGGCCCTAACATGCGTGCCGCAGTCTGTTGACCAGGTCCAGATGCTGTTTCAATTAAGGTCTCGTTTCGTTTCGTTTGACTTCGTTCTTGGCCGTGTGGCTCGTAAAGTTCTGTTATCTTCTGGTCGCTGGTCGCTCGCTTGTCACTCGCCCCGATTTTGTTTTTATATAAATAAAGACATTAAAAGTGCCGTCATGTTTTTTCGGTCAAGTTAGCTGGGATTTATTGTGGACCACCGTGCGACAACAACAACAGCACCACCACCACCGCCGCCACCACCTGGTGGCGGCTTAACACTTTTTTAATTTCACTTGTGTCCCGCTGCAATCAATCTTGCGAGAGCCTACAAAAAACCATATCTACTCACACACATATATATTGCCGAGTTATGAGCCTGAGAAATGGTTGGATTGTTCCCGCTTCCAAGTCCAGTCATAAACAATCATTAACCCCACAGAGTCACAGTGAGTTTGTGCGGCGCTACAGCTACACACACACACACATACACACACTGCACACACACACTCCACACAGATTTTTTTGTTTTTTTTTTTGTTTTGTGGGCGCATTGTCAACAAGAAGTTCCAGAGAATCAGCTGATGTCAAAAGTGTTGACAACTTCTTGTGGGGTCATCCCACAGGAACAGACAGCAACCAGCCGCCAGCTGCTACCCGTTTTTTTGTTGTTGAGTATTTTCGGGAATTATGTTTTGTTTATTGCGAGCTTTGTGCGATTGAAAGATATTGCAGTCGTTGCATCCACCGAGAGAGACAGTTAGAAAATGATGGGGAGAGATCCCCAGCTTACTACTCCAGATTTATACAGCAGTTAAACCGATTAGGCAACCACCCAACAGCACCACCAACAGTCACATGTATATCGCATAAATGCATGACATTTTCATTTTCATCTACGAAATGCCTCAAATTGTGCTTCTTATTAGCATTTTTTAGCTTATTCATTTTTATGTTAGTTTGAAATTTAGAAAGCTATTTCCCCGTGGGACTTAAGAACTTTGTTTGACCAAATTTCTGACACTTTTCACAACCGACAACTTTTCAAAAAATGTTTAAAAGTAAGTGCATAATGCTTACTTCATACTTATTGTGAGCAACTTATTATTATTGGGAGTATGACCTATGTGGGTGTGTTGTGCTGTTCCACCCAACTACTACCACTTACTTTAAGCTGATAATGTAAGCTCTGACATGGAAGAATAATTCTTATATAGTATATGTATATATATATGTGAAGCGAGTGATTTATCAAGTGATTCGATTTTGAAAGACATCTTAGACATGAGTTATTTTGAGAATTTTTCTTTTTTCTTTTTCTATTACTACTCATAATAATATTGTTAACTTATGAACTTTTAAATGTCTCCGCCAGCATATTAAAATTCATTTTCTCTAATCACCCAATTAACGTTTACAAAACTCAGCATTTGGTCATTTAAGCAGAAATCTATTGGACGTGTCGTAATGCAGCGACTTCCAAGTACCCGAAGCGAAGTACCTCAAGTCAATTCAAGTCTCATTTTACCAACTCAGTCAGGTTGCAATGTTCAATGTGCAGTAAGGTTTAAAACTCGCCAAACCACTGGCAACTTTTTCATGAATGAATTTCAAAATAACCATTTCCCCCACAGCAACAACTGCAGCCAAGGTGGGCAGCAGGATGGTAGAGTAGGTGAGAGGCGGGGACAGTTGGCAACCTACTCGCGCATGCAAAACACGATTTACTATAAAGGCAAAAGTTGTAGACAACCGACACCAACAATAACAACAACAACAACAAACACCACACCAACAACAACGATAAAGACTACGCGCATAGAAACATTGAATGTGTTGAAGGTGGGCAGCTGGAGGAATGGAGACGGATGACAGAGGGATGGTGGGGTGTTGAGGGAGGGGGCACTGACTACGTCTGGAGCTCTCTGTGCCTGGAGCTGCAGACATTTGCTAACATTCATTTGTGTAGATCGCTTCATTCATAAAAGGCGATGGCTTCGACTTCGACTTTGGCAGTCTTTTGGCACATGTGTTGAGGCCGGTCTTTGCTAACTTGGCTAACTGGCTGCTTGGTTAACTGAGTGGCTGTCTGGCTGGCTAGCTGGCTGGCTGACTGGATGAGTCATAGTGCCTGCAGCTTGGGTTTGAGCACGTGATGGCAACAACGTCACCATCGAGGTGTGTCAATTAGCAGCCAGTTGTGGCAGGCAGAGAGTCTCTCTTTCTCTCCCTCTCTCTCTCTCTCTCTCTCTTACAACAGTTGCTTAACTTGGCTAAAAGCCTAATTGTGAGTCTGAGGATGGCGCAGACCAGACTATATGCCAGTCGGTGTGAGTGACTCATCCAACCACGAAGACGACGACGACGACGACGCCTTTGCCAATTCATGAATGAGCTTGGGACAACAACTGGTTTGCCACACTCCGCTTCCTGCATTGTCTGGCTGAGCACCCACATGTGGCTGACTGTTGTGTGTGTGTGTGCGGTGTGGTGTGTGCGCGGGTGTCCACATCCCATGTCCACATCCACATCCGCTGCGGAAGAAGGCGTTTGACTTTAAACATTTGTATGCAACTATCTAGGCAAAGCTGTCCGGGATTGGATTTGAGTTTTGTGCTTGGGTTTTTTTTTTTTTTTGGTTTTTTGGTGGCGGCTCGCTTTGTGGCGCCCACCGCCGCGTGCCGCTTTGATTAATTAAGCAACGCCCGCGTCAAAAGAAATACAAGTACATATGTATTTATATATGTACTCGAGTACTTTGTGTGTTGCAGCATTTGGGCAAACAGGTAAACTTATTGGTTAGGCGTCGTTCGCGCCTCAGTTGCTGCCACCACATTTGACCCAAATAGTGCGACAAGGCCTGGACATGGCACGTTGATTTTTTTTTATGTTTTGTTGCCACCCGACCGTATTACCTTGGTTACAACTATTTTCTGTAATTGCTGCCACTGTGGGCGGAGCAGAAGTCGACAAAAATATGACAGCTGAGTGAATGGAACATCTGCTGCAGAGTATGGGAAAGAAAATATAAGTGATTATGTGGACAATTATTACAAATATCAAGTGTCATGCCTGAGAGGGTTCCAATCATATTTAAATATTCGAATTAATATTTAAAAGGTATTTTTAAAGCAAATCCCACCAAGTTCAATAAGTTTGAAGCCATTTCGTATGAGTCAGGCGAGCTAGTTAAGTGCTATGTAGAAATAATTATAAACAAATAAGAACGACTTTAATAGATACCTTCCACCTGCCGACAGTTAACATTCAGTCTAAAATTAAGAAATCCGACCGATTATCTTAACTGGCTACACTCACAGAAACGCATTTTTAGTTATTTTGAATATAGTGTATATTGGTCGGATTAGACAAAGACTAAACTAGGCACAAAACATTTTGAACACGTGCCCAACTTAAGCAATCGAATTGGGGAAAACTGCAAAAGCAATTTTCGAAAACAAATTATCTTGCTTAGATATATTCGAAGCGTGCATATTCTAAGGAGGAATTGAGACAAAGGCATGCCCGGAGCCACACTTGCACATAAATCTGACAACTGCCTTTGGCAAGGACCAAAGAAACTAGCACAAACTTTATCCTTTCCATTTTAACTTTTGCCATGATGTCTTGCGGTTTCGACTTTTCCCTCACACTCCCTGTTGTGTTTCACTCTCTTTGTTGGCTTCTTTATTGTTGCAAATAGATTGAATTGAAAGTTGAGCGTTATTTGCGCTACAAACTTTTGGCCAAGAATGCCTACTGCAGAAGGCAGCAAACTTGTGCCTATCAATTGAGTCGACTGCCAAAAATGTCAGCTATTGTTTAATATCCCAAAGCAGGAACACATCAATCACGCTGAGCTGCTCATCTGCATTCGCAGCCAGGATATGGGCCACGTGCGCCTCGAAAAAGATGAGCGCCACATGCAGCTGGCCAAACAGCTAATTCCCGACCCGAAAAAAAATAATAAAAATAGCAACAAAGGTAAAGGTCAAATTTCTTGCCGAATGCGAATATATCAAATATGAGAAATGGAAATTGCAATGAGCCCAAAACAATGGGAGAGCATTTTGAATATGATCGTGATGTGATCGTGGACAGGCTGCTTGACCGACGCTGGACGAGTCCAATTACGGACCGAGGGTGGAGGGCAGCAGCTGATCTCTCTTGATCTCTCGGCCACACTCGATTGATCTTTCAATCACAGGAGCTGGATGGCTGACTGGCTGCCTGGCAGCTGGCTGCTGGCTGCTGGCTGCTGACTGCGTGCGCCAATTTGAGCTACGTTTGCTGAGCGTCAATATTGTTTGAATTCCAGGAATGCTCCGAATGCGTCTTATCGCCAGCTTTTTATCATCGCGGAATGAGCCGCGTCATCAGCGCAGATTGAAATAATTCGACAGGCCAAAAAGGAAAAAAAAAAACGACAACCACAACAACAACAAAGCAAAACAATCCAAAAGTTGCCAAGTCATTCAAGTGGTCAGCGGCGTCGTCGGCGTCGGTGGCTGTGATCTGTTTAGGTGGTTTTCGTGGTGGTTGCGACGGAAGATCGCGTGCGATAAGCAACGTCAATATTTGTATTTGGCGTTTTGGGAGCAGAGGCCGATTATTTGGTCCTTGTTAGCCTCGACCCCGAGCGGGGCGGTGCCCTTAGATCTCCTTTACTCTCTCTCTCCCTCTCTCTCTCTTCCGACCAACCGACCAACCGACCGACAAGTGGCTGCCCAATTTGCGCTCTGTTTCTGTTGTCGGGCTAATTGTTTGCTGTTATTGTTGTTGTTGTTCGCTACCTGACCAACCAGCAGCTTCAGTTTGCGACCTGTGGGAATATGGCACTGACCACATAATTGGCCCTTGGATTGAACTATCACAAACATACCGCAGCGATCAGGTCCAAGCAGCTCTTGTTTGACATGCGCGGTGGGAAGAACAATTCAACTAGCCTAGAAACAAACACAAGTATTGATTTAACAGGTCAACAGGATTTCAGCTACACAGCTATGAATATTTAACGAACAGCTTATACATCAGATTCTATTGATCAGATCAGGGAAGAACAACCGATTACCAAACCCAAAAAAATTATAGATCAGAAAAAAATGTCCTTTGACTGAATTGGGAATTTTCTCCCATTGTTTTCATTAAGCCTAACTTAGATCAAATAAAGGCAGCAGTATCTTGAGGATGCTAAAGTGGCAACACTGTTAAACACTTTCTCATTTTGAAATTAACAGTTAGAGTTGCCAATTCCTATGCGATATATATTTGCTTAGTATTCGGAAAAGGCTGGCAAGTCTTTTTGTCTACAGCTTTTGCACGTGTTTCACGTCGACAAATTTCTACTTGAGTTTTATAAGTAAATTGTTTATAATATTATATTTAAAATGAGCAGCACTTCAGTTGAACCCAATGCAGAGGTTTCCGAACAAACCTACTTGTCCAACAATTTGGAAGAAACTAGTCAGCATTATAGGTAATATTGTGCATATTATGCATTATATATTATTTTATATTATATTACATTACATATAAAATACACCGTTGAAGCATCGATGTGAGCGACAATAAGGAAAATGAGGAATCTCTGTTTGCACTTGTATGCGGTAAAAATAAAAAGCTAAAGGTAAGTTCAGGCAAATTTAGAGATATTTAATTATTTAAATTTGAATTACTGCAGAATATCTGCCAAGCGTGGATCAGGTGTTATATGAATAATCCTGCAGGCGCATTGATTAAGCTCATGCAGTTTGTTTTGGAGGCCAGCGGCTGCAATTATCAAATACCCCAAAGCCAAAACTTACCATTTGACTTTAGCAATATTCTCATTACAGCCACGGCGCATTTTGGCAATGTAAGTTCTAGCTTTTAATAATGATTGAATATTTATAGATTATTTGTAGCCCACATTTCCGATCTTAAACATATTTTATTTTTATAATTTACATAAATTTTTACACAATTAAATTATAGAAAAGTGTGCAATATCCCATGACAATGAAAATGGGTAACTTGATGGTCAAAAATGTCAGTCAGTTTGTGAAGGAACTAATGCATTCTGTGATCTCTACGCCCATCATATTGGATGACTACTTTCTGAAGTATATCGCTGGGTTTGTGATGGTTGCGGCCGACTCGAAGGTGCGTGCCTTTAGACACACCACAACCCTAATAGGTAGGATAAGAGCACCGAATAGAACTGCTTAATCTAGATGAGATTCATTTCGTGTAGCATTGAAGATGATGACGTCGCTGAGTGCCACCGTTTCCCTGGCGAATGTGAGGCTCCGGCAGATTTGGCTGCAGCTATTCACCAAAGTCTACATGGAGCGTTGCATGGATTGTGTGGAGAATATTCGCCAAATGAGTGTGGCCGAGTTCGGTGTGTGGATGAAAGCGTATCCGGACTGCTATCTGAACCCGGATGATGTGAAGTATTTGTTCGTTTCGCTGCAGGATAATGCGGTAAAGGTGTGCGAATGCAGCTTTCAGGCACTGTTTAATTTGCGCGCCAATGCTTTGCTGCGTGTCGCCTGCGTTGAGCAGGGCATCAAATACCGAATG
The DNA here is from genome assembly GCA_035041595.1 of Drosophila basisetae. Taxonomy (NCBI): domain Eukaryota; kingdom Metazoa; phylum Arthropoda; class Insecta; order Diptera; family Drosophilidae; genus Drosophila; species Drosophila basisetae. The sequence continues at coordinate 276,098 of JAWNLB010000020.1, forward strand.
ACCCTGCTCGGTCTGACGATGAGCGCCGAGAATGAAATAAGCAAGATGGCCATACAACTGGTGGGCTACCTGTCCAGATCATCGCCCCACATACTCGACGAGAACATGCAGCTGGCAATCGAGTCCCTGGTATTTGCTGCCCACCGTGGCGTTGCCCAAGCGGCAGCCGAGCTGGTTCCGTTCCATTATCGCGACGACATCTCGGAGCCGGAGCGTCTCCAAATACTGGTAAAGTTCTTTCTCCGTGTCGCGGGGCATGAGCATTGCGCCTTTCTCATCGATGCCTACTACGGTCGCAATGACATTGTGCTGGCCTGGTCCAGCATGATCTCCATGCTGCTGAAGCCACCTAGCTTAGAGTCTTGGCGACGGGAGGAGAACAGTTGTCTCATTGAGATCATGTCGCGGGCCATCAAGCAGGCGGTTAGTGGCGAGGTGCCACCGGGTCGCTACACGGAGCATCCTGTGCATCAGCCCCTCTTGAATGCCAAGAAGTTGGTCGCAACCGTATTGTTGCCAGATTTGGCGGCACTTATGCGCCAGTATCGTGACCACAGCAACGATCTGCGTAATCTGCTCGAGCTACCGCAATACATGTGCTTGCAGGGGCCACAGGTGAAGGCGCTGCTCGATCAGATCGGCGACATGATGTTCGAGGAGCAGGAGAACTGTGTGCTGCGCATGGGTGCCCAGACGCTGGAGCATCTCTATGATCAGAACGATGGCAACGACAATCATTGCAAGCAGCTGCTCAACAGAGCGGTGACCAATTACAAGCAATCCACATCGGAGCAGTGTTTGCTGGTTCCGCTACGTCTACTCTCCGCACTGTATGCCCACTTTGATCTCAGGGATTGGCAGCTGAGCGACCCAGTGCTGCTCATTCTCAGGCAGGACTCCGCTCCATGCCCAAAGGCACTTTGTCTCTACCTGAAGTTGATGTACTCATCTCTCAGCTGGGATCTGAAATATCTGGCCCATGCCGACAACATCGACATGGCGGAGGAGTGTAGGGCATTGCGGCAACGCTTGGAATTGTTCCTGCTGGTGACCACCAGTCTCATCGAACACGCAACGGAGCTCAAAGTTGGCTGCACAGTATGTGTAAGAGTTTCCCCATCGAATTTTCTTTAATTTCTGCTCTTTTCCCCCACTTTCAGGCCTTTGTCTGCACCTGCGATTTGTTTTGCCTGTTTGCCGATGAGCTGCGTCAAAGCGAGCGCACCAAGATCCTTGGCTTGGAATATCGAACCAAATTCAGTGATTATGTGCTGCTCGAGAGGTTTCTGGAGCGCTATGTGTTTGCCGACGCGGATGTGGAAGCTATTCACAAGTTGACTCAACCCGAACAGTTTGCTCAGCTCCAGAGTAAGCGTCGCATTCTGACCAGCTACTTGAAACTCTCGTTCCACAATGTGATGGTCATGATGCGCACTTCCATTGCCCTCCAGCATTATAGGACAGTAAGAGCACGACATAACTAATATCTTACCGTATCTTTAACTATATACGATTGCAGTTCCATTTGCCATATGGGGATATAATGCGCTCCCTGATGGAGCGCAGTATTGCGATGAATCCCCCGAACTTTGGCATGACCCTGATGCACACCATCTTAATGGTGTATAAGCGCATTCGAGTGATCTATCCGGATGCGAGTGTGGCTGCGAAATCTTTTGATTTTGCTGAGCTCATCAGGCTGGCCGAGATGCTGGCGGAGCAATTGAACTCCAGCCAGCTGGAGGCTCGTCAATCCGTTGTCGTTCTACATCGGGCCGGCATCCGGTTTGCCTCGGAGCATCAGAATAGCAATTTGTTGTTTCTGACCGTCACCGCACAGTTTGTACCGCAACTTCTCGCCCAGGATATGCTGGATGTGCAGAGATTCCTGAACACCAACTACCCCTCGAATCTGGCCAACAGTAGTGCCGAGCACTGGCAATCACTCGTCTCCTATCGCAACACCCTGGACATAGCCATCGCAAAGAGTTGTCGCCGTGACTTTGTTTTGCAACAGGAAGAACAATTGCAGGCAACGATATGAGCAATCCATTAGCACAGAAATGGAAAACGGAGCAAGCATTTTGAAGACATCTATCAGAAACTGACTAGATACTTTCGATAGTTAATCAAAAATTATTTTCTTCTGGTGATTAATTTATGAACATTTTTTACTCCAATTATTTTCACAGAGTAATTTCTTAACTTTTGCTGAGATCATCTCTTGTGGTTTTTTTTTTTAATACGGCTGTTTAATTTTTGACAACATTTTTCACAGATTCTTTTTCAATCATAGATTTCAGACTACAATATTTTTACCAAATTTAATCTTGCATTTTTTTACTTACATTTTTCATTTGCTGAACTTTTTTGGAATTTTTTTGTAACAGTTTATTATTTTTGGCTTTTATTGTGCTTTAGCAATTGTATAAATGTCCCCTCAGCAACAAAATGGTCGAAATATTTGTGGCTTACAATCTGTGGTTTGAATGCGGCATGCAACAACTGAAGTTGGATAGGGGTTGGAATGATATTCGAATATTTGAATATTTTAGTATTCCTTTGTACTGCTGTTTGCCAGTTGCAGTTGCAAAAGCTCTCGTGTCCTTTGACTAACATATCCCACCAAATATGCCACGCATTCAAGGACTCTATTCAAAATCGTTGCATAATACGTGTGTGTCTGTGTGTGTGTGCGTGTGCATTGTGTGTCGATGGCTGATGGGTGCACTTACAGGGTGGCCTGCATTCAATCAGAAGCAGCTGCCAATGTATCGAATTTCCATGTTTCATTCAAAAGTACGAATGGTGAGCAGGAGCAGGAGCAGGAGCAGTTGCAGAAGGAGGAGGAGAACTGCAGCTCAACAATTTTCAATTTCGATTCCGTGGCCTTTTTCCGTGTTGTCTGCTGACAAATTGACTCGCAACTTTGCGGGTTCATTGGAGACTTAGAGAGGAGGGGGCAGAGAGAGAGAGAGATATGACCTCGCTCAGCGACTGTCAAAGGATGAACACGGCCTTTGACACCCGGTCGCTAAAGAGAGAGAGAGAGAGAGATAGCGAGAGTGAGAGAAGGTTAGCCTTAAGGTGTATGCGCGATAAATACAATATTTCGGGAATGTAATTCAAGTGGACGCACTTCTGTTTATTGGTTTTGGGTATCAGTTCATTTCATTTCCCTGGCACATGCCAAGTGTCCGGCACTGGTGTCCGATTACGAAGTCGTTCAAGTGTCCACTTTTGGCCAACAGCTGACGTCATAAGACTCGCGGATCCACTAGCACTTTCTGGAGCGATGCAGCGCTTGTTACACAAATTAATTTTATTATCTGCACTCAATCAAGATTAAATGTAAATCCAATTTTTGATTTCCAATGATTTTTCATAACGAGCGTAAATATGACATCAAATATTTTCACAATTTGCGTGTTTAATTTTTTGTTGGTTTTCCTAAACTGCAAAAGAGAAATCTACATAAAGTTCGAGCATCCTTTTAATTGAGCGTCTCTGTTAAAATAATAAGAAAAGTTTAGCAAAAACAAAATAAATAATAGCCAAAGAGGATGAACTCTTCATTCTTTCCTTATGTTATTTTTAATTTAAAAAAAATGAAAATGAAAACTAAAATGAAATGGAATTTGATATATGAGAGGCAAATTAAGCTCTGACTGTTGCAGGTGTGTGTTTCTTACAATATTCGCTTTAATAACTTAAATATTTACATATACAAGCAAAAACACCCTATTTGTTTTGGTTGGAAAAGGATAATCACAAAAATTGTGCAAATGTTCGAAAAATACTTTTTGGTTTATTTCTCTAAGGATTCAGGTTCAGATTTCAGATTTCGGTGGCAGCTGTGCGAGTTGGAGCCGTGTGCTGATTGCCTTTTATCATTTAGCATTTAGCATTTACCACTTCGCATTTACCATTTACGATGCCAAAGAGTTGTTCGTCTTTAGTCCTTCTGCGCCAACTCAAGCAGCAGGCGAACGGCGAACGGCGAACAAACATCTGTGCATCTAAATTGGCCCATCTACAGATCTGGCGATCTGCCACCAGGCATGCGTCACACTCCGCCCCTGCCCCCCGCTCCATGTAGCAGGTAGGGGCCATTAATTTCGCGTAACGGGCAACCGCTATTCGTTGTCCTGCTGCTCTCCCTCTCTCTCTCTCTCTCGCAGACAACGGGAAAAGAGTACTTCCAGGGGCGGCACAGATGTGCTGATGCGATCCAAATCAGCAGCAGCAGCAGCAGCAACAACAGCAACAACAACTGCTGCGGTTGCGGTTTAACGAGATGCATTCCCGCCTCCAACTTTAGCTTCCCGCTCTCCCTCTCTCTCTCTCTCTCTCTCTCTGTCTCTCTCATTGCAGGCGATGTCTGCTTGCGATAAAAATAAAACGGTCCTCGCTTCGTCGAATTAGTTTCTTGGCCGAGTTTAAATGAAAGTGTAACACAAAGCAACAAATTTTCGACACGCGCATCTGTCGTCCTGTGTGTCCGGTGTCCTGTGCCCCTTTTAAAGGGGCAAGCCAACCAAACCAGCCAGGCTGCTTCTTCTTTTTCCGACTCTTCCCGAAAATATTTCGCAAAAAAACAAAAAATAAAGAAGGGCGACACGTGGCACTTGATTCATATCAAATTTCTGGCCACAAATTGTATTACAAACACACACACACACACACACTCATGCAATGCACAACTATTTGGAAGTTCACAGTTCGTTTTCACTTTTTCGAGTGGAAGGGTTTCCAGTTCCTCTTCTGCTTTTTTTTTTTGGTGTCTGCCAACTGTCAACCCATTTGGCGATATTTATGGTCACTTGTTGGGAGTTACAACAACTGTTATTAACACAAATTTATTGCACTAGTCGAGTTTTATCTTTCATCTTTCTCTTCTTTTTTTTGGGTTAAAAATGTGCAATTTGCTAACGGGGAAATTCGCAATTCAGTTAACTGGAATGCGTTTTAAAACGCGTCCGAAACGCGTTCAGCACTGCCAACATTTGCAAGTAGGGAGCACAGTCTGGCAATGCCACAGCTGAAATTCCAATAGACGCCTCGAGCTTATTCAATATTGGAAAATTCTTTTAACCAAATTCAAATTGATCAGCATTAAAGATTAATTCATGGCAAACATTTGCTCGAGTTTCACAATTTAAACGTCGGCTTTGTCGCAGCACAATTTTCAGCGTCAACAAGCACATTGTATACACATGTATGTGTGTGTGTATGTGCCTGAGTGTTTGAATGTGTGCAGAGTCCGTTAAATCTGTTGGCGCTCCGCTTTAATTGTGTAATTCTATTGTGGTTGTGGTTGTTATTGTTCTTGTTGTTGCTATTTCTTTGTCAGTCAGCAGCACGTGAATTTCTTTTGCTTTTGCTTTTGCTTTTGTTTGCGCTACGTTCGATGAAGCGGAGAGAGGGTGGGGTTGGGTGGTTTTACTCTCACAAGTTAAGCTGTTTATTGTTCGACATACATTTTAATATATGGCCATCAAACGTGTTGTATTATTCTGTTTGTATGTGTGTGTGTGTGTACAGACTTAGAGTACTTTTGTGTCGTGTTTTATCATAGCTTTTGATCAGCTGGTTTGATTGATTGCTGGGCCTATCTTCTGTCTCGCATATTGGAATTAATACACTGGAAAACATAATGAACTGTTCCGGTTGAGAGAGGAGATAACCTGATCTGAGATTTTAAATACATAGAAAAAGTGCTAAGTAGTTTATTAATAATAGATGGATATAAAATATCATGTTCAAAAAGTATCGCGAATTTTGAATTTTCGCGGGTTACGTATAATCGAATTTCGATTTTTTTGTAGCGTTATGTTGGTACTCATGTCTCTCACTTATGCCAACAAGCTCGGCCATTTTGAATGTTTGTGGAAGTACAAAAATTGGCTTCTGCACTACGATAACGCCCCTGCTCACACATCGTTGCTTGTGCGCGACTTTTTGGCCAAAAACAACACACTAATGATGCCGCAGCCACCGTATTCCCCAGATCTGGCCCCCTGTGACTTTTTCTTGTTCCCTAAACTGAAGAGGCCCATGAAAGGACGACGTTACGCTACGCTTGACGAGATAAAGACGGGATCGAAGGAGGAGCTGAACAAGATAAAAAAAAATGATTTTTTGAAGTGCTTCGAAGATTGGAAAAACCGTTGGCACAAGTGTATAATATCTCATGGGAATTACTTTGAAGGGGACAAAATAGATATTCATGAATAAATAAATAATATCTGAAAAAACACAAAATTCGCGATACTTTTTGAACACACCTTTTGAACATACCAAACATAATATTTCGCTGCAAGTTTCTAGAAAGAGTGAAAGACCAATGCAAAGGATTTTACTAATATTTCTTCCATTGTTTGTTTACATTTCATGAGTAGTTCGATTGTTGGGTGTTCTTGCTTACTGAAATTAAATCATTTCGAAGTCATTTGTAAATGAACGATATCATTTTTAATAAATTACAGCCATTACGTTTAAACATTGGTTCATTTATTATGCATTTATCAAAGACCCACACACACACACACACAATCAGTTGCACAGTCGTGTTTTGAGGCGCGTAGTTGAGTGTAAAAACATGAATCGGACGATCCATCAAACGAGGGACTGTTGATGAGCTCGTGACGTGCCACTGACATGGCTGCATGTTGTCCTTGCCACAAGCGGCGACTTTCCATTGATTGATAAATGCACAAATTTGTAGATTGTCAATCGGACGGACTGCTGCTGCTGCTGCTGCTGTTGATCCTGATCCTGATCCTCGCCGTGTGCTGTCTGAGTGACGGCAAACAAAACAAGGACACACCGTGTGGCAAGGAAACAATCTGTTATTGTAATTCCCCTATGTGTGTGTGTGCGTGTCTTAGTGCGCTGTTCCTAATGTGACTGCAAATAAGACGGTAGTCCAGCTACAAAAATCGGTTGCCTGTTTACAAATGTGTCGCCAACGCGTAACTCAATCCTTGCAGCAGGAGCAGGAGTTGCTAGCAGCAAGCAGCAAGCAGCGAACAGCAAGCAGGATGCATGTGGCAGTTGTCGCCGCTTGGCAAACCAATAAATACCACTTAGGAGTCGCCCCTACTCCTGTTGCCTGTGTGTGTCAACAAAGTCATGTGTCGGCATGTGTCGTGTCCTTTGACTCCGAGTGCAGACTGCAGACTGCAGACTGCAGACTGCAGCTGAGACTGCGCAGGACACGCATGTGAGGCATAAATTAACACGCTGCTCCAAATCCAAATCCGTTCCATTGAGCCCTGACTGACTGGCTGCACCTTTGCTCCCCATTAGCACGCGTCCACTTGGAAAACACAGGCACACACTCCACACACACACAGAGACAGATTGCGGCGCACGCGCAGCATCCACTCGAAAGGATATGTGCAGCAAGGAGAATGGAGACAAGCTGCACAGGAGTCGCAGCCTGCGACTCCGACTCAAGTGCAGCCGGAATTGTGGCCGGGTTAAAATTAGTCAAGCCCTGTCAGCAAATCTGATTTAGTGTCCCCCTCTCCAAGCAGCAGATGCAACTGAAAAAATCGTTGGTATTATCTCACAGCTCAAATTATAACTTTAGCCGCAATTTAATTAAGCAATTACAAGGGTTTTTCTTTGCACTGTTGGCGTTGATTTATTTACGCTTGGAGAGGGGGCAAAGTGTTGAGGAGAGCCATGGAGAATGCTGCATATGTTTTGAGATTTCTCGAGAAACTGGATTTGACTTTCATCACTGGATCGAGATTGCGTTTGTATTTATGTCTTGAAACTTCTAAAGAAATGTTGTAAATAAATAACTACATTTAAGCATATTAATCTTTTACTCCAAATATTGATAAGGAAATGCTTCAATTGCAAATCAAATGTATAAAACTAAATAAGGATTTCCCACGCGTATTCTCAGCAATACGATATTTGATTACCCATTCGTTTATATAGTTAATAGTGCCATGCTTCACTGAATATATTCGTCTTAGCTCATTGAGATTACGGTGTATGTAAAGGTCGATCAGGTTTATTGTTGTGGGGCAGGTCAAGCGTGCGACAGTTCAATTAAATGCGATATTTATATCGACTGACCACAAAAAGGCGGACAATTGGCCGACAATGGGCGAGGAGAGGTGACCGCGACAAAGCGGTGCCAGATGGCGGCGAGGGTGTCAGGATTGTCATCAGGTCCCTGACCAACTCAAACAGATGCGGCTACGAAGAGTGGACAGAAATTAATTACAAGCTGACACAAAAAAAAGAAGAAAACAGAATGCATATAAAATATTCAAGTTATGGCGACAAGTGTTTTGAGCCAACAGCAGCTGACTGACGGACTGACTGATACAGAATCTGCCCACTATATACATATATATTAAATGTATGTGCCAAGTGTGCCCACAAACAATTAATCATGTGTAGCGACGTCATTTTGAGATTTTTAACGACTGCGCCTGCTGTCAACGCTTCCTTCGACCATAACCCATAACCCATGACCCATAACCTTCCATACTCCACATACATGCCTTATAGCATATTCCATAAAACATTTCTCAGAGGCGCCTTACAACATAAAGTTGGCGTTGCGCCCTGATAAATGTGTGCCTCAAGCAGCCCATCAAATAGATTTATTATTGAAAATATTTGTGTGCCTTTTGATTGTTATGGGTCTGTCTTTCTGTCTGTCTAACCGTCTCACTGTCTGTTTGCTGTTGTGACAGGGGCAAGACACACACACACACAAATACCAAGGAGACAAAAAAGGAGTCCAAGTCCAGCGGAGGCTGTGGAACAAATGTTGTGTTCAATTTATTTCATTACATTGGCATTTTATGATGACTTGGCGCGTTCTCTTTCATTTTCAAGAGGCGTTCAATTTCGAAGCAATAAAAGTGCAAATGCCCCTTGTCACAGGAGCAACATCAGTGGCAGCATCATCAGCTGTCGCCCCTTTCTTTTTTTTGTTTGCCTCGTTGGGTCTTTGAACTTTGCTGCTGCGACAGCAGCTGACTTCGACAGCGCCTCAAATGAAAGTGAAGACAAATATTTTTTTTGGGCTTTTATTAATACATTTTTATAAGCTTGCAGAGGATATTGAAGGAGTCATCTCAAAGCACAGAAAGTAAATATATTATTGATGAGCATCACTATAGCCATGTAAATCCGTTTCTATGCAAAAATCCATAGTAACAATCGGTCGAAAGATGAGTTAGTCTATTAAAGTCATTTTAGTTTACTTAGTTATTCAGACCAAACTCAGTAGTTAAACGACTTATTGTGCTCCTCGAACCATGTTCAAGCAGCCCTGGTTTTTGAAAGAGTTAAGGCATTTGGATAGAGTTAAGGCATTGGAAATAATTTAGACGACTTAGTACCACATTTTGGGAATTTAATTTTATATTCAAAATAGAAACAGAATCGTGTATTAATCTTTGAATTTAATATTAATCTGGAGGGCAAAGGTTTGACTGATTTTTGATTGATTGTTTTTATTTGTATTGGTACTTGGCAATTCAATTTAGGTTGTTCTTAATGTGATATTTGGTATCGGTAGCCAAACTGAATCAGGTGCCACACACAGTAGTCCCATCAGCAGTAGCTGCTTCCAGTAGCAAGCAGCGACTGATTGACTCGACAAAAGGTTCAAATCCTGCCTACAACAACAGTAATTAACCCTTGAAGAGATGCCTGGGAGCACCGAGAGATGGTTAGCAAGAGAGGATGAGGCAAGTGGTAAGAGGGACACACACACACACAGACAGGCAACACCTTTACACATAATTAGAGGCCTGTTGACTGCGGCGACAATGAATGCGATATGAATGGTAAACAGGCACAGCAGCAACACTTTACCCCTTTACCTACCCCCCCCAGATACCCCTGCCATCGTGCCACATGTCCAGCGTGTCGGACCATTCATTAATCGACATCCACATGTGGCAAGGTGGGGCGGCATCTTGGGGTCCATTGCAATGCGCCTTGGAGTGCAAACGACGGCGGCACAACAACAAAGGCCACAAGAAGAGCCTATTAGCCACAATAAAGAGGCATCTTCTGCTGCTTCTTCTTCCTCGTCTCGAGTCCCAATTCTATTATGCTGTGAATGCTATGCAGATGTGTTCGCCTTGGCACGTTTAGTGTGTGTGTGTGTGTGTGTATGTGTCTTGTTGTGTGTTTGTTTGCTCGCCAGATGCCATTACAATGTAAATACAAGAAAAGTTCAATCGGCAACTTGATGCGGGTCTTCTCTCTTACTTCTGGCCATGACAGTGGTGTGGCGAGGAGGAGGAGGACGGAGGCTGCGGCAGGGGCAGGCATACACGTAGAAAGCCATTTCATTAGGCAGACACAGTGCATCTACCCCTCCTCCTTTCCGTTCCCCTTCCCCATCTGTTGAACAATTGATCAAATATCATAATTTATCAAATGACAATGCGACACAAGGCGGCAGCCTCTGTGAGGCGCAACAGCCTCGATCTATGTCTGTGCCTGTGTCTGTGCCTGTGTTTTGTTGCCCCGTCTCCAAGCAAGCTCTTGCTATTTGCTTGCCCCAATCCCCACACCAAGAGCAAAGCAAGCTATTTAAGTATCTTATCCATCTATGCGACGACTATCCGATGTCGCTTCGAAAGCTACAACTTAATTTATTTGAACAATTTAGTCAATACAACAACAACAACAAGAATACCCATTTGGCTGGCTGTCGTATTCTTCCTCTTCTTCTTCGTCTTATTTATACCGATGGCCCTGCCCAATGAAGCCATCATAGCATCTATTTAGCATAATTGCAGTCACAGCCGCCTGTTCCACTTGTTGCGGCTCGTGGTGGTGGTCTATGGTAAACCAATACCAATACCGATACTTAGAACTATAACATACGAGGTATGTTCAAAAAGTATCGCGAATTTTGAATTTTCGCGGGTAACGTATAATCGAATTTCGATTTTTTTGTAGCGTTATGTTGGTACTCATGTCTCTCACTTATGCCGACAAGCTCGGCCATTTTGAATGTTCACTTAATTGTTGACAGCTGCTTTGCTTGCACGTGTTTTGGATCGTCTTCGATTTTTACCTATTCAAAAAAATGGATCAAAGAACCTGTATCAAATTTTGTGTGAAAAACGAAATTAAGTGCGCGGATGCATTCCGAATGTTGATTGTGGCATACGGAGAAGCTACCTTGGACCGAAGCAACGTTTATCGGTGGTACAAAATGTTCTCAGAAGGCCGAGAAGATGTGAACGACGAAGAGCGTGCAGGATTTATAGCTTGGTCTTGGACTGATTGGTTAGTTCCAGCCTAAAGCTACGATTTTGCATGTGTTTGAAATGCGTCAGTTTGAACATTTCTATGTATTATCTTTGCCAAGGGAGAAGTTCAGTTTATGGATACGCAGCTCTCCTTACTTCAAATGTCAAGTAGATACCGAAACAAAATTTGTTAAAGTCTTGACTGTTGTAGAGAATAGAAAAAATAATAAACACAAAATTGTTTGTAAAGACCAAAGAGCAAACATGGCAATGTTGCAAAAGCAAGGTGCTGCAACTACCGAGTTGGATCCGGGGTCGAGTGGATGTTGCTGCAACTGCCAACGGAAACTGGATCCATATCAGTTGTTCGACGACAACGTCGAGGACATTGCCAAGAGTCTGGCCCAGATCATGGTCGTTTGTGGCATCAACACAGGTCGCGCCTACAATGCCAGATCGATCATCAAGCGGGCGTTCATTTATCACGAGAAGCTGCGCACTCGATGTCCTGCCAATCCCCCCGAAGGGACACACTTGCGGCGCGAGGATCTGTTGCGGGCGCTGCAAATCAAGTGCGAGATGGGCAACGTGGAGGCGATGCTCACGTATGCGATCATCAAGCGGGCCTTCAAGGCATTCTTTCACGGCAAACCGAACCGGACGATCAGTAATCCCATTGTGGACGCCATGGCCATTAGCACACAGAAGGCTGCCTGGATGCATGCCGCCTACAGGACGGCGAAAATCTTTGACAACTATCGGCCAGCATTCTTCTGGGCACACAAGGCTTTCGAGAAGCAGATCAACATCGTCTATCGTGACCTATACGAACGCATGAGCGCCAGGGCGAATCCACTAACGGTGCCCAACTGTTGCTGCCCCAAGTGCGCCAGGCAGTCGGTTCCGGGACATCCCAAGCCTGGCGAACGTGTGCGCGAAAAATTCAAGCTGGCGGACTGCGCTGATCTGCCCCAGGCGTGCATTGTGTGCGGTCTTCAGGTGCCCAAGATTAGGTCTAACGTGAAGCGACCACGACCCATTCTCAATCATGAGTCGAAGTTTCCTCGTTGCACCAAGTGCAACGCTCCGAGGCTCATCTGTGAGTGCAACATTGATCAGTTGACGGGCGAATTGTATGGCGAATGCGGACAGGACTCCTACAAGGTCAAATGGTATCGCCTCGAACAGGAGCAGAAGCCACCACCAACGGAGTCCAAGCTGCAGAAATCTGTATCCGATTCGGAAGAGAGCAGCTATGAAGATGCCAAGGAGCCCGATTGGGAGGATCATCATTGCCCCATCGATTGTGTGCACAACGAGTACAGTGAGTCCTCGAATGTGTGTCACGAGCACAATCCCGCCAGCCTCTCTTCGCAAGGCAGTGACACCTCCTTCACCACCTGCTCCGAGAGCGAGAATACAGTCGATAAGCTCGAGCGCTATCTCAACAATCTGTGGGCCGAGGAATTGGCAGCTACAAATAATCCCAAGACCCATGTGGCCAACACCAAGATATCACCCTGCGGACCTTGCAAGCGACTGTCAACTTGATGGCCATATCTGTCTGTCAGTTCTAAAAGTATATTCATCAAATTTAAAGTATACACATACGAGTATTGTGTTAATCCAGCCGGCTTTTTCGCTTACCAAGTTTTCCGAATTAAACTTACTAAATATGCGTGAGAATTCGTTGCCCACTTTTGGACAAAGTATCACCAACTTTGGACTACTACGGATATATTAAATAGATTTCATATAATCGTCGGCTTGCCTATCACAGTCGTTTCTTTTGAATAAGAATATATATATCTGTCATACTCATATCAGTTATATTTATTGTTATAGCCATAGTTAGTTATAATTATATTTTTAGCGCCACTTTTTGAGCTCCCATTACTTGAGTTTTTCAAGAGTCGACTATTAGGAGTGGAGAGACAAAGAACAGGGCGACAATCCTGCCATCTTTCGCCCACATGCGAAGTGGAGAAGGAGTCGCGGATCGGTTATCTGGCATTGCTGGCACTCGCAGATCGCGATTCCCTCTGACAATGGCCACTTAAATGCCAGTTGGCGGTTGTAATCGCTGTTAAATTGCTGCCGCAGCTACTGTTGTCAACAACGCCCTCGTTTTTGTGCCCCGTTGCCCCCGCTGGTTGCACAGCATAAATCGCTCGCATTATCTGCGCACTTGCATCGCAGTGGCAGCCACGTCCACGTCTTTTGCACCGGGAATGGGAACAGTATGGCACGGGCTTCACTCTCAGCTCCCAGTCTTCTTCTTCTTCTTCTGCCTGGCTGCTTATCAATCTCGGCTCATCTGCACGCAGCCATTGGGTTGGGGCAAAACCATGAACATCTGCGAAAAATAATTCCGCAACTTGTCACAATTTCTGGTGCAGACCCCTCTGCGCCAGTTGTCTGGTAATGGTCCATGGTCCATGGTCCATTGCTATTTGTATTGGCAGCGCCAGTTGCGGAGTCCTTGGACTGCTGTCACCAAGACTATTTTTGGTGGGCCAGACTCTTAGCTGCAACTTGCAACTTGCCTCGTTGCAGGTATCTCTCTCGTATCTTGGCCTCTAAATGCTGACTTATGCTTAAATGCCTTTGACTTTTCTCGTCTGCCATGTTCGCTGAGCGCTGCATTTGCATATAGATTTATTTTTATGGCCTTCACATTGGATAGTTTTCTTATACCCTGATAAAGGGTATAATAAAGTTGCGCCAAAGTATGTAACAGGCAAAAGTAAGCGTCGACGAGCCCATAAATTATATAAATTCTAGATCAGTAGACCAATAAATATATATACGTTAATTCTATATTCTTTCCTGGTCTGTAAGGGTATCTAATCTTCGTTTTGCACAAAACACAATTTATAGTTAGTAATTTTTTTTTAATTTTCTGCTTTGTCTTCGTTTAGCTGAGGAACATTTCTGCCAGTCATTGCTTTGATTGCTGTGATTATCTGTAGACTTGTTAATCTGCTGCTAATTCTAACACTCAATAATATTTCAACAATTACAATACACAAAAAATGCAGAAATTGCCAAATCTTTAAGTGTATTGTTCTCATGTACGAAATCCACTTGGAATACTCTACTTGAGAAACTGAAGAATCAAAACGAATTGAATTGAGTAAACAAGTTGCATTGGAAAAGCTCTGGCATTATATTCAATTAATTGTTAGAAGCAAACCATTGAACTTTTTCGAAAAAGCAATCAAATTTGCGTCTAATTCAATCACTTTGTGGCAGTTGCAAGTACCAAGTTGCTCGAGATAGAGACAGAGAGAGAGAGAGACAGCTTTCCCTTTGTATGTGGAACTTAATAGTCTTTTTATAGATGCACTTTTTCAACTTCAATTAATGAAGTGTCGAGTTGTTAACACACCCAAAACACGAGCGATACGAGCCCTTAACATTGCCCCAGCTCCCCCCCTTTCCACCTCTCTCTGTTGCGCTTCTATTTCAAAACACCAGCAACAAATGAGCCTCCAAGACATGCTGGGAAAAAAAGCCGAGCAGCTCTTTGCTTCCCAAAATGTAAACAAACAAATTAAAACAGCCGCAGCAGCAGAAGCAGCCTCTTTCTGGCCAGGCTGAGCATCTTGAACACCAGGTGAGAAAACGGTTGCTGTTCGTGGAAAGTCTCTCCGGGAAGCCAAAAGCCAAAAGCTAAAAGCAAACACAAACAAGCCCAAGACAGAAGCAGAAAAATCAACAGTCAGCTGCAGCAGCAGTAGCAGCAGCAGAAGCTCTTTTAGTTGAGTTTTTAAGTTTGTGGTGTTATCTAAGTGAATTAAGACATTAAATGGGTGGCGTTTTCTATTCTTTTTTGGAGACAACTGGTCGTGATCGCATTGTTATGTGAGCTTAAATGGTGATCGAAAACGAGTGTGTCGAATATGTCGAGATGTGGCACAAAGCAATCAATCCTGAGATGCGCTATCCACAGTTAGCACAGTGGCTCAAAGTACTCGTAATGGCAAAGTGGTTAAAAGTTGAGGAATGCGAATATGAATAAGTAACCATTAATGCGATATTGATTATAACATCCATCTTCTTATTGGGGAAGTCTTAAAGTAACTCTAAATAATCGATAGAAATTTCATAAGATGTTATCTAAAATCAACAGGTTAATGTTTAATTTGCAAACTTTTGATGTCGAGTCTAATTAACAAATAGGTTTTCCCATTGTGATAAGGGCCCATTGTAGAAAAGTTGTATAGTTTTTGCCTTCTTGGTGTCAGGTTAAATAGTTAAGCTGACCGAAAATGACTGTGGGAAAATACAGTTGGAGCGTCAAATGATAAACCTGTTTGTCAATTAAACAAAAATATTGTAATAGTTGATAACAGAATGAGCAAACAGAGTCGGCGATGCGGAGGCACAGACCGACAGAGATGCCGTGATGAGAACTTCCCAGAACAGAACCGAATACAAGAAACAACCTGTCAACCCAAAAGGCTGCGCCGCTTGTGGGACCCTTCCCTGCCTGCGTTTTGTCGATGTGCTTCATTATCGCCTTGCCTTCAACTTTAGAGTTGGACTCTAGGCAGCAGCAGCAACTCCTCAAACTCCTCCAACCACCTTCACCATTACCATCGCCTCCACTTGGTCGGACGAGTTGCCTTGGCTTGGCTTATTGTTTAGTGAAGCATTTAACTTATAAATATTGTATGTGTATGTGTGTGTGTGTGGCAAGAAGAAAAGTGTTTTTGTATGTGATACCGTTTTGAAATGTGCCAGCAACAGACAACAGACCACGACAGCCAGAGAGAGAGAGAGAGAGAGAGAGAGATGGTGAGAGGGTGAGGAGAGCAGAGTGAGAGGCGTGCAGCAACTCATACGCAATGTTATGAAATATTTCCCATGACAATTCTGTTTGTTTTTCGTGCATTGTGTCTGCCTTTAGTCTTGGCACCTTACCGACGCCGTCACCATCGTCGTCGTTCACATCGTCCGTCGCCCACTCACAGTTGCTCATAGTCGTTCTCATCAGTTCAGTCTCATCCAGTTGGCCAGCTCAGCTCCACAATGGATGGATGAGAGCACTCTCTATTTGCTTTATCTCTGCCCTGACTGACTGCTGATGTTCCTGCGCTTGATTTCCCAGGCAACAAACAACTTGTTGAAAAACCCTTGAGTTCCCTTAACCCCCTCTGAATAAATAAAAATAAAAATAAAAAGCTGCCTCACTAAATGGTCACCCTAATAGCCAGGCATTTCGGCACGAGTTGGCATCCCAATTATTTCAAGAACCAGTCGCAAACATGCATAATCAAAATCTGCTCAACTTTTTAATACTCTCGCTTCCATTAAAATAGCTTAGAATATAATTTCGGAACTTTATTTATGGGTTTTTTAATGCAGCTACTAACTATTTCTTTTCGTAATCATAAACAATGTGACTTTGATAATGATATCTTCAGATATATAGGATCACTCTCAAACATAATGCCATGCTACGAACTTAGAGGCACATGCTTCATGCCAAAGTTGTATAATACAAGTTTTTGGATGAGGGTATAATTATTAGCTGGCAGGCAAAGCACTCGTCGACGGCGAAGAGGTCAATAAAGTGCCGCCGAAATTCCGTGAAATAAAAAAAGTATTCTGCGATTCCAATTTGGCAGGCGACAATTATAACTCGGTGTGAATGTGTGTGTGTCGAATCAGACAGAAGATTGCTGAGAGGCCAGGCGATCGGTGCGATTGGGACACTGGTATCCAGTCCACCACTTAAGGAACTCGCGAGGTTGGCGCTCTCGTCGCGGCACCTCGCGAACGAGTTGACGGCAGAGGGCGCACAAGGGATGCGGACTCTTGTGAAGCCGATACATGGAATGCCACCAAAAGAATTGCTCGTACATCTGCGGCTGTGACGACAGCTCCACCAGGTGCTCAGCCAGCTGCTTGGGTGTGCCAACAGCTCCGCCGCTGATGTAGGACCCTGGTGGCACCAGCTGGCTAAGATTCCCGCCACCAATTACCACCGGCACCACAAAGTTGACCACTGCTGTGTAGAACTGCGGATTCACATAGTCCGGACATGTGCTGGTCTCAAAGATCAGCATGAATCTATATTGAGCGCAACTAGGAGCAAGATTTGATGTCAATATAAACCAATGTGAGAGTAGTGCTATGGACCTACTCATGATAGCCATGACAGCTGATTTGGGCATCCAGCTCCAGGTACTTTCTCAGCTCCTGCAGGTAGAGACTTTCGGGCAGAGAGTAGTTGTTCACTTCGTATATCATGTAGAATACCAGAGCGGATTTCGATTGGAGCTGAGAGCGTAGATTGGCAGCCGATTGATTCAACTCTTCGAGGAAGCTCGCCTCCTTGCTATGCTCTTCGGCAAAGTAGTAATCTGTCCAGATCACATCCGAGTCCCTGCGATAAGTCATCGTAAAGTTAAAGATTGTCTTACCATGCCCCAACAGTGGATCGCGCGACAGGCTTTTGGGATTTCGTAGAGCATAGACAGCCAGGAAATTCGGGGTACGCCTGATCCGATCGAGTCGCTTCAGGGAGTACGGTTGATCTCCATTGAAGACGATGGCATCAAACGTTGCGTCGGCATAATTGCGTTTACTGGTCACCAGACAGCCACACTTGGGAAAGGTCATTATGCCCTCGCTCCACAGGAGTATAGCCTTGCCGCTGGACTCCTTAGCTCCTCTTCTCATCACGTGCACATAGCGTCCGCAGTGCAACAGCAATAATATAACTGAAAGATAAACGATGCTCTTTCCAACGGCCAAGATAAGATAGTTTTTGTCTTGGCCCTTATTCAAAGTGATTTTAGTCTTCGGCATTGCCATTGCCATTGCCGGTGACCGGTTTTCTTCTCCTGCTAACAATTTGTACAGCTGAGTTGCTTAGAATTTATGAATTGTCTACTTAAATGTAATAGTCATATTAAATTATAAAATTCTTGTGTGTAAAAACCTAAAAACGAAACTGAAATTGAATGCCAACTGGGGTAACTGAACTGAAAATCAAATATAACATTTGATATCTCAAATCAATATGCTTTGAACTCATAATTGAGAATAAATACATAGTTTTAGAGGTTGTAAAAGTTATTCTTCGTGACACGGTTACTCTTATAATTTAATAGATATTTAAATAGCTTACATTAAATACTAAAGTTGCTGGGAACCGGACACTTGTATTGAGTCCACCAATGAATGAATTCACCGGCAAGACTATCTTCTCGATTCTCTCGCAGACGGCGACAGAGGTGGCAGAAGGGCTGCCTATTGAGTTGGATCTGGTACTTGGAGTGCCACCAGAAGTATTGCTCATACAGATCCGGCTGTGTCGAGAGCCATATTAAGTGCGCCGCCAGATCTTTAGGTGTGTGGAACTGGTCGGCGTTTATATAAGAGTTGGGTGGTGCAAGCTGGCTGAGATTGGTGCCACCAATTAGCACAGGCACCACATAATTGGCCAGCGCCAAGTAGAACTGCGGATGCACATAGTCCGGACAGTAGCTGGGCTCAACGATCAGCAAAAAATTGTATGAAATGCATCTACCAAAAGAGAAGAGATTACTTTATCACTCGTTTGAATATTGTGTTAGCTACCCTGTTCTTTCATGGCAGTCATGAATGACACTGAAATCCATGTGCTGGCGCAGCTCCTGCAGATAGTTGGGTGTCTGTGGGGGCAAGGTGGAGTCGTTCACCAAGTTGTCCATCATATAAACAGCTAACTTGTGTTTAAGCTCCAGCTTGAGGCTCAGCTTGGATGCTTCCAACACCGACATATTAATCATAAAGTCTTCATTTGGTTCTTCAAACTTGTTCACCCGCTTATAACTCTTGTGTCGTATTGAGAAGTAGTAGTCTGACCAGATTAAATCCGAGTCCAGGCGATAGGTCATGGTGAAGTTGAATTTAGTTTGAGCATGCGCAGATACCGGGTTTTTGACTAAGCTCAGCGGTTTTTTGGCTGCAAAGACAGAGAGGAAATTGGGTGTCCGTCTAACATTGTTTAGACCCTGTAACGAATAGGGTCTGTCCGCATCGAAAATTATGGCATCTATGATTCCACCGCTACGATCACTGGTCACCAGGCAGTGACATTGATAGGAATGCTCAGGATTCGCAACGTTCCAGAGGAGTATTCTCGATCCGCGAATTGGTTTCCCCTCTCGGATCATTTGATGACGCGGCACAAAGAGCAGCAGCAGGAAAATCGCCGACACACATATCAGCCACTTCAAAATCAGTCTACGTTTGCTCGACAGACGTCGAAGTTGAAGACGCGTTCCAATGGAGCGATGTGGTGGCGGCAACAATGCCAAATCTGAGTCAATGGAGTCCTCAATATCACCTTGGCTGGTATTGGCTTCGATCTGTTCTCCATTCCCCGACTTTGCTTGACTCAGTCGATTGCTAAACATTTTCTGAAGGGGCAAGCGACGAATTCTATCAAGTGGCAATTTATTTATAGTTATACATATAAATATTATATATGTGTATATATTGTTTGCTTGGGTTGTAACGGTTAGATCGCTGCCAACTAAGATGGCTAGCTAAAACTTGATTGGCTTTATTATATATATGGATGTCAGTGAAGTGATCTAAACTATGTTTAAGAACTTGAAATCAGCAAAAGCGTGTTTAATTTATATATATCTAGTATTAGTCAAATCTCTAATCAATCAATGGGGAACGATTTCCGCCACTTTACATTTGTAATATTGTTGAGAATTTTTGCAATTTGTTATCTCGGTGGAGAAGTGTTGAAATCCTTAAAAGCAGTCAAGCGCACTTACCGCCCCCCATTCCCCATCGACAACTTTTGCATTTCCGTCTTGCACTTGCCCCTCTCCCCGCATCCTCGGTTCACTCCTTATTCAAACAGAGTTGCCTTCTGTTATTGAGGACAGGAACAGGAACAAGGTGATTAATCATTTTGCCAAACATGACAATCTGGCCAGAAAACTTGGCGTAACTCGCCCCGGTGCCAGAGAAAAACAGAGAAGAATATTGAAGCACGTTTCGCACCATATCCGACTATTTCTCCCCCTCACCACTTACTCCTCATTTTCCTTCTCTCACTCTGTCTCTCTCTCTCATTGTCTGTCATTCAATCCATTGATGATATATCAATACAGTTTCGAATATTCATTTGACAACTTTTCTCGCTGCTCATTTCAAATGCGTCCCACAAACCTGCCAAGGATGTGGCTGCTAGTGAAAGTTAGTTGAGGAAGTAGCGGGTGGGGATGGGGGAATTAGCAGTTGTATCTGCTCATTGGACAATTGAGAACGTGCCGATGGCTGTGACGGATTCCTACTCCTCCTCCACCTCTGTAAAAGTCTTAAAGAAAGAAATGAGCACAAGGCTCGCAATTTTGCAATTGACAAGCGTTTTAATAGGAGACAAGCAAGAGTAGTGGTGAGAAGGATGAGGGGATTGGTGGAAAGGATTACGGCACGTAGCAACAGTTGCCATATGCAAATTGGCAGCGCCAGCCTTTAACGCCGTTTATGTGCGAAAGTGAAATGGAATTGCCAGAGTGCCAGACGGGTCCAAAAGGTTGAAAAGTTTGTCGGAGACGAGGCAATATCATTAGAAGTGGGTGTGTGTGGGGGGGAGGGGGAGGGGGGGGGGGGGCCCCAGTAAAGTGAGCTAAGCTAAACAAAAAGAAAAAATCGCTAAGCCAAAACGAAACACATATAAATTTTAATTATTCCTGCGAAGTCAGTTGAGTTCAACTGGAGGCCAGGAGCACACGAGGCAGCCGGGGGCGACGGGGGAGACTAAAGAAAAATGTATAGCTAAACAAAAGAAGCGATACGATTGCAGTCTTCGCAAGGAGACTGGAGACTGGAGACAGGAGACTGGAGGATGAGGATGAGACTGAGATTGACTCTGACTCTTAGTTTTACTGTGACTCTGTGGCCGGTGCGATGCTCCTGGACTCAGTCGCAAGTCAAAAGTCGGTGGAATGGAATTGAAATTCCATTGTGAATTTTTTGGGGGCGTTGCCGCGTCGAAAAAATGCAATAAATATGCATATGAGAGAGTGCCGAGAAATATGGGCTCTGTGTGTGCTTGCTGCTGCTGCTGCTGCTGCTGCTTTGAATAATTTGGTTCCCACACTCCAAAATGTACAACTCGATCATGAGAGTGCTCATCATGATGATGACGAAGTCGCAATTTTAATTAAAGTTATTAATAGGCCTGCCAGCCGAGATCGAGCGTTTCAACTATATGCATATAAGCATATATGTGATTTACCTTTGGCTTAGGATTGAGACTGAGAGTATTTAGTCTGGTCGAGGTGTCCTTAAGCCTTGAGATCAGCTCAATTAAATGCCGCACACATTGTGCGGCAACTGCTTAATTATCGAATGCGATTCGAAAGAACAACGATACAAAAAAGGACGCCGGCGGCAAAGTCGCCACCTCAGAGAGACGCCGCTGCAAATTGGTCTTGATTGCGTTGTCTTCGGATTAAACATCAAGAGAAAATAACTTAGAATGTTCTAGACATGAGAGCTCGACTAGGAGATACCCTAAGCTGTACCGTTCTTGATGAACTGATTACAGATGGTTTATTATAATTCTGGGTATATAATATATCAATTGGAAGGCTCGATTTGTAGCGACATTCGCCAACAGTCTCTGAAATCGATGCTTGTCAAGAATATATATACGTTAGGGACTCGCCTGCTTCCTTCTGCCTGTTACATACCTTTGCCCAACTTCAGTATGCCTTCGTTTTCCATTTTCAACAAGTTAAGGGTATAAAGAGAGAGAGAGAGAGAGAGAGAGAGAGAGAGATAACCGAGAATTGGAATTAACATGTAATTATCTCAGTTTGGTCTGCACCTCAAACATGAAACGCATCGAATCGACGACTGGCGACTTTATGGGCGACACCCAAAAGCAAAAACAGAAAAAAGACAGAAAAAAATACGAAAACTTCGTCTTGTTACCGCAGGATACCCAAATCGAAAACGGCCCAAAACGTGGCCTAGACACAGCTGCCACTTTGTTACCTTGTGTGTGTTGCTCTTTTCGGGGTGTGTCCGTCTTAGGATTGTACCTTGTGCCTCTTCGTGCCTCATTCCTCGTTCCTCGCCTCTCGACCACCCGCGCTAGTGGCGCTAAACTTGTCAGTCGCCTTTTTGGGACCCTAATTAGGTGTTGGTGTCGGACTACTACTATTTTGGTTAACTGCTTGGTTATTGATGTGCCGCAACTTGAGAGCCTGTTCCAATTTGAGCTACTTAGTGTCTGAACTCATTTGTTTTTCACTCATCTGCCACTTTCACTGCTCGCGCTGCGAATTCGTCACGCAATTTTCTGAATCGCTCTCACACCCACACTCTCTCTCTCTGGGTGTGCGTGTTGAGTCATGTCGTGTTTTGGCGCCACTCAAATAAGACATTGCTGACCCACAAAGCGGCGGCACTCTCGCATTCATTCAATCAAATCTGAGCAGCTCTGTGATTATCACGGCCCGGCACCGACTATGACAACGACAACGACTACCACAGTGTCTATGGGGTAAATGTGTATTGTCCACGTCGCTATTGTCATTATCAATTCACAGTACCCCCTCAATTGTTGTTGTGGTTGTTGCTGTAGTTGTCCATCATCCACGTAAACATTTTGATGATGATGGCAATCATGAAATGTTGCTTTGGCCCAGTTGAACCAATTGCTGCTCGCTTTTATTTTTATTGTCACGATCAACGAAAACTCAGCGCTGATGACACATGCATCTCTCCAATGCCCGGATGCAGGCACTTGCCAGCCGCTGATTGATGCGCAGGCGGAACAGACTTGCCCAGTCTCGCGATCTCTCGCAATGAGTTGAACTACGGCAATATTATGTAAACCAGGAATTCCGGTCGAAATTCAACAGAATTCGACATGAAGAAATTTCAGTTTTCACAATTTGTCTTCACTTCATTTCTGCTGCAACTCAATTAAACGTTGTTTACGAATTTAACTTTTGGTTTTTACTTGCTTTGTTATTGCTTTTCAATCTTCACTTGAACATGTTGAATTTTCCTTATATTTTCCATTAGTTCTTTTCTCTTGTCCAAATGCTATTCATTACATCTTTTTTCTTGCTTAATATTTTCTTACAATTTGTAAAGCACTCTTTAGCCTTTTCGCTTATTGGATTTTCATTTCCTATCTCTTTTCCAGGTTGTTTTTCTTAGCCAAACGTATCTTAAATATTTTTCTTTAGTAATTAAATTTGACTTCTTCAAAATTCCAAAAAACTTGTATAGCTAATTTTGTCTTTTATTCTTGGCTTATATTTTTTATATACTCGTATAAGTTATATTTTTGTTGTCAATTTTGTTTTCTTGCTTTCAGCCTTAACTTGCAGTATTTTGTTGCTGTCATTCGCCTTTGCGTTAATTTTTTAGCCATCTTTGCATATACTCGTATATTTTATAGTCCCCTGCTCCATGTGCAAACTTGCTCTAGGAGTCTTGAACTTCCAGTGCAATCCCTAGAGGACGCTACCGTGACGACGCGACATGGACAATTATGTAAATAAACGGAGGCGCCTGTTCCGTCGGCGCAGACGGCGCGGAATAGAAAATGCGACAACCGCAATTATTGCCGACCATTTGGCAAATGAATGCGTGACAAAGTGCAGAGAATAGCGAGAAAAATCAAGGGGTGGGAGAGGAACAGAAGACAGAAAACAACAACAGCAATCGAAACAAGAGGACACGCAGATGGGCAAGGACAGTGTCGAGGCCAGGACAATAGGCAGGCACAGCGGGTGTGGCAGCGAGGTCAAAGGTCAGTCGCGCTAATGCTAATGTGCTAAATGCGATTGGAATGCGGCACATAAAAAAAACAACAAAAATAAAACAGAAATAAATAAAACAGTGAGACCGAACTGACACAGAAGTCCAAACAAGACACGAGACAGCGGCGCTTAGGCTAATTGAAGTGTTTGCGTCCTTGGCCAGAAGATTTACGACCAATTGGCTACTAACTGAAGGAGGTAGCATGGAGAGCAGCGAAAGCAGCACCGAAAGGCCACCCAAGCAGAGAAAGCGACCTGATGCTGTCCTTTAGACTTCTCTCACTGCTGCTGCTCCTACTCCTGCTGCTGCTGCAGCATCCTGGCTGGGGGGTCCGTCTCCAATATCGTCCTGAATGTGTGCATGAGTGGAGTATTCCCGCATGCGCCTCGTAATTTAATCTGGGGCACGCGTGGCCTAAGTATCCAAGCATCATACATTGTCGAGCATCGTCCTTCGGCGCTTGTCGGGCCAACGGCTGTGATCTTTGTTCCTTATTGGCAGCAGTTAACAAGTCGAGACAAGTCGGGCTGGTTTGCTTAAGCCAGGCCAGGTGTGATATCTGTCGATCAAAACCGTAACTGGATCTATCAACTTATTCGAGTCGAGTCGAGTTCATGCAAAGTTTGCTGTTCAACATTGTCTGCTCTTCAAGCATACACTATCTGTGTGCAGAGGCAGTTGAATATGTGATGACTATTGATTCGTAATTATAAAATATGTTTAACAGTAAGCCCAAAAATAGAGTATGCAAATATTTGTATAAGCTGCTAAGATCAATATGGTATATTAAATATCCTT
Source organism: Drosophila basisetae (assembly GCA_035041595.1). Classification (NCBI taxonomy): domain Eukaryota; kingdom Metazoa; phylum Arthropoda; class Insecta; order Diptera; family Drosophilidae; genus Drosophila; species Drosophila basisetae. Next base: position 300,964 of record JAWNLB010000020.1, read on the forward strand.
TATATATCTATATCTATGTCTATATCTGAATCGATATATACAAATTATTTGAAAGAACGGCGTTTAAGGTCGTTAGGGTATTTAAGAATCATGGTGTTAGAAGTAGCAAATATACATGTATATTTATTTTCTTGCTGACCACCAAAGTTGATTGAAATTTTGGCAATGACCCCAGAATATGTTGGGCAGCTGCTGCTGCTGCTGCTGCTGCTGACTGAACTGACCTGAACTAAACTGAGCAGAACTGAACTGAGCTGAAGTGAACTGAGTGAAGCAGCTGTTGGTGCTCGGTTGGCATCAGCTTCGCCCACTGGCATGGCCAACATGCTGGCCGGGCCGAGGAGCCGGCGGAGCGTTAAAACGCACACGTTGACAGCTTTTTGTTCTCTTTTTTTTTGTTTTTTTTTTATCTTTCTTCTTTGTTGGTAAGCGACGGCAGTTGTTGGCCATTTCCATTTGCAGTCGCTTAATGTGCGCGATTTGTATCTGCAAGATATAAATTGTAATTATTGCATTGTGTTTAGGGAGACACAGCGCTGCTTATCACTGTAGCCATCGCTGCCTGGTGCACATTAGCGAAAAAAATTGCAAATGAGTGTCGAAATAAAAGTGCAACACCCCGCCTACATACCCGTTCACGTCTGAACGGGGAGGGGTTGGGTGGGGAGATGATTTCACCTGGTGCGAATGCGCATTGTTTGTCGGGTGGGAAAAACAGCGGAAAAAACAAAGCGAAACAAATTGCTCAATTTTTGTTTTGTTTTTGTTTTTGTTTTTTTGCTGTTGCTTTTAGTTGTTGCTTTTCGCGCTTTAACACTTTTTATTTTTTTGTTGTATGTAAGTCGCTCAGAAAATTGATGATGTTGGCTGACGACGGTGGCTGGCGACGAGGACATTGAGTTATGGCCAGGCCTAGAGCTGTGACAGCTGCCAGCGAACGAAAGAGAGAGAGAGAGTGAGAGAGAGAGAGAGAGAGATCGAATGAGATGGAGCTGGAACGAGAATGAGAATGAGCTGATTGACCACCCAACACAGATGCATTAAAAAGAAAATACATTTTAATTACCATGCAAGTGATGAAAATCGCTGCTGGATGCAGTTTTAGAGTCGTTCACAATTGAGATTTAAGCCTGGGTGGTTGACTGACTGCTGGGCAGCCAGCGAGATGCGTTAGTCAATAGAACGCCGGCATCCAACGGTGCGTATGAAATTGAAAATCAACCACGCGACCGACCACACAAGCAAAAAGGGCGCCTGCAACAGCCCATCCGCTACCTCATACCCCCCCACTAGAAAGCCCTTCGCTTGCCTGGTGATGATGACGTTGATGGAGCTGTCGATGATGCATTGCATTCGCGCTCTGGATGGCTGGTCCAGAAATTTTGGTAGTTGTTATTAACCGTATCTGTTGCGGCTTTGATTGATGCCCCACGCCCCATGCAACGATCTGGGCCCGACCTGGCCATGGCCAACAGCAGCGCCTACTGAATCGCCTTCGTTGCGGTCATGGCCCAATAATTGAAATATGTTTTCATTTCTTTTCTGTTGTGTGTGTGTGTGGATCAAAGAGCGAGTAGAGTTGAAGCCGAGCTCAAATTGTTTGTAAAGAGTTTTGTTTTGTCGGCATTGATGATTTGATTAATTTGAATTTGGCTCCTTTCACAGCACTTTATTTTTTGGGGTGTTGATGGGTTCTTCCCAGCTGCAGCAGAGCGTCTAATTAAAATGTACAAATGCAGTTGCTGACGTGAACACAAGAGAGAAAGGCGTTCAGGTTTGTGACAACTGGTTCAACAACTGAGGTGACAACCAAATACGTGGAATGTAAAACATTAAACAATCATAAAGAAATGTTCACACGGCATATGCACGACTAAGCAATGCTCTGGATTTGATAAGCTCTTATTAATACAGCCTTTAACAATATACCTTTTCTGAGTGCGTTGCTTAAGACAGGACAACAAGCGGCGGTCGAGAAACTGTTGTAGTACATGCAAATGTCATTCGCATAACAACAACAAGAACAGCAACAGCAACAATGAATGTTGAGAACAACGAAAACGACGTACAAAAGTTTCACTCCCTGCTTTGTGGATACCGCAAAAAGTTGCAGACCAAGTTGGAGGCACCTTTGCATTTAACTATTGCTACTGTTGTTGTTTGTTATTGTTAAGATAAGAGAGGCAACAAAATGTTTGATGTACCTGAAACTTAATGTTTTGTGCGGCCAATTTCAGACATGACTTTAGTTTTGGCAATTTTAGCGTTTGGGATCCAGTTTTTAATGGAGCATTTTCCACTAATTTGCTTACGCATATTATGCGGCTTTGACCCTTTTTGGGCTAACCAACCAACAGAACCAGTAACAACTAATCGCAGCACTTGTCATTAGCTCAAAGGCCGATTTTCAGTTGCGCACACTGAACTCTTAACCCCAAGTTTCACACGCTCGATTTGAGGCGGCCTTTCGTTGCTTTTCGGCCTGACAATTACAATTTGGGGGCTACACACTTTTGCTTTCAGGTACTACAACAACAATAACATCAATGTCGATGACTGTATCTTTTTGGGGGAAAAACGACAAGCCCAACACAGTTATCAACAGAACTTTTAGCCGCCTCATTGGAGAGCAACGAAAAAACAAAAAAAAGACGAAAAAATATGAAATTGTTTTCCCACGCAAATTAACACTTGACTTTGTTTTCATATTTGCACAAGATGACTTCATTTTCTTCTTGGTGGGTTTCTTTTTTTGTTTTAATATTTTATTACTTGTTGACTTGGTCTACACGGCTTCAAGTCCAACACACGCACACATCGCACACACAGTTGCTGCTGTCTCATTGTTGTGGGTGCCGCGTTGTCATTGTTTTATAATTGTATGTCTGTGTGTGTGTGATGTGTGTGTGTGTGTGATGTGTGTGTGTGTGTGTGTGTGGCAGCATTACCGCTACAATTTACAGTCACATGCATTGTCGATGACTCGACTGGCGTCCGTTCAACTTGAAAAGTTTCGCTTACAAAACTTGACAGGAATTTGTTATGACATGTGTGAATAGATAAAAATATGAGATAATCATTATGTTTATTCGCTTTATATTGATATACATGCATGTATTTCGGATATGGTCTAGAAATCGCTAAATATACTAAATTCTTAAAGCATAGAAGATACTTTGAACCCATTGATATACACATACAATCAAGAACTATGAAGTTATACAACTATATAATACGCCCCTTTGTACGCAGTTTTGATTGGTTCGGTGAATATAAAATGTCATTTACATTTAACTTATAGCTTTTATAAATGATTAGAGATTCGCATATTCCAATTTCCAATAACCCTTCTCGAATATCAATCTAACAAATGGAGCAGACAATTGAGACAAATGCATTTCGCTTACTTATTCTCAATATTTTTCCGCTCTACCGTTTCAGTTTTGCTCAAGTGTCTAAATCGATTTGTGGATCTGAATTGTGTGTGTCACCTCATTTTTATTGCACATCTCATGTGAAGTGAAATGGACACCAGGGAGGTGAGTGAAGCGTTTGATAAACTCATTGCGCCAATAGAAATCAGAGTCGAAAACTTTTGTCGTAACTGTACGCAATCATGGGACAAAAGCGTAAAATCGTAAGGACAACTTGCAGTTCAGTTTAGACTTGCACTTGAGTCACTCGAACCAAAATAAATTCAAAGTTCTCCAACAAGGACTCCCACTTGACTAGCTGCATGTGTGCCAGCTCGGAGAGTGAGAGGGATCGGGCCACATTGGAGACCTGGCTTTTGTTGGATTTTATGCGCAAGAAACAATAAAATTGCTTTCTCGGCAAGTTGTAGTTATTTACCCGGACAACGACAGCAAAAAAGGACCTGCCCAAGATTGAGATATGATAGCAGTGGATGACACTCGTGTCATTCACCAGTTATAAGCTCAAGGATCAACTTTGCTGGCTCCTGCTCCTGCTCCTGCTCGTCTCTGTCTCTGTCTCTCTTTCTCTAAATCTCACTCTCAGCATTGCTGGCTTTGTCTGATTTTCTACAAGTCTTTTATTTTATTTATTTTTTTTGAATTTGAAGACAACGCTTGAGAAAGAAAACCTGCAGCAACGCTCAACGGCAAATTAACTTCATTAATGGATTGCAAAGATTTTTGCCTTCAGCTGCTGCTGCTTGACTTTTTGCTCAGGGCTCGTCGCATTCAGCTATAACAATTTCCATCTTTCCGCCCTTATGCTTTTTTTGTGCATTATGCATAATATTATTTTGTTTTTCTTTTTTCTTTTCACTGCTCAGCTCGCATTTCGCTCAATCAGCGCTGAAATTTATGTTGCTCCATAATCATTTGTCATCTTGCCATTTCATTGCATTCCATTTTCCATTTCCATTTGGCGCCCGCAGCGAGCGCATTAAAATTTTTCGCAACATTATTCACGCATTCAGCAAAATACGGACTGGAAACGGCGACCGGAACACGCTCCATTGCGCTACCCACACCACCACTCCCACCGCCTCACAGTCCCACTACCTAGCAGCCAACTAGGAGAGCGGACCACTGCAGCTGAACACCGAGCATAGGTCATAAATATCCGGAATATTGTTAAGAATATAACAATTACTCTGCCCTTCTTCCACTACGAATATCTGCTGTGCTTGTACATTTTTTATTATGCTGGCGCTCTTTTTATGGCTGACCACACCCTCCAGCGGTGGTCCTATGCACTGTCAGTTTTTATAAGCGGAATTGATATATATATGGAATACTTTCCTGTTCTCCTATTTGGTGTTTGAGATGCTTAAGCAATTTTTATTAATATTATTATTTTTTAGAAAATATATTGAAATGGATCAATGATTAAAATTATAATAATTTCTTAACTCTAATTTCATCTTCTTGATAACAAAATTAAAATTGAAGCTTAAGTACATTTTCCATTTTATTAAAATTGTTAAAATACAGTCATATATTAAGAAAATATTCTTGACTATTATAATCAATTTTTATACCCTCACTCCACCTTACTTACTGTGTGCACGACTATATTTTCTATTTTTGATTCCCACAACGAATGCAAATCATATTTTATTACACATCCTATCTAGTGAAATATCTATCTAGTAGACAAAGCACAAACATACGGTACATAACTTGTACTTATGGTTTTCGATACATTCCCCGAGCTTGTTCCATAAATTTTGAACAAAACAAAAACGAAATTTCAACAATGATAACAAATTTCATCGCTTAATTTTCTTTTGGTTTTGGTTTTGGCTCTTTTTGTATGCATGCCAGGCGCATTGCATAAGGAAATATCCATAATTCATGCATTCGCAAATAAAAATAAAAAAATATAAAAAAAATAAGAAAAGCAATGAAAACATTAACAACAACAAATAAAATATGAATGCTTGAATGTAAATCGCTTTCAATAATTCATTGAGCTGCGTGCTAGCTAGCTGCCCTTGCCCCTGCCACTGGAAGTAGCACCGTCTCGTTGCTGACGCTGCAACCTTCCCGGGAAGGGTCGTAAAACGGCGACGATGTCCAAGTCCGTGACGTTGAGGTGCGTGCCCATCCTCTTGATATTGCTTTATGGTCGCGTATCGTAAAACTAATGAAATTTCGATTCGACTGACGCGCCAGACACTAGCCAACAGCCACTGCCCCGTTGTCGGCCAAGTAGTGTTTTATTTTTCGTTTTCTTGCCGGGGATGGATAAGAAAATACAAATTCCACGAAATATTCGCGCACTTGCCACACCAGACGACCAAATTCATAAATTTTCCAACGCTTTTCCCATCCCTACACAAACAGCCAAAGGACACATAGAGGCCAGTGCTGGTTGATGGCAACGGAAGCAGGTCCGGTCCACAGGATGAACTCGACAACGACAGGTGAATTTATGATGAAGTGAAGACGTCAGCGTCTTTGTCCTCGTCTACGCAGCTCGCGTGTAAATTATATTAAATCAAAATACAGAAAAAACGACAACAACAAAAAAAAAAAGAGAGACGAAAATCGGGCGATAAAAACGAAAGTAATTCAAAATCGGCGAGTGTATGTTTTGTATGAGGGTTCTAAATTGTTACAACTCACGCCCCCGCTAGAGGAGGGACACACAAACACACACAGCACGCACAGAGTCTCAACGATTTATATCGTTAAATTTATGATCCTGTTAGCGCCACTGCACTTGGCTATCTTTATCTCTATCTCGAATGTAGCATCAACAACAACAACAACCGCATCGACATCGACATCGGAGAGGGGAACTTGTTTATGGACCAGCAGAGGGAATAAGTAAATGTAATCTCTTCATTGTCTTACCTGATTTTCACGTTTGTTGTTGATTTGTTTTGATTTAGTGACTTGAGGGAATCCCTGGAAGTTTGTGAGTGTGTTACTATCTCTCTTTTTACTGTTTGTTAAAAATGCTGAGCATTAGTTATTTGCTCTAAATTACTTATTTTCAACTTACTTTTAAACAGCTCAATTGCATAAGCTGCTTAAAAACTGCAATGATTATTATCATTGATTATTAAAATCGAAATTAATTGATTTGGAAAATAATAATAATTCCCATGAATAACACAAATGCAGCTCTAATTCTTTCATTTTTTTTTTTTTTTGTTTTAATGAAAATAAAACCGAAGTTTAGATACCCTTCTAGACAAGAGTCGAATTGCTGTTATAGACTCACGTAGTGATGCGGAGCAAGAATATATGGGATAAGTCTCGGATAAGTCTCCGACAATGCCAAACAAAGTTTACGACAAAATTATAATGCCCTCTGCAAGTCTTTTAAAAGTAAAGCACTACATTAAATTATGCATGATTTATATCGTAAATTTAAATAATAATTTAAATAATAGCCTGACATTTTAAAGATTATCAAACGTTATAAAACTTTAGTTCAGTCAAGTAACCTGGGGGGTTGCATACCATTAGCTTGAACGGTGTTTGACAACTGCCATTTAATTCACTTCCGCCGCTGGGAATATGAATTAAAGTTATGTGCAACTTTAAACACACATCTGCAATATTTGTCACGCTACACTCACACATCCACCCACATGTGTAAACTGTAATTGACGCCCTTTTGTTGGGGGTGGGGAGGGGGGTTGGAGCATGTGACATTAGGTAGTGAATCTGGTGATGAAATGTGTCGCGTTCAATTCACTTGTGCATCGCGCTCAATTAAATTGCACTTTGTGTTTTCACCAAAAGGGCGAATTGAGAAAAATTAGCCATAGGAAATGGCTGCGACACGCGATTCACTCATCAGCTGGACAAAACCAGGATCTGCTTGGGTTTGGTGTAACCATGCATGTGTATGTACATAAGTATGTATATACATACATATACCACTATTTAGTTACACCCGGGTGTGTTTACCTTTAACGGTATAATTACCATCTGTAGACCAACCATCCACAGACAAACATTCTATCTCTCTCTCTCTCTCTCTCTCTCTCTCTCTCTGTCAGTCTTTGAAGAGTGTTTGCACATTTTGTGGGCGTGGATAGCAATGCACACAGTGGCAATTAGGCCTTGTGTGGCATGTGGTCTGTTGGCTCGTGCCACGAGAAGCAATCGATTCAGCGTTTGTTCTGCTGTGGTTTTGCTTTCGCCGGAGAATCACCCGCACTTGAACTAAGGTAACAAAGTGAAACCCTTACGAATACTACTCCCTCAATTTACTCCCATTTATCTTCAACTTAAATCTATGATCTTTTACTTAATCGGCATTATGGAAAATTCACAAATTTAATGCAGCAATTCGCAAACATTTTTGGGAAGTCAATCATTTATATAGATAAATTAATCTGCTTGCACCAGCTGCATGCCAATACCTCTCATTCACTCTTGGGCCCGTGGTGCGCGCTCATGCGTTCAAATTTGTGGTTTTGGCAGCGCTTTGTTCTCACCTCGTCGAACATACGTTTTCCATCTATTCGAATCGCTGTTTGGTATCTTTAACAAAATTGCGAAACCGCAAAAGCAGTTGGGCAAGGTGGATTGAGGGGACTAATATGAAACTTGAACTAAGCTCGAGCAAACCGCAAAGGTCCAAATGCGTGCGGTAATAAAGACTGTGACTTGAATTTGGAACTTTAAATATTCGATTGTTTAAATATTTATTCAAGTCGCTCACATTTTCTCTCTAGGGGATTTGCATTTGCATTTGGCACGCTCTCATTTCGCGAATTATTTTCATACAATTTGCCGCACAATTAGAGATGGAAATGCAAATCCCAGGGAGCTTTTCCCTGACAAGCAGCACTTTTGGGATTCCATTCGCGTGCAGCGAATTTCTTTTGTTAACTCTTCTTAGGAAACTCGCTTGAAATGCACTAGTAAAGGAAGTTTGCTGCTCAAAGCTTTTGAGTTACATATGTTGGTACATGTATCTGAAAGCTTAAGTAGCTAGAGATAGATAGTACTTTCAAACCACTCGCAGATAAAAATGTATTTCACTTGCAGCCGACATGTGAGAAACTTTTCGCCAAATTTTATATATATATATTTATATGCCCCACTATGCCTATTCTTGTGGCAGGTGAAGAGGCAGCGTTGGGCGTGTCCCATACCAGAGCCGAAATTGGCATAGGGCGCACGCCGCTTCTCGTTATCATCAGAAAGAAACAAGAAGACGGCAAAAGTTTTTCAATTTTTGTTACAACTTTACACGCCCCGCCCCGCCCCTCTTACCAACAACAACGACTGCTGAGCCGCCTGCCAGTGTGGGAGGCATCCTTGATGTGTTGTAGGTGTAGTGGAAGCTACAGGCCAAAGTTGTGTAAACATTTGTAGTTTACTTTCGGTTGGCAGAGTCGTAAAATCTGCCCGTTTCGTTTCGGTTCGGTTTTGTGTGCTTGAACTGTGACCATTTCTTGTATGTGGCTCGTAATTCAGCCAGCTCAGGGTTGACTATCCACTTTATTTAGCCCACTTTACTAGTTGGGTGTATAAAGCCTCTTTTTGGCAGTGAGCCGCCTCAATTGAATTAGAAAATTATCCCAAAAGTTATATGGGATTAAACGATAGCCTAGAAATGATGGGGTTCATCCCACCTCTTGTGAAGCAACTGCGGTAATTGGGTAGAAAATAACATTTTTTATTTTGTGCTTAGATTGCATGTCAGAGAAATAATGTTGCTGCGACTTGAAGATTTGTTTTGCCCAAGGAAATATTTTATACAGCCCATAAAAAAAGGTAGAACGGAGAAGGCTTCCCATACCGGGAATTGAACCCGGGCCTTCCGGGTGAGAGCCGGATATCCTAACCACTAGACAATATGGGACTTGTTAAGCACTTTGAATATGTTCTTAATTCAAGTCGACTAACTATTCGAGGAATTTTAATTTTCTTGTTTATTTTTAAAATACAGAAGATTTGCAGAGGTTTTAATTTGGTCGTGGAAATTGAATGAGACGTTTCCGACACCTTAGATATTAAATTAATGTAGGTGTCAGTATAATTTAATTTGTGGTCTGTCTGCAGCTGGAATATTCAACCAACTCCAGTTAAAATTTGTAAATTTAAAATGCATCCGTAGTCAAATATTTAATTATTATAATTTGAGCAGTAAATGTATATTTAACAATGGTTCGATTCCAGCAAAAGTTGTTGCCAACGTTAATTAAAAACCTATTCAGCACTCGCATACATTATGCACTTACGACTCATTGCAATTTCGATTTCGATTTCGATTTGGAGCTGTGAATAAAAGACATAATCATCAATTATTCGCACAATTACCGCAAACAAATAAATATTATTAATTTATTGTGTTTTCGGAATCGCTTTTGGCCGCCCACAATGAAGCCATGAGAATTGAAATTGGAATTGTGGAATCAGACGCCAAGCACTACGAAAAATATTAAAAATAAATTTCAACCAAAATAACAAACACACACAAACACACACACACACTCTCAAATTTGTTTTGGATGAGGCAGACGAACTTGGATACTCAGTGGCTGGCTGCCCAGAGCTGCAAGCATTGAGATTGATGTTCGTAAATTAATTCTCTGTGTCGCTTTGCTGCTGATGATGATGATGGCTGTTGTTGTAGTTGTTGGCGGTTGTTGACGGTTGTTGTTCTTGTTGTGGTTGTCTCCGCCTCTGCTGTGTGGACTGTTGTGCGATAAATTTCATAGATGCATTTGGTGATTTCAATTTGTTTGAATGTCGCACTGCGTGCGAAGTAGACACATATTATTTGAGGTTTATTGGTCGGGCTCGCCAGGATTTGCTATTTTTGGCCAGGCCTCGTGGGATCTCCCCTCCCCCCAAACAACAGCAACAACAATTGTCGTTGCCTATCACCGAGAGCGGCCCTGTGGAAATTGAGAGGGGCGGCAAAGCTTTTTGATGTTACAGCAGCGGAAATGTACTTAAATAGCTAAAGTTATATCCATAAACAGATGAAATTTGTGACTTGCATTAATAAATTGAAAATTGTGCGCAGGGCTCGTTCCGATGCCGAAATTATGTCTGCACATCTCGGGCTCATAAATCAAATTCATAGTTCGATTGTCAAAAAGTGTTTGTGACACTTTTGTTTGGCTGGGCTTGGGGCCCTGTGAAGCGGAAGCTGCGAGATATTTGCAGAGATTATATGTGCTATTTTAGTCACATTGGCGCCATCATCAATTCTCTGGGATTAGGCATAGCTCGCAGTTCCATCATAATTAATAAAAATGTCACAGTCTAACGCTGGCCTCTGCTTGAAGAAATGTGGCCTTTTCTTCCTGTGTTTGGAACGGTGTCATGTTTTATTTCAACATAAATTTGACGCTCCATTCTAAAGACTTTTGTTCTGGACGAGGAGGGGGGCTGGTCAGGGGGATGGGGGAGTCAGTGTCACATGTACAACCCATAAAACAGTGTTATTTGTTTCGTCTAGCGATGTCATCAGTCGCTGCGGACACGTCTCTCTCTATCTCTGCATTGTTGTTATGGTTGTTGCTGTTGTCGTCTTTCAGCTTTCATAATCGGCGCTTAGAGCCATTTTTGCTGCTTGGGTGTCCGAATTGGTTGCGGGGCCGCCAACCCGGGGGGTCAGCTGAACTGAGCTGAGGCACGGTGGTGAGAAAATTGCGCTTACCGTGCTGCAGTCTTCAGGCTGAGGAGGCCGGAGTTGGTGTTAAGTGGCGGAGTTGTCTTTAATTTAGTTGTCACCGACAAAGTTGAAAACGTTGCGTCGCCTCAAAAGGGTTATTGCAGCAATTTTCGTTGTTGATGTTGTTGTTTTGAAGGCAATGCGCATTTCCTGAAATTTTCAGCCGTAAAAAATCTGAAATGCTGCTTAACGTTTTCATTTCTCTGGCATTTCAAATTTGACGTCAGATTTATGTTGCATACCCCAAACCCCTGACCACTTCTCCCTGTCGGTAGTGTTGAGAAACGAGGCCAACTGGCATTTTCAACTTGTTTCATTTACTTTCGAGCTTCAATTCTTTTTCATTAGCCGCTCTCCATCTACGGCCTCGGTTTGACTAAAGTCATAAAATGTAACTGGTTGCCACCGCCAACTATGACGCGTTAATGTTCTCATATTTCTCTCATGTACAACCAGTTGCTTACACAACTCCCCCCTCCACCCTTCACCTACACCCTTTGTCTCTTACCCCTTTGCCCGTGTTGCTTCTATGCAATATGTGTTACTGTGCTACACACACGAAAAAAAGAAAAAGACCACTGAGAATTGCCGTTGTTTTTATTAATGAAAAAAATAAAAAAGAATGCAAAAGTTTTTTGATTTTCTGTTTAGAGTTTTAATATTTCTCTTTTAATCCGCTGTTGGCTTCGTGCGTGTGGCCCATATTAGTTAAGGCCGGCGGGGGAAAATGGGATAAGTGTTGGAAATTTTGAACATTTAATGTGAGCGGTTTGAGATCAGGTTTAATAATTACATTAATGCTCTGAATTAACAAAGATTTAGTGTAGGTTTGTAGATAAATAAGATAATAGTTGTAAATTTCAAATTAAACTTCTCATCTTCTAGAATTATCTATTACTAATTTTGGTTCTAAGATCTTAGCAAATAAAGCAATAATAATAATTATAAATTTGATTGGAAATATATAAAAATGCTAAAGCAAACATTTGTTCATATTCATTTAGGTACATGTATTTTGAGGAACTTACAAGTTTTAACACATTTCCATAAAATAAACATTTACAGCGTTTTCTCATAAGCACCCTTCTACTTTGACCCCATTGAAGAGACCAATCTAACGGTATTCGCTGTGTATGTTTTGTTGGAAAACAAACAAGGTACTTATTTGTACAGACACACACACACACACACTAGATAGACACACAAGTACAACACTACTTAGTTGCTGAGCATAATTAAAACTGCACAAATCATAAAAATCTCACACATTCTAAGTTGTAGAGCAGAGGGAGCAAAGGAAAAAAGAACTCCCCTGCAGTGGAACTTAATGCTGAAAGAGAACAAAAACCCAACTATAAAATGGCATTAAAACTCAAAATGAAATTAAATCTTGACACCCACGAAAAGAGTTATGTATTTTTTCAGTTGCTTTTTTTTTCTTCTTCTTCTTGCTTTTGGTTTTGATTATTTTGCGTTTGCTGCTGCTTCTTCCACTTGTCAACTTTTGCTGTTGTTGTTGTTGTTATTATTGTTGTTGGCGCTGTTGTCAAGCATGTTAATTATGCGGCTGTGTGACTACCCTCTGTGTAAGTGTGTGTGTGTGTGTGTGTGTCTGCCGCTCCCCTCCCCTCTTGGCGCACAACTGTCATATGTGGGCCGCGTCCAAGCTGCCAAAGACCTTGACTCTTTGGGGATCTTGATACGATTTATACAATTTTTGATTCATGACACTGTTGGCGCTGCCACCTCCCCGCTCCTCGCTCCCTGTCCCCCCACTCCCCTCCGTCTCTCTCTCCCTCTCTTGCTGGCATATTCCTACTCATTTCGTAGGCAAGCAATGTCGCCTTATTTGTCGCGCCACCATCATCATCATCATCATCATCATCGTAATCATCATCAGTATCAGTGCGGGACCGTTGGAGAACCGGGGCAAGAATTCCAATTCAATCAGCAATTTGCATACTATTTTACAGGTCGCCCAAAGCAGCTGCTTTATATGGCGAGGATTAGGCAGCAGCAGCCAGAGCAACAGCAGCAACATAGCTCGCTCCCTGACTTTAGTCTTTTCTCGCCGTTAACCCACACGATGAGGCCAAAAGGCCGTTAGCCGCGACGGCAAGTGTCGAGGCTAATGGGACAGCCGAATGACAAACTAACTTAGTGACTGGGCTAACTGATTGACTCAAGGCAGAGCGTGGGCGTGGCATTGATTGACGGCAAATCGATAGACCAAATATGGATAGAGCCACCATCCATCCATCCATCCATCCATCAATCCATCCATGCATCGATCCATCGATCCATCCACATAGACAAGGCGTCGTGGCCAACTTGGGCATCGAATATTGCAGCCACAAACATTCGCTGGCACAAATCATTTCGTTTGATTTCATTTCATTTCGTTTCGTGTCGCTTCGGTTTGCTTCTGTCGCACGGGCCAACTAAAAATACATGACAGATCACACCGTCTGAAACATCGTACGATTTTGTGTATATAAAACAAGAGATGCCAAAGTCAAGTGCATCAAGCTGCCTCACAAATACTCTCGAGTAAATAATTGAATCGAAGAGTGCCACAGCTTAAAGTCTAATAGCCTTCCTACAACTTCAACATCTGTATTTATTTGTTACTCTTTCAGTTTTGTTTTGGTTGCAAAGTGATTGAACAGTTTGGATAGTCTTTCGAATTGGCTAGGGTATTTCTCTATTATAAATATATCAGCAACTGGTGCTACGTCTATTTTGAGTTCTGTCTCGCCTCAGTGGTCTGATCGTCGTCGTGTCGCATATTTTGCTAAATTTAAATATGCCCAAACATTCATAACGACATTCAGTTAGCTTTCACTGACCAGCCGAACAGCTCACCTCACCTCCTCTGGCACACCTTTTTGGGTTTTCTCATGTGATTTGTTTCTGTTCGGTTTATTTTTATTAATTTTCTTGCATTAGTTGTTAATGCGTCGTCGCTATAATTAAAGACACCATAAAGCTGACAATATTTTAAAGGCAATTCGCAAAGTGCGACAAATTAATGAATTTATGTGACACGACTACAAAAGACCACCCCCCTTTCCCGCTTTCACCCAGCCACCTGTCTGGCCTGTTGAACAGTTTATCGCTTAAATTGTTTCAAATGTCGCCAGGCGCCGTCAACGGTGAAGCACTATCCCCCACGACGCCCCCCACCCCTTCCCCCCTGCTGCCCACAATGCCAGCGTGGGCGACCCAAAACGACAACATTTTCAATTTGCTTTTTTACGAACAGAACCCCACAAACATATAGACATATATATATATATATATGTATATATATACAATATATATATATATATATATATTTTAGGAAAAACACTTACTCGGCTGCTTGTGGATATTTATGAGTGTTTATATGCTTGACTCTCTGTATGGGTGTGTGTCTCTGTGTGTGTGTGTGTGTGTGTGTGTTGGGGGGAGTGGGGATAGATCGCGTAGAACAAAGATTGTTGCACGTTTCTTGGAAATTTCGTTAATACATTTTTTTATTTTTATACATTGCCGAATAGATTCGCAGATTGTGCGACTCGTCGAGGTGTTTGCTGCTGCTGTCCACACATTGACTGCATGATCCCTCCCCCCCTCCTTTAAGAGACAATCCCCACTGTGGCAGCTATGTGCGTGGCGACTCCAGACTGCAGACGTGCAACTTGTAACGTGCAACGTGCTGGGCCTGATCCCTACCCACGTGGCTGGCGTCGAAAGCGAATTCCGATGCCGACATCCTGGGAAAGTGAGTGGGCGGCGTTGTTGCTGTTATTGTTGCCCTGCTCTTGCTCAGACTGAACCCAGACTGACTCTGAGTTCGGGCTCGAAACTAACTAAATCAAACCGAGAACCGGCTGCTGCCTCAACCCGTTCTGAGGCGCCACCAAAGAAGATCGAGGGGCAGTGCTGAGTGGAGTTCTGCGAAAATGTATTTGTGACTGCAGACAAAACATAGACAGAAATTGATTGAGCTCAAATTTAGGCAGCGTTTTGCACTCGCTGCTGCTGCTGCTGCTGTTGTTGTTGTTGTTCTACTTCTTCATCTTCTCTTGGTTATTATTGTTATTGTTATTAGTGTTGTTGTTGGTGGTGCTGTTGCTGTTGGCCGCACGCGTTTCTGTAAACAAACAAACACAAAAACTGGGCAACAAACAAAATGCAACGCGTGGCATCAACAGCCACAGCCACAGCCACATCCACGACCTGGTCTGCTGCATCTTTCGGTTATTTTCCATTTTGCTATTTGTTTTCCAAACAAGACTCTTTGCAATGGCCCCCAGACTGAGAGGCGGGCATAGCCTCTCCATTCTCTCTCCTAGCCATTCACTACCCTGCTGCTGCCCATCTTCAAGTGTGTTCAATTTTCAATAAATCCATAAAAATTTTGTTGCCAGCATTTTCCAACAACAACAACTCGAACTGTTGAAGATTCCAGCAGCGTAGCTAAACCGCAGTCTCTGCCACAGATACCGCAGCCGCAGCAACAGCAATGGCGAATGGTCACATGCCCCTCACCTGCCCCCTCCATAATCCTCATCTTCATCTTCATCTCGATCTCCATCTCCATCTTCATCTCATATTCGTCTGCTCCTGCTGCTCGGTGGTCGTTTCATAGCAGACGCTTCGCTGGCGATGTCTGCCTTGCTGCGGACTCCCAACTGACTGAATTTTTGTTTTGGTCTGCGCTAAGTAAACAATGCACCGGCAACAATAACAACAACAACAGCAATAGCAACAATAATAAGAACAACATATCGACAATAATAGCAACAAATACTGCAGACTGAGGCAGATGCTAAGCTCGCATGATAATGTTTCACTTTGCACAGTGGTACAAAAGTTAAAGCTCAATGAGCGGGTTAATTGCAATATATCCGTCAGTTTGCTGTAAACATATGTTTATATATGTCGGAGTCGGCCGAATCAATTAGCTGAAATATAATCCTTTTTTGCACAAAAAGTTATCCAGTCCAAACCCCAGTGTTATGCGTTTTATTATGCTTCAAACATTTGGAAACAAATCATCAATATCGGGATAATATAGCAAATTGCGTTCATGGGAAAAATCGATTGGTTTTTTTGTTGTAATGTTTAGTATAAGTTAGATTTTGGAGCTTCTCTCCAGAGATTATATATATATAATATCGAATTGTCCACAAGTTATTAAGAGTTTATTACACACTTTGTACCACTGTGCTGTGGACATGTGAATGTGTGAGAGTGTTTTACAGGAACAGAGAGAGGGGAAGGGGAAGGGGGAGTTCCTCTGCTCCTCAGCTGGCTATTGGAATTGTGAAGTTGTTGCTGATGCCACGAACGAAGCTGGCATATTTTGCATCTGTTGCTGTAGCTGTTGCTGCCACATCAGCGGTGCCCCAAACGCATCTGTAACTCATCATTTCTGAAATATTGCTCTTTTGCATACCTGATGCATCAGCAGCCACAGCCACAGCCGCAGCAGGAACTTTTCTTTCCATAAGTTTGTTGTTTTTTTTTTGTTGGTATTGCTTGCTTGCAGTTGGCAGTTGGCAGTTGGGTAACAGAAGTTAATTCCGTTTTATCAGAGACGCGATTTCAATCAACTTGGCGGGCAGTCGACGCCATCGACGCCACCGCAGACATAATTTATAGCCACTTTTCGCATCGATTTTCATCTTCTTTTCTGCTCATTGATGTTTTTGTTATCTTGCGCCTGCCTGCCTGCCTGCTGCTGCTGCTGGATTTTCAGACTTGTTTTGATGTTGAGTGCTTGGCGAAATGTGAAAACTGCAAAATGGCTAAATGGGCAATGAGCCAAGATCGACATTCTGGTCTCGAGCGTTACAAATTGATGCCCGAATGGGCCACAGTTAATTGGCCCAGTCCAATAGACAGCCAACAGACAAACAAACACATACAACATATATATTTATATATATATATGTGTATATAAGTAGATAGACAAACAGAGATAGAGAGAGAGAGAGAGAGAGAGAGAGAAGTTTGCATACAGGTCAGGTACTTGTTTAATTAATGTAAGCAGGAAGGCAACAACATGACTCGAATCTTTGGCATTTTGCGCATTAGATGCGCTGCCTGCATCATAGTGCCGAGCAGTCTCTAGGAGCAGGCCACAAACCACTTAATCTGCAGCGTGGCAAAAAAGACAAACATTGGAACATTGGGTCGTCGGCAGGATTGCTTTTGGTTACTTGCTCGCCTGCTTGGCTTGGGTGGGTCTGGGAGTGCGACTTGGACGCTATCAAATGTTGTGCAATTCTCGCCTTTTGCTTTTGCTGCCTGGGTGTGGACACGATTGCAGTTGTCGTTCTTCTTGTTGTTGTTGTTCTTAACTATACCTACAACCGAGGGTAGGTTAGCTATTTCTTGCTGGTGGTCAGCAGGTTTTAAGCATTTAAAAGGGATCTACAATGCTTTACTGTGATACTTCAAGTTACTTTTTATAGACATGGTTGCAAAATTTCCAATGCCATAACTTTGTCATAACCGATCCGATTCTTAAAAATGATGGCTTTTTAATAGTGTTTCGACTTCTAGAATAACAGTTAACAGCGCGTTTCTTGCTCGATTTTCATATTACAAATTTACCAATGAAAAGGATTTGGTCGATTTTCAAGTTGAAATGCCTCCAAAAAGTGGTATATGAGACTGACTGGTCCGAACTGAACTGATCCGCATTTCAAAAGCCAATGCATTTA
This sequence comes from Drosophila basisetae, assembly GCA_035041595.1. NCBI lineage: Eukaryota > Metazoa > Arthropoda > Insecta > Diptera > Drosophilidae > Drosophila > Drosophila basisetae. The sequence continues at coordinate 318,816 of JAWNLB010000020.1, forward strand.
AAGTCTGACTTGAAATGCATTTTAAAAGATATCCCAAAAAATATTGTGACATTATCCAGCTTATTCAAGTGAATTAAAAGGGTATTAAAATTCCGCTTTAAGCCAATTGACAGTTTTCTTGTGAGTATTGGCGTGGGCTGTTGTTGTTGCTGTTGCTATTGACGTTGTCTGACTTTGTGGTGGGTGCAGCAGCAGCAGCAGCAGCAGCAGCAGCCAAAGCAGCCAGCCAACGAGTCAGTATTGTGGATTATCCTTTGTTACGCATCGACAAGCAGCCAGCTTCAGGAACATGAAATGCTTCTTGTTGTTAACTTCGTAGTACTTTTGTTGTTGTTGTTAACTTTTTTGTTGTGATGCAGCTCGTACTGCCGTTTGTTGTTATTGCTGCAGCTCCTGCTGCTGTTGTTGCTGTTGCCGCATCCCTGTTGTCCGTTAAGAGCCACGCACTTTGCCGAAAATCGAGGCTTAATTGCAAACATTTCGCTGTTCAAGTGAACTCTGATTGCTGCTGCTGCACTCTCTCAGCTGCTGCTGGTGCTGCTGCTCGCGTTAATTGGGCTGGCGAACATTTGCAGCGTGGCACTTTGATGCCTTGCCGATGATACTCTATACTCACATGCACCAAACCCAAAACCACATATCCACACACGACATGCAACGACAGTAAACAAGGTGGAGGGCGAATGGTAGAGGGGACGGTATCAGCACCGAATTTGCATTTCAAGCAGGCCGCGATTTATGACCAGGACCGCAAGAGCGCCTGTGACGAATCCAATTATGAGGCGCGCCAGCTGCCAACTGTCCAGTGAGCCATGGAACCGCATGTCTGCCGATTGTCGGTCGTCGGCTGTCGGTTGTCGGGTGCCATGTGCCTGATCCGATAATGCGCCATCAAATGGCCATAAATAAAACGCACAAAGCGGATTAAGCGTTTTGTTAACAGATTTATATTGAGCTGAGTTATGATGCCACCAAGCGGCGAACCATAAAAACAACAACAACAGCCAAACAACGAGATCTTGTTGGCAGCTTTAATGAGATGCATGGATTGGCAACGATCAATGAAATTAGTCGGCCATTTAACAGGGATGAGCACGCATCCTCCAACACTGTTATCCTGCAGTCCCTGCTCCAACGCCTCATTATCGCAGAGCATAAAAAACCACTAGAAAGTTATCCTGTGTTCGGGTCGAATGCTTAATGTCAGATTATTGAGAAATTTGCAGGATATGAATAAAACATAATTATGTTCAAGTTTAAAATGTACACAAAATAATAAAAATAAAATGTAAAATATTTATAATTAATTTATAATTTATGTAAATACGTGCGGATATTGTGTAGCTGTAGTCTTTCTGATCTACTTATTCTACATTTAATACGAGGTGTGTTCAAAAAGTATCGCGAATTTTGGATTTTCGCGGGTTACGTATAATCGAATTTCGATTTTTTTGTAGCGTTATGTTGGTACTCATGTCTCTCACTTATGCCGACAAGCTCGGCCATTTTGAATGTTCACTTAATTGTTGACAGCTGCTTTGCTTGCACGTGTTTTGGATCGTCTTCGATTTTTACCTCGTATACTGCTTCCAAGAAAAGAATTGTAGCTGAAGCACTGGAAATATATGAACAAGTTCCAACGAAACGCATTTAAATTGCCATCTTTTTTATCTGACCTATCAAGTTCACTGAACATTTGGCAATCACTGACAGTTTTTGCAAACGATTACATTCAATTCATGGGTAAAGGCATTTTATACAACATTTAATTGGCTGCTGTGATTTCGGAAAAATTAAGCGAGGCTTCTTTATGTGCTCTGATAAGCAAAGTGTATCAAAATGAGCAAGTTTCTGATAAACGTATTTCATCAACCAAACAAATTCACAGAATATTTGACAATCGCTGAAAGTTTTCTCTTCACTATTATCGATATCAATACTCGTATGTGAGATTGTGCAGAGTTATTATGGAACTTGGTCTGGGTTTGGTTTTGTGTTTCGAGGGGTGTGCTCACATATTTTTTTCTCGACGCACAAAATTACAGACACCGAAAAAAGCGGCAAGTGCAACATGTGATAAAAACTTAACTTGAACTTACAGTCTGCCCGCAGGCACAGTCAAAAAGTTAAATTGAGGCTGCGCTGCTGCTGCTGCTGAAGAAGCTGCTGTCTCCTTGGCAGCAGAAGCAGCAGCAGCAGATGCAGGATCATCCGAACGTGTCGATCGTCAGAAGTTGCAGAAGAAAAAAAAATGAGATATGCTACCCACAAAATTGACGAGTGGCAGCCGCGTGCTGAGCGCCCATTACGTGAAACCAGCCCCAAACCGTAGACGTTGCTCGAGCAAGAACAACTTTTGGCTGAGCGCCGAATTAAGCAAATTATGGTGCTCGGTCGATCGCTAGATCGGTGATCGGTGATCGGTGATCGGAGATTGTTGCTCGTTGCTCCATCTTGAAAGTTCATTGCTTGGCTCGCGTTAGGCCCAATCAATGAGTCTTTTTTCTCTCTTTGTTCTGTGCAATTTGCCTTAATGCCAAGGATTAAGATGGCTCCAATGTTTGGCCGGATGCCAAACTGCAAACTGTAAGCTGATGACTCTTTTTTTTTTTGTCCAACCGGCCACTCTTTAAATTTGCGCATGTAAATTTTTGTGGTGGCCATAAAACTTGCCTTTTTTAGATTGGGGTATTTGAGTTTTATAGAATAACTCAAAAGTCTAGATTTTGAATTACTTCCAATCAATGATATTTGAATGGAAATGTAAGCTATCAACTTATAAAAGCTATTGTGTGTAAAATGACAGAGGATTTAAAAGGATAACATCTGTAAGCAAAACGTCGAATAATTTCTGAAGCTGAAGCTTATCCTCCTCTGCTGAGCGGTGCATTCAAGCCGCTTTTCAAGGAGGGTTGTTTTGTAATTGATTAATTTTGATCTTGATAATGCTTATAAATGTCAGTTAACTTTTGAACTAACCCCCTTCCCCTATATCTCTCTCGCACTCTCTCTTTCCCTCTCTCTCTCTCTCTCTCTCTCTCGCTGTAGACCTTCTCTGGTAGGGCATCTGGTGTGCTGTATAAAAGCTACTACTTCTCTTTATTACTTACTTGTTTTTTTGTGCGCTGGCTGAAATATTTTTTGAATGCAAATTTTTCACTTAAAATTATTTCAATTACGCCAAGTGCAGTGAGTCCAACTTCAACTGAAGTCCAACTTCAGCTTCAAGTCCAAGTTTGAGGCCGAGATGCAGAAGAACCAATGCTGATTTGTTGTTGTTGTTGCTGTTGTTGTCGTCTGTGGCAGCTGCTGCCGCCGCTTCAGTTGTCGTTGTCATCCGTGGTCTGCAGTCGCTTTATCGTCTTTGGACGGCTGCAAGTAGTAGATTAAATGCCACAACGCTTTTCGTCTGGGCCCCAAGAACCGCAAAACAGACAAACTTGGTCAATTATTTTCAACGGCGAACACAAATTATTGATGCAGTCAGCAGCAGTGAAAGCGAAGAGGAGCAGCAGCAGCAGCAGCAGCAGCAGGAGCAACATGAGTTGAATGTATGTATGTGGTCTACCCAGGCCATACCAGGCACGGCCAGTGCTCGATGCTCATCAATCTGACGACGATGTCGAGACAATGGAAAGGACGCGCCACCGCAAAGGTCTTCATTAAATTAGTGAAATGAGCACGTAGCCGCAGTTGCTGGGAGATGAGCACAGAGATGAGGCTGCGGATGAGGCTGAGAATGTGGATGTGGATGGCATTTAATGTCACAAATATTTGTTGTCAAATGTCGCCCCGATTCTGGTCGTCGTGGTTGTCAGCGTGGCCAGCAGCAGCTCACCATGGTGATGACTTAACGAGGATTTAAGGTGCGCCGATCTTCAGTTTCAGTTCGAGCTCGAGCTTGAGTTGAGTTCTTCAAGTCGTGTTGCAAGATCAGCTGCACAGGTTGCATATAAAAATCGCATTCAGTTTGCTAAATTGGCTCTGCACGCTGGTGGGTCGATTGGGGGATTGAACCATCAATGTCTCGTCAAAGTTGCGCTCCTTCTTCTTCTTCTTCTTCTTCTGCCTCTTGTTGCTCTAGTGATTGTTAATGTTGTTGTTGCATCGGTTACAGAAATCGAATGCGTCACCAAATTGCAGCAACAAGTTATTAAATTTCAGCGCAAATACGGTCAGTAGAAGCGTTTACAATTTCTAATACCCTCGCATACAAATCAGATGTAGGGTATCTTGATTTCTAAACGAGTGTTTGTATATCATGGAGTGTTGGCCTTAAAAGGGCACTAGATATATTTTTAGAGGGTAAATGCTGACTTGGCACGCGTCCACATTTCGTATTTGGGCTGTGCAAACTGCGACACGAAACCGAAAACCAAAACAAAAGCCAAACGCTGTCCCCCATTTAGCTCTTCTACCCTCTCGACGCTCCTAGTTTTGCGACACCTCACTTCGGGGAGGGGGCCTACTGCCTAATTAGGCCAATTCTTGATGAGGCAATGCCAACAAACAAAATCGAGCGGCTAATTTTTTGTTTGTTATTTACTTTGCGTTTGCCAATTGCAGACTGCTGTCGTTGCTGCTGTTGCTGCTGTTGGTGCTTTGATGGGTGTAGATAAATCTGCATTAGTATGCCACCTCCCCCTTTTAAGCACTCGCACAAATTGGGCCACAAAACGCAACAGAATGAATCCCGTCACAAGTCATGCAATTTGAGTTACAATAAATGCCGTCAATCAAATGCAATGGATTTGGATGTGTTTCATGTTATTGAGCCATCAAATTTATATGAAGTGTATTGAATACCACATTGTGGTAACAATTTCTTGTTGTACTGATTTCTCTAAAAAAAAAAATATTATAAATCTGTAATTCACATACGCCAAATGATGTATTTAGCAAAATAAAAGAGCTTTTTTTAAATACATTATAAACCATTCTTGGGCACTTCCCCTTCCCATCAATTAAGACAATTTATGCATAATTTATTGTATATTTTTATTGTTATTTGTATTGCTTACTAGTTACCCTGAAAATACAATTGAATAAGGGTTTATGTCAGTTAGTTGTAGCCTAGCTAAAACTTTAGTAGAGGTTCACAAATTCGGTAATTAGAGTAACTTCTTCAAGGGCATAAAAGTGCACTAAATTCATGATTTATTGATTCAATTTTTAAAGGATTTCTTAGCTCGAATTTGGGAATTTTTAATTCTTTTTAATTTGTATGCATTTTACCCAAAAATAATAAAATGAAAGCACCTCAGATTCTGATTGAATTACAATTAAATTACAAGTGGATGAAATATGTGAGCCTCTACAATTTGTTATTTCATAAGTCTATGGTATGATTTCACTTGTCGATGTACATATTTATGTATGTATGTATGTGTGTAGAGTATGCATATCTCCAAATAGGATGTTTTCTGGTAATTGAAGCGGCGTTTGCTTGAAGTGTTTAGTTTTCAAAGTCAAGTCTGAAGTGAGCCTTGCTCAGTTCGCAATTGAATTCGTTATGACTTTTTTCTTCTTTTTTTTGGCATTTACATAAGATAATTGATAGCCTTTGAGTTTCTACTTCTTTGAGCGAGGAGAGAGCTGTCCCCATTTAGGTTCTTAGAGTAATATATACTTTTGAGCACATTGTCCTGGAATGCATTACAAGCTAGTGACTAGTCTATTAATCAGATATGAGTATAGTTCAGGGCTTGACTCCCTGCTGCTGCAGCTCAGTCTTTTTGTCAACGTTGCATGCCCAGATCGTGCAACAGATGCTGCTTGATCACCTCGCCCTCCCGCTCGGCCAACAGCTGAGCTGTTACAGTATTGATCAGATTGAAGGCAAATGCAAATCCACTAAAAATCGCCCAAACGCCCAGCGCCAGCCAGCGCAACAGTCGCGGACGCAGAGTTCCATCCAACTGCCGGAGCAGGCAGAGACCCACACTGAGGCCAGCCAGGGCGCCAGTCATGTGCGCTATGTAGGAGACTGAGATTGCACTCGATGGATACTCCACCAATGCCAGTTGTCTGCTGTACAACGTGTAGCCCAGATCGCAAGAGACTGCAGAAATAAGTTGTAAGCTTGAGCAAAGGAGACACAGAGAGAGAAAGAGAGAGAGAGAGAGAGAGAGGGGGAGGAAGGGAACACTTACCAAAAATGACAACGGCTAACAATTGGGCAACTCCTTGACGCATGTGTCCAAAGTTGAGCAAGACATTGGCCAACTGGGCAGCCAGCAGAGCATACACCCCGCCACTGGCACCCACCAGATACACCGTGGAGTCCACTACGCTGGTACCCAGCGAGCCGGCAAGCACGCCAGCCACATAGATGATCGCTGTGCGTCCCGAGCCATGGAGCAGTTCCAGCGGCAGGCCATACAGTAGCTGGGTGACCACATTGAAACCCAGGTGCAGCCAGCTGGCGTGCAGCAGAGCGTAGGAGACGAAGCGCCACAGCTGCAGACGACGATCTGGTCGATAAATCAGCAGCGAATCCTCCGGCGGAGCAGACCCAACGTAGAGAAACACAAAGATCTGCAAGGAGATTACAGTTAGAATCCTTGCAATTTTTGTTACCCAAATTTTCATGAAAAATTATATGTTTAACAGAAACCATGAAATTTAAATATTTTACTCTATATATAATATATACATATATCAGAGTTTAAGAATCGCATCTGTCAGCGAATCGTTTTAAATTTGTACTTGATTAATGCTTTTTATCGGTACAATAAATCGTTTTCTGCGCAGAGGTTTATTTGATTTAAGATTCGATTTAAAACGCATTATACGATTCAAAAGGTTTAGTTGCCAAGTGCCCCACCAATATGCCCTGCTCTCGAATGCGAGTAGTTAAAGCGCGGGGCGGGAGTGTGCTGGGTTGTGGGCATGGCAATAAAACCATCACAATGTAAGCCATTTTTCAGACCCTGAACGGCGCCGCCATTCTGACAGGAAGACAGGAAGACAGCAAAAGAAAAGCCAAAGCCAAAGCCAAGGCAAATGCAAAAAGCAAGAAAAACAAATCCAGCACTGCCCAAGTTAAGCAACCCCCAGGCCGGGATGCGAGCCGAGACCGAAGTACCGCAAACGAGACTAGCAGCAGACAGCGGCGAGACGTCTGCGTCGCCAAAGCCAAATCCAAAGCCATCCCCACCACCGACGGTGGCATGGCAAATTTCATGTGCTCCCTTGCCCTACGCTTGCAACACATTCCAAATGAAGGGGGACCCGGCCCTCTCCATCCCCTGTGGCTGGCTGGCGGCGTCCAGTCTGCGAGTAGCAGACGCAAAACCCAGACACTAATACAGACGCAAAAGTGTTGGATTTTCGCACGCACTCTGTTCCTCTGGTTCCCCTCAATCCCTGGCTCGTCTCCCGTTTCGCACTGTGTATATATGCTGATATATCCTTTACCCGGAAGCCAAATGCCATTTGCAAATGCTTCACTTGCCGCAACTTGCAACTCGCATTGTGGCCAGTCGGCAATTTATTTGCCTCGACTACGGCTCAAGTCCAATTTTACTCGGCCCCAGCTCACGTATGGGGTGACTATTGAAATATGATCACAATGTGTGCTATTGCACGAGTGGGACACCCACATGGAAGCGACCCTAAACCACGCAAACCACCCTCGCCGTGAGCATCCGCAGAGCAATAACTTGAGATGATGGCAAAACAAAACGCCTGAAAAATGCCTTCTCCCAAAGGGGGAAGCTGTTCGGTGGAGCAACAGCTGTTAACCTATTGCCGTCAGGCAAAATTAATGCATACTAAGTGAAGAAGCCCATAAGCGATACTCCCAAAAGCTATCAAATATGTAAAGCATATTTCTGTATACATAATTCAGACAAAGTGTATTCGTAATCGATGAAAATTCCATTTTGTTGTTTCGAAGCTTTTAGAAAAAATGCTTTTGGGGAAATTTTTTAATCATCAAAAGTATCCAATAATATAAATAGATATTCTGCTGCCACCAGGTCAAGTATTTTTAAGTGAGTCGTTTTCAATTAAATAACGACACTATTTCAATTTATATCTTATTTTGAATACCTTCGATGTTCGTCTCCAAGTCCGCTGTGAAGTTTTTAATTTGTAAATTTCATAAAAAGAATTCGTAAGCATAAAGAACTTAAAGGATATTTGCTATTCGGAAACGAATCAAATCAAATCAAAATCAAATCGCATTAAAAATGTCTCAGTTTAGCATTAAACAAAAGTTTTTGAGTCTATTAAGCTCAAATCCGATTAAAACTACAGCTTGAAATTCTCATTAAGTTTATAAATGGAAAACCTTTTGAGCTTTCCCCAAAAGTTTCACTCATTATTTTAGCAGCAGGTTGTAATTGTGTGGCACCAGTTGAAGTGCCACCCAAAAAAAAATATGTTGCTCGCTATGTTGTGCAACGTGGACGAAGTCATGGCAACCTCCCAAGCTGCCCGCTACAGTTTTCATAGCCTTGCGGAGGGTATTGCTATTTAGTAGTGAAGCATGACTTAAAGGAGACATCTCCGAGCCCAATAATTATATACATGCATTCTGGATCAGCAGGCGTTATATACATGGGCAAACCTGTCTATTTCTCTAAACAACCTTTTCGTTAACGACGATATCCTAACCAAACTTATTGAAGATGCCTTTTATTACACTCCTAGCATTTGCGCTAAGAAATGAACGAATCTCTGGTCTACTATATAATATATCTTGCCTAGGAACAATATGTCAAATCTTAAATTTTGTAATGATATATGGATAATGATCCCTGGCAAGGGGATATATTGTTCGGCGTGCCGAAAAAACCATTCTTACTTGTTTTTTTGGTTTGTGGCCACACTCAATCAACCCTTGGCTCCAGGTCCGATGTTAATCATATTAGAAGAGTGTGTGGGCGGTTGGTTGGTTGTTTGGTTGTTTGGTTACTTACCTCTAGGAGTGAGACGAGTAAAATGAAACAGGGTGGTGGCCAGCAGCGTGTTTGTCTCGATGTCAACTGCTGCTCCTTGGCTGTCGACTTCTGCTCCTCCTCCAGCGTCTTTGTCGGTGCGGATCGGGAGTGCTTTTGTTGCTGCTGCTGCTGTTGGTGCTGCATCAGCTGGTCGAGGCAGACGCCAAGCACCAGGCCGTTGTTGCGATGGGATTGAGATGGTGGCATCTGCACAACGGTGGCGGTGGAGGAGAGCATTTCCGATATTTGTAGTTCGTGGCAGCCGCGTCTATTTTTGGGGCGTCTGCCTTGTGACGGTGCCCCACTTAGCTGCTGTCATGTTGCTGATGGCGGCGGCGGCGCTCTGCTCGGAATTTTGTCTGGCCCCTGCAAAAACAGAGACATAAGACAACACAAGACAAAGAGAGTGAGTCAGAGATGGAGAAAAAGATAGAGAGAGAGGGAAAGATTGAGAGGATGTGGTGGAAATTGAGATAGCATTTTGGTAGCCAAATTAGCTCAAGGTTGTCTGTCCAACAATTTCCACTTTGCGACAACTGCAGCGCAATTATTCTTGACTTGATTTGGCAGCCAGCGTCGTCGTCGCAAGGCGCCAGCCAAGTCAATAAATACCCGCCCAGCAGGCCCTTCGCCCTACTGCAAAGTACTCTTGTAATGTCACTAGACGGCAATAAAATAGTCGGAATTTATTTCTTTGCCTAGACGGCGAAATTTTTCAACAAATATATTTATTTCGATTGCAAATCCAACCAGGCAACCGAACACAAGCCCCGAAATTCCCAACAGCAACCCAACAACTCCCAAGCTGCAAAACATATTCCAAAAGACATTTGTGCAAATTCATCTCCTGGGAAGGTTTTGGGGTGGCATAGAAAGAATAAGTGGTTTTTGGGCCATGTCAATTTAATGACCCGAGTTCCAGTTATACGATTTTTTCCCAATACAAACTACAAAATATTGTCGCATAAAAGCTATGAATTCTTTTGGTTAATTAACATTTATGATCAAGGATACAATAACTTCCACAACATGATTTGTATTACATCTTATGCAATTAAGAAAAAAGTGGTAAGCTTAAATGAAAGTTTAATACATTGAATAATTTCCCCTTTACTAATTCCCTAGAAAAAACAAAGGATACTTTGCGTTTTTTTCTGGTTTCATTTGTAATTTCTTCTGTCTGTGTTTTTCTTCGTGTTTTTTTGTTCTGTACATTGTATCGTAGTTGTGGCCAAATTGGTTTATATGGTCAGAAAGCAGTTTTAGTGCTCTGGGACATGTTGGCCATGTTGGCGTGTTGCTTTTGGCCTGGCGCTGTGTTTGGCAGTTGCCCTTGGTAATGAGTTTTAATGGTGATTACCTTTCTGGAGCTGCGCCCGAAACAAAAAGCAGCTAGCTAAGGTCAAAGAGGGGCTGGTAGGAACGGGGAGTGTCTGCTGCAAGCACATGACAAACGGTAACTTTTGGGGCGCCTCCGGCAACAGCAGGACACTTTCTTACAAACGAGTTTTTGCGAACGGAAACGCAGTGTTTCCATCTTCGATCCTGTGTCGGGATGCAGCAAAGCAGAAAACCGGTTGCCAAAGCCAAAGGAAAGGGGGGGCTGACAGGATGAGGGAGTTATTCTCGTTTTAATGAACACAAACGAGCATTCGCCCGAAAAAAAAAAACCGAAACTGTACAAATATCGACAGGTGTATATGTATATGTCCTTAATGTCCTTAAAACATTATTTCTGGTTTCGTTGGCTTTTGTTGTTCATTGTTGTTGTTTCGTTGCTGTTTCCTTGTTGCTGTAGTGAGTTTTTGTTTGGGTTGGTTGGCCTTCGCACGCAAGTTATACGCTGCTGTGCCCATTCAGGACACGCACATATCCTTGAACCAACACAACAACACAAATCGAGCCAACAATCGACTCCCAAGGCTTGAGCTTATACTACACATGTCTATAATATATGTGCACTTACATGTATTTGTGCATTATGCAATCAAATTGGACTCGCAGAGCGACCTCCTTAAGACTGGCCATCAGGCTACCTTTGCTTTCATCCTTCACCTTAGCCTCCCCATTCTTCAACCCCAGTCCCCAATTTCTGTCTCTCTGCTGCAGCACTTGACTCTTCTTTGAGTATTTGTATATTTGTATTTACATTTGCATTGGCAAATATTTAATTTACATAATGTTGGCTATATATATATATGTGTGAGTGTGTGTGTGCACTTGCATTATTTGCATTCGTATTTATCAAATACAAATGTGTGTGTGTATCGCCCCTTTTGATTGAGTCACTATTTTGTATACCCTGGCAGAGGCTATTATAATTTGTTGTGAAACCAAAAAGTATATAAATTCTTGATCAGCATCAATAGCCAAGTCCCGCTTAAAGCTGTCGTGATGGAATTTAAAGTAAGTCTGTCATTTTGCTGACGGCATTTCATATCAGTTTATACCTCTCAAAAAAGAATGAATTCTTGTACAAAGAGTTTCTAGGATATCCGGATCAAACTCACTAGTTACTAGTTTAATAAAAGTAAAAAGGCAATAATAATTATAAAGTAATACATTTATCACATCGCACTACTATATCATAATTAATTAACTTGTAATGAAAGCTATATGTGACTCCAGTCTGCAATGGTTCCGTATCTTCGGCATACCCAAGCAAACCGTTCTTATTATTTTTTTTTTGTTACTTTTGCTTTTATTGATTAATGCACTTGAATAGTAATACAAACAGAATGATTTAAAAACGTACCCGTATTATTAAAGTGCTTATTAAATATTTATTTGTTGAGCACCGAATACTAAAGAGAAAAACTTGCAGTTAACTGAATTCAAGAGTAAACAATATGGATTATTAAATTCGTGAAGGAACAATGAAAAAGTAAAGGCAAAATGAACATATTTTTAATAAAAACTTATATTTAGATATAAATATAAAGTTGCAATCAATTGTACTTCTTAAATTAAAGATGTTGACGAATTTTTTTGAAAATTCGAAAATTATTTTTACTATTCATTTAATATTGATCAAAGCAGATTTTTCTATCTCTGTCTCAGCGACCTTTGAAAGCCCAGCCAAGAGGCCTGTATGAAGAGTTTGTAGTTACAGGATAAGTTTCTGACTAGATAGCAAATTTTAATGCCGTCAGCTTAACTTATGACAATAAAAATAAACTAAAAAAAAATCTTGAATTCAGTCAAAAAAAGAAACTTAACGCAATACAAATACGACTGCTAATGGCTGCAGCAAATTCAAGTGAAATGTGCAAAGTAAAATTTTAATTATCAACTCTGCCGGCGGGCAGCGAAATGTTGTGAGAGTGGGAAAGCGAAATGTGCATAATAAATATGAGTGGGCTTAAACGTTAGTTATGGGAAACTTGCGAAAAGTGAAAAAACACGAAATAAAAAAAAATATATTAAGCAACATCAAAATAAATAATAAGAAAGTTGGCAGCATTTCACTGCAACACGACCTTGGATGAGTTGTGGGTGGCTGGGGAGGTTGATGTTTGGGTGGTGCAGGGAAAGAAAAAAGTCGGCTACAAGTGCACATAGAAAGTTGCATTAGCAACAACAACAGTAGCAACAAGGAACACACATTAAAAACAATGACGAGAATATTGTATATAAAAAACTTTAACGAGTCAACCAAGAAGGCCACCCAAGAATGCAATGAGAATGCAGCTGCCCGCAGAGGGTTTTCACTTTTATATGGCCCAGGCACACAACATTAACATTAACTATAACATTAACATTAAATTTGCACTTTTTTTCGTATTGCTTTTTGCGTTGAAAATAGTTGAGCAACGCTAAAAGGTTGGCGTTATGAAAGATGTGCATGGAAGACTCTTCGAGAGGGCTCAGGGGGAGAGGAGCGCCGGAGAGAGTCACTGACTGTGCACTTCAGTAAACAAAAGAAAGTCGAGCGGGGACAGTGACTGGAATAAGCGGAGGGGGAATGGGGAAAAAGGGGAGCTCAACGCCCAAAGTCGTTGCTCATTTCACAATCAAATTCCGGCAATTGAAACGAATGCGATTAAAAGCCGCACGTCATGCGAGAGCCAAACAAGTGCGCAACTGAGGCTGAGACGCAGTTGAAGTCGCAAGGGGGAGGAGGAAGGGGGAGGAGGAAGGGGGCTTCAGCAATGAGGGGGCAAATGGAGCATCGCGATAGGGCCATCAAATTACCAAAGCGGCAGCAAAGAGGCAGCAAAGAGGCAGCACACAACACAATTGCAGGCAACCCACACAACTCTCTTGGCAGCTGCTCAGAGTTCATTTCCATTTAGGTTGCATGCCACGCCAACGTCTGCTCGCAACCGAGAGATGTGGTGTGGAGCGTGGGGAGAAGTGTGTGGGGGGCGGGAGGCAAACTGAATCTCTTCGACTGCCGCCTGCTTTCAATTTAATTGTAATTTCTTTTGTGTTTATTGCGTTTGCCCGCTGCTTACGTTTTAATTTCATTAACTTGTGTTTACTGTGTGAAACACTTGCCCAGCCACACACACACACAAACCTCTGCAGAAAGTCCACTCCATCCCCGTTCTACTACAACCTCCCCTCTCCCTGCCCTTGGCCCACTATTCTAGCGCTAGCTGTTAAATTTTTGACATAAAACTTAACCTAGAAGCAACAGCGGGTTTTAACTTGTGATAATATATATCTGTGCCAGCGGTTTCAACTGAAGCTGCTCTCTGATCAACTTGAGATACTGATGTATCGCAGTACCGCAAAACGGAACCAATTAACCAGATGATCTCGCTTACACTTCAGATTGAGCAATCGACTGGTCGAGATCATAATTTTTAAATAATTAAAAACTAAGAAAAGAACACGTATCGCAAAAATATTCCACAGCAAAACAGAACATTTTAACTGTGAACTAATTAACTAAATGCTTAACGTGTGCTCTAAAATTATAATAGGTATATGAAAAAAGAAATTATGGAGTAGTAAATAAGAGAGAAGTAAAGAGAGAACAAATATTTTTAAGCTAACAAAATAGGAATAAAATACACTCTTTGGGAATTTATATATATTTTTTATTTATTTGCATAAACATAAATTGCTTGGTGAAATACTTAATTACTGACTGATTGATTTAATAGTCTTAAGTTTGTTAAACAAAAGAACCTTATTAAACTGGCATGGTTGTATAACTGATCCTAAATTGCATGCAGTATGCAGCTTTTTGAACTCATGCTTTATAGAAAGGAGAGAGAAAATTTCATAGAACAATCAGTAAGTTGAGGTAAAATGTACACGTATTTATGCTGAATATTTCTACGACTTCGCGTCAATGCACAAATCAGTTAGCGTCCGACAGAAGGCAGTTGTCAGATGGTAATAACCAAAAGGGGGTCCAGAGGTAGAGAGGTAAAAACACAGAAAACAACGTCGACACCTGACCACGCGACAGTTGTTGTTGTTGCTCTTGTTGGCTAGTAGTTTGGTCGGTTGGTTGGTTCGCTTGTTGGTTGGCTTGTTGGTAGGTAGGTAGGTTGGTAAGTTGGTGTTACCTAAACAAGTGCAGCGCGTATCCATGTTTATTTTACGGTTCAACGATTATTGCCAGTTATTGTCTAATGGCACCGAAAAGGGGGACACAGCAGAACAGGAGAAAGAGATAGCGCGAGGCGACTGATAGCCCGCAAGCCAAAGTGGCCAACAAAAAGCAAAGCAAAATCGCCAAAAGCGACATTCAGCAAGCGAGAGAGAGAGGGAGAAAAGGCAGAAAAACAACGCCAGGCGTTACTAGATTGTTGTTGTTGTTATTGCTGCTGTTGTTGCAACCACCGGTGCTGCTGCTACTGCTGCGTTGCAGAGTGTATTTTTGTTGGTTGTATTGTGGTTGTCTCTCTGCACTCGCTATCAATATTTCAAACACGTTCCAAACTTTTGCCTTTTTCAGGCACAGCCAGGCAGTCAGCCGGGCAGAGAGAAAGAGAGAGAGGAGCAACGGAAAAAAAACGGAAGTTCACACGGAAATATATAGGAAAAAATAAAACGAAATGAGAAAACGACAACCAGCTATAAAAACAACAACAACAATAATAACAAGAAAAAAGATAAACATTATGTTTGGTTGTAAAAATAACAACAAATTTGAAAATGAATCACGCAACAGCAGATAGCATTGGAAAGGGTATAAAGGGAAAAGAGTTGGTGAGTGGGCGGGGGGAAGTGTACAAAATGCAAATGGAACTTTGCCTAAATTCGTATTAAATATCTTTCTCGATTGTATTTTAGATCGATGGCAGTTTTAAATAAATAAGTAAATAAAATATGATGAAAGAATATTTATGGAATTTAAAAGGGGGCAAAGGGAGCAGGAAAAAATGTACCTAACATTTGGCACAAGGTCTCTTCTCTCTGCTCAAGGAGAATGATAGAGGGGCGGACGGGGGTACATTTGACATATCAATAAATTTAGCACGCATTCTATAAATGTGCGTGGCTGGATAAATATATATGGATTTCTATATATATCTATATCTATGCAGCATTGAAGCCACGACTGGGCAATGTCTAGACTGTAGACAAGATGTTGATGACGACGATGGTGTGAACTTGTGGCAAGTTTTCGTTTAGTTAAGTTGTTGTTCTTGTTGTTGTTGCTTTTGCTTTTGGTCTGTCACGCAGATGGCACAGAATTCATGTGGTTGGACAACCGAGCACATAAATCAGCACTGTAAGTAGTCCGTCGCTCGGTCTGTCGCTTAATCTGGATTATGAGCTAATTTCTTTGCTAGACTGATCTCTACAGAGAGCTTAAGAAGAAATTGCAGCACGAACATGAACTCGATAATTAACTTTAAAACGCGAGTACCGCATGCAAAAGATACAAAATGCAGCGACTGCACAGATTGACAGATATGTATGGTTGTATGTGGCGAGTGTTCAGCAAATTGCCGCTTGATTGTCGAGCGTGGCAATTTAATGCAAAAGCCATCAATTAACCTGCTTTCGAAGTGGCAAGCTAGCAAGTAGCAAACAGCAGCAACGGCAACAGATGCAAGATGCAAAAGTATCTCAGTTGAGTCGCCATTGAACGGTTAGGCAGCCATCATTGAGATGCAACGATTTGCACGTAGTTCCGTTAGCTAATTGATCTACAAATGATGCTCAGTTCAGCTCAGTCTTGAGGAAGCACTGAGCGGAAGCGACGCAATGAGGAAACTGGCCAACTAATAACTAACTGGTCAACGGCTTCGTCTTATTTCTTCTTATTCATTTTTGGTTGCCACAGGCGCCATGAATAATTAAATTATGAACAACTCATTTTTCTCATTGTAAATCATAACAATTAATGTTGCTTTAAATATACACAACAAGAGCAGCCACTCTTTAGTCCCCTCAAGGTGCAACAGTGGCTTGCAACAACATGGTCATGACCAGTGGTGACCACAACAACTGCAACAACAAAAACAACAACAACAACAAAGACATTACCATCAACATCAAAAGGCAATTATGCGCCAAGAGTGGGCGGCAGGGCGTGGCGCAAAGGGATGGTGACTTGGTAAAAAACAAAAGAAAATGTTAATAAGAAAAGAACAAGAAAATTGCGTGAAGCGAGAGGGTAAGCGAAAGCGAGAGAGAGGGGAAAAAGAATGCAAGCAGCTAGAACAATTCGCACGACAATGGAAATGAAAATAGCATGAAAAGGCTTTTGTGCTCGGTGTGCTCTACAAGAGCCAGAGACAAGAACGGCCACAAAACAAACACAGCTTGGACAGATTGGCCAGCCAGATTCAATAGGTGGCGAGGAGGGGACGTGGTTGCAGACGATAAAAGGCAAGCAAGGGCGAATCGGACACTGAAGTTAGTGAAACAAATGCAGAGTCTGGAATTTGAATTTGGAATTCGCGAGTTATTTGCGCGGGCTGAAGAATTTTTTACAAAAACATCTTTGGAATGGCACTTTGGAAAAGGCTTGTTAAGTTGTAATTTGGAATATTAAAACAAAATAAAATGGATGCCATCGAAAAAAAATGAATAACCCGCCACAGTTGCCCCATCAGAAGTCAATATAGAGAAATTGTAATCTACATGACTCACTTCAGCACCATCAATCAAGATACATATTCAAATTCGAAAATCTTTATTTGAAAAAAAATAGTTAATTAATATTTTGTTGACCTTCGATACTATTAAGTAAAATAGAAAACTCGACCAACTCAAACATTTCCAATTCTCTGAGCAATTTGAAGAATTGGTTCAGCTAGCTGAGTTGAGCGACTTTCATTTGCTTGGGAAACTGTTGCTAAAAGCAAATGGGCCATTAATGGGTTCAATACCTGTAAAATGTGCAAATCTCTGTCTGTCCAACTTTCCGTTCGCCTGTCTGTCTATCCGTCCGTCTGGTGCGTTTGCAAGTTCGCTCGACATTCGCTTGGGCGCACATTGAACCGATATTGAAGTTGGTAGCCGGGGCAGATTTTTGCACCGGCGGCATCGCCTTGTCCGATTATCACATTTCGCTATATACATACATAGACATATACAGCAAGCGGCGTTCATAAGCACATTAGCACCGCTGGCGCTCAGGCCAGGCCACCGTCGAGCCACCGCACCACCCAACAACTCAACTCAACTCGACTCCACTCTGGCGGAGTGGTTGGCCAGCTTGCGATAGACATTCTCATTTCAAGCTTACCATTCACCGGCCAACTACTATTTTTAGTTTAGTTGGGGCTGTGACTGAAACGCCTCAGCTCCCCTCCCCTACCCTCCGCTCTCCTCACCCCACTGGTAGAGAAGATGTGTGGCGTGGTAATTATTCGCGCTCAGCTGACTGCGCGAGTCTGTAAAGCGTAACTTGTAACTTGTAGATACATTCACGTATCTGTATCTATATCTATGTCTGTATCTATATCTCAGGGGGCACGCATCTACTATGTATGTGTGTGTGTGTATATGGTGGATGTGTGTAAATGTAGATGTAGATGTAGATGTGGATGATGCCCCACTGTGGCCAAGAGTTAATCACCGTTGCCGTTTACTTCAGTCGCTGTTGCTGCCGCTGTTGCTCTTGTTGTTATTTGTGTTATTGTTGTTGTTTTTGATGTTGGCACTCGCATAGTTTACATTTTATAAGTTAATTGAGTTAACTGTGAAACGCTGCCGACGTCGCCGTCGTTGTCGACATTGCTAATTCGTCTTTCTCTTTGCTGCGCTCATTTGCTAATGCAAATTTGATGAGATAGCAATTGGTATCCATAAGATGCAATATCTGCAAATGGCCCAGGCGCATTCACTGTATAAACAAAAAAGCCGACTGCAACTGCAACGGAGGGGAAGGCGCCAACGAGGGGTATAATTATCAACGCACTAACGCACAACATATTTTCCTAAACCTCTTCCCTTTCCCTTCACCTTCCCTAACGAATTGCATTCGGGTTTGCTGCAAGTCCGCTTGTTTTAATTATAAATATTTTACAGTTATTTGTGTTGTTCTTTTTGTAGATTTGTTGTTGATGCTAAACTAAATTGCCTGTAAATACGTTGCTGTGGCCAAACACATTTAAAAAGCAACAACGTAAGCGTACAGAAATAAAAAAAAACTAAGAATCGTCTCGTGGAGAAGGCTCGACTTGAAGATACTCTGAACTCAAGTCGTATACGTCTGAAAGCTGAAATTGCACATACACCAATTGTATGAGTGTATAAATGTATCTATGAGATTTCCACAGTGTTTCTCTGATGTTCTTGATGAAATTTCAATACCCAATTAGAAAGATTTATGTATACAATGGTGTATTTCATTGCTATCGGAATTCGATATGTATCGCTAAAATGAAATCAACTTAGTTTGCATTGATATATGAGAACTTACACTTCAAATTTGAACTTTCTGGCCCTTGTAGTCTCTGAGATCGGATTCTTTAGGTGGACAGACAAGCGAACATGGCTAAATCGGCTTAAGTGTTAATGCTGTTCCAGAATATATCTACTTTAAGGGATCGGAGATGTCTGTCTGTCACATACTTTTGCACATCTTCATTACACCCTTTCTACCCGGTTTCAATGGGTAGGTTAGGGTATAGAAACAACAAGCAGATATTTGTGTGTGTCTTTTTAATTGCCAGAATATTTCATTTCATTTCGCATATTTGCACACACATTCAATTTTGATGCACATTTGTTTTCAGCATTTCACATTTATTTTCGTAGTCTTCTCGTTTTGTGTGTGGTTTTCATTTTAATAGTCGCACAAATAAAATAAATAAACACAAATTAAATATATAAATCCCTAGTTATTCATCTAACAAATAACTAATTCAATTCTCATTTATGCCAGCATGTGTTTCACTCTCCTCATTTTAACTCCATCTGGCTTATTGCTGAGCACTAAATCTCTTTTCTATTATGAAAATTAATTAATCACTTTTATCATAATTGATATCAACTACCTAACAACTAACGTTAAATGTGGAAACAGTTGACTGCAGATTTTGAATTCTTTTAAGAGATGCCAAAATTATAATGAGAACATTTGTGCATAAAAATATTTTTATGAAACAATGAATGAGCAAAGAACATTAGAAAAGTTTCAAATGACTTTCCTTAAATGTTGATTAGAAAATAACATAAAATTTGATGGCAAATTCAAAGAGAATTTAAAATATTTATGTTGAATAGAAAATTGCTTACAATTTTAATGCTCAAAACAAAAACCAATTTATGAAAGCTGAGATAAATTTAGCTCGTATAAATCTCTTTAACTTATGAATGGCTTATGGGTGTATTCAATCAACGACACGCACAAATGATAGCTGCACTCGCTTGTTATCCATACGAATTGGAATTTAATGAAATTATGTGGATGATTAGTTGTGTGCGGGTAAAGTGCTAATATATTATTTTATCATGCCTGTAAATAGTTTTCATATGACGACTTCAAATATTAATCAAATAAACAGAAATCACTCACGAGACAGAGGCAGAGCTGTCTAAGTGAATATGAATATCAGTTGCGAGCTGCTGACAAATTTGCAACAGCGGCATACCATAAATATGGCATATCTGTATACACAAATATGTAGAAATATGTAGAAAGGTGCCGATTAGGTATTTGTCAATCTCTGACGTCAAATGTGTAGAGTTTGGAATCAAATCCAATCCGGTGGGGTTTTGCCCACGCGTCGACGTCGGCCAAGTTGCCGTGGGAAAAACTGGTTTTTTGGGGTCGCAATATGAGTCGGATGCGGATTTCAGTGGCCCGCTGCGACGGGGCATTGCGTGGGCCTCTGACTCACCCGTTCCAGTTCTACACTAGAAAAAGACTTTACAAACACACACTATATAGTATGTACATACATATACATATATATATATATAGTTGTATCTGAATACGGCCCTGACTTGGGTTCCGTTTCACTTTTCAAAAATATGTGTGTGTTTGTTTGTTTTTTTTTATTTCTTTTTTCATTTTTCGATTGCTTTTTGCCAATTTGCAGCGTTGTTTTTCTTGTTGTTGTTTGCTTGCCGCTTGGCCTCCGAGTATTTCAATTATGCAGTTTAGTGTCGTTTCACACGTAGATACGCAGCAGATATGCAGCAGATACAACAATTGTATCTGCATCTTTCGCTTGGCATTTGCTGTTTGCTTTGTTTGCTTGTTAGCCACTTGGTTTGTTTATCTCTCCCTCTCTCTCTCTCTCTCTCTCTCTCTCTCTCTATCCTCACCTCTCACTCTCTCTCTCTCTCTCTCTCCTTATCTGTCTGTCTGTCTGTTAAGCGTCATGCGTTGGCTTTTGTTTTAGTCGCGCGCACGAAATTTTTACTATCGATGAATGAATAGTGTTGCAGATTGGTATGTGGGGCAGGTAGGGGTAGAGGTTGAGGTAGAAGTGCTATCTGCGATAAGCGATGAGTGTGCGGAGTTCCCTTGACGCAAAGTGTTAGTGTTGATGTTGGCGTTGTTTTTGCCCTTGCCGTTGCCGTTGCCGTTGCCGTTGCAATTGCAGTTGGTTTTTGTTGTTGTTGATTCATGTGATTCATAGTAAGGCATTTCTCAGCTCGCAGTTTTGCATTTGCAAATTGCGCTGGTTAGGCATTCTTTCCTCGCTGTCGTAATGTTTTATTTCACGTGCAAACAACAGCGTCGTCTTTGCTTGTGTATCTATTGGATACACTTTTGGTGCTTGGCATTTTTACCCACATTTATTTTCAGTGCACTTCCGCCGGCTGCCAAGTCCTCAGCCTAAGAAAATAAAAAATGCTTACCTTGCCAGTTAGCGTTTGGAGTTTTTAATTCTGCTGCTGCTGTTGGGTTCAGCGCTTCATTTTTGGCATAAACATTTCCTAAACTTTTATCTAATTCAACAAACTGCAGCAATAACTACGGCAACAATAATAAATGCAGCAACGAAAACAACAACTTTTTCAAGCATTTCGAAAGATTCCCAAGACATTTCCACATTTTCCACAGCCATTGTTTTTGCTGCTGCTGCTGTTGCTGCTTCTTCTTCGCGCTTTTGTTTCTTTCCATTTTGCATTTTCAACGTGTTTCAACTTGTTAGGCATGCAACATTTCACATCGTTTCTCCTCTTTATATATACATAGATATACGTACAACATTTATACATATATTTTTGCGCCCTTTCTCACTTTTTTGGCTTTGATTTGGCTTAGTGCAACTCGACTTTGTTTTTGTTTTGGGGAGACTTGAAGGCGACTTCATCTACTTCTTCTTCTTGCTATCTTATGCGAGCAAAGAGTCTGGAAAATTTATGAAATTTGTGCGGCATAAAGTGCACTAATTTATTAGCGCTTGACGACTCTAAAGCGAACTGCAATATTGCAACGAAGCAACGCAGTTCCAAGCGGAGGGGCACGAGGAATGTGTCTGTGTTTTTTCAGTTGGCTGATAAGAAAGGTTAAAGTTGACTAATGTATCCTAAAGTGTTTAACTATGCAAATTAGCTGGCAAGACTTGACTTATTCATGGTCACACGTGTGCTTGCCACATGCATCACGCTTTCAATTCGACTTCATTATTTCAATCAACGCTTTAACTTTAAGCACACAAAATAACCCAATTTAAAAATTCAGTTCTTTGTGTGGCGTTTTTTGGGCAAACATTTTCAGTTCTGGTTTTCTCTGTTCTTTTTCTTTTCACACCTCAATGTAACAACAACAAAAAAAAAGAGAAGAGAAAAGCCCAATAAAAAAAGAAAAAAAAATAACAAACTTGACATAATTACAAAAAAATATTTACTTAAATAAAAATAAAATGCAGTGCGTACAATTTTTTAAAAAGTAGCAAACGCAATAATTTTTAATGTTTTTTTTAATCGTTTTTGTTGCTGTTGTTCTCGTATTCGACAACAAAAGCAGCTGAGGCCGCCCAGAGATTAACACCCCTCGATCTGCCCCAACCCATTCCCCGTATCCCTCTTGAGTCGTCGCCCCCTTTTGCGGTAGGCCGTGGAAATTCAAGGCAGCCCGTCGATCATCGTCGTCGCGTGGCGTCTCCGTCTACATCTATTCATCTCTCTCTCTCTATCTTTCTCAGTGCTCCTCTGTCTTAGTCTCAGTCTGTGTGTCTGCTGCTCTGATGTCATGGGTGCTTTTAAGCATGATATATGGATTTGTAGTTGTTTCGGTTTCTGTTTATGTTTATGTTTCCAGCTGCCGTCGCACGCAAAAATTTGCATGCACTTTTAGCAGTCAATTCAAGACGGCAACAACAACACAAATCTGAGCGCTTGCCACGCCCACGCAACACCAAGGTAGTAAACCTTGCGAATGAATGAATCGAACATTATATATATCTATATAAATATATATATATATTGACATATACAAATACTAACAATAACAACAGCATTGAAACTCTCATATTTAATGAAACACGTAAAACGGCAGCGAGTAAATAAAATAGTTTCATCAATGAAGAAATAAATCAATAAACACAAAAATGTAAACAAATTAAACAGTAAAACTAAAGCACCATAAAAAGGAAGAAAAAAAACAAATAAATAGAAAACATAAATTTAGTTGAATACATTTTTTTAATTATGACTGGGCAAGAATTAATATAGAAATCAGCAACAGCGAGAAGTAAAGTAAAGTATAATAATACTAGAATCCCCTATTAAGACAGATATCTATATAAAATTCGAAGTTAAATTATAATAAGTACTTTTTAGAAAGACTAATATAGTTATTCCACATATCTTGGGTTTCTATTTAAGGCCAAACTACACACTTGGACTCTACTCTAACAAGGTAATCTTTCCACTTTCAATTCACTGCGTCGACTGTGAATGATTATGGCTTGTTCAGCTCGGCCAATGATCTTGTCTAGCTGCGATTTTATCTGCGAGCGCTCATGCAACGTTTTTGGTTGCGGTTGCGTGCGGCAACCCACACAGACCATTCAACAAATTCATGAAATTGGTATTCAAAGCGCCCATTCAGAGGCTGCCTCGTCGCCAGTCCTTCCTACACATTATCGATATTGTGGGGCCAACAGCTTTTGAGCAACTCAAATTTAGGCTGAGCCAACGAGTTGAATGAATCAAAACAATAGAAATCAAATGCCAATCGATGGCACAAGTTGGCAAAGTAGCACTTAACCAACACCACATTTAACATACAACATACGAAACTATTTCATCTGCAGCGAAATTTAGAACCACCCACATTCAGTGTAATAAAATTAATCTTTAAATACAACACGAGCTGCGATCTGAATTTATTTCAATTTGAATCGACTTTCATGCATACAAACGTTCATTCATTAAAATAACACACATTTTAGAAGCAAGCAAAAAAAAAAAAAAACAAATCTAAACAAACCAAAAATATGCCACCCGTAGCGTATACGCAATGTTTGGCAGCACATTAACGCAATTGCAATTAGAGCTGGGAGCTCATTTTGCATCTCGCAGATACATTTTGGGCAACTTTAAGCAGTTAGATTTGTGTGTGTGTCTTTCTTCTACACTCACCAATGAGGATTGACAAGTTTGTGCTCTACTTCTGCTGGCAGCTTGCAGTTTATGGCCACGTTTCCACTGCTCAATGTATTTAGTATCTTGTATCTTGCGGATACACATTCATTGCCTGCAGCCAGTCATTTAGCACTTGCAACACATCCGTTTTATTTTTTGTGTGCTTGCGTGGCACAACCCTTGGGCATTCACCGTTAGTCGCTAGCCCGTTAGCCGTTAGCCGTTAGCCGCTTTTGCCCGTTTTTTACCGTTAGCTGTTAGCCGCTGTTGCCCGTTGCAAAGCGCCGTTCACTACTGAGCTCGTTTTTTATGCGCTCCGATACTTTTATAGATTCGCAATGTGCCTCGAGGCCGGCCTCCAGACACAAACGGGTGGGTTGTGGGTGTGAGGAGGGGTGGTGGCTTAGGGTGGGAGGGGACTGTTAGCAAAGGTAGCCAAGGGTAGCGTTTCGTTTGCTAGTTTCATTTGTTTGTTTGTTGCTGTTGCTTTGCACCCCTTTTTTATTTAGCCGGCCGGCCAGCAAACAAAACAGCAACAACAACCACCCAAAAGTCCAAACAGACGCCTGCCCCTACCACAGCCCCTTAACCTATCGCCGCTGGTCGTAAGTTATCCACCTGCTGACGAACTTGTTCGAAGAGGTTCGAAGCTTTCAGTGTTGTTTTGGCTAAACGGTAAATGCAGCAGAGAGAGCGAAAGAGCGAGAGGGAGAGAGGGAGAGGAAGAGGAAGAGAAAGAAAGAGAGCGCATCGTTTGGGAGCCGGTTTTTGGTGGCAGGTGCATTGGTGTCCAGCTTTTTGTGGACAGCTGAGTTGATGAACAGCAGCAGCAGCTGAAGCAGCAGCTGAAGCAGCAGCAGAAGCAGCAGCAGACGCTGCCTGACAATTAACGAGTCTCATTACTCAGAGGCGTGCAGCTGACGCCTGCCTGCCACATAATTCCCCTTGTCCCCCTGCCACCTGGCACCACCCCGCAGCTGTTTAATGTCTGCCAGTGGCAGAGTCGGTGGCATGCATATTGGGGTCAGGCAGCTTGCCACTCACTTAAAGATTAATAACAATAATCAGCATCAGAGGCATCATCATCGTGAGATTTAAAAATGGAAAACAGCAAAGTGAAAAACAGAAAGAAAACTCTAGTTGACGGCTGACGAGTGTCGCTTTCCCAGGATTGTTAGTAGCTGTGTGGCAAGCAGCAGGCAGCAGGCAGCAACAGCAGCAACAACAGCAGGCAGCAACATCAGAAATTAGCCAAGCGCCACCATGAAATGTGTACTTAATTGAATTGATCAAGCAATTATGCGGTTTTGCATTCAAATCGGATACCCTTACCCCTAACCAGCATCATCCGCTAGCAGCTAATAAAGAGCAACCCCTCAACAGGCACTCATCACCATTCCCTCCCCGCGCCTACTTGCCACGTACGGCCACTCGAAAATCATGTTAAATCAAAACTACTGAGAACGTTTTTGCAACAACAACCGCTATGGTTGCTGTTTGTGCCTCCTTTAACCCCTCCCCCTCTGTGCCACGTTGCCCTCATCAGCTGTCAGCGGAGAGAACGTCATTTGTGATAATATTCACATCTTTGATTTTGTTGTCGATTTTCCTGTGGCAAACGATGCGAGTCAGTCAACATATCAAATTATGTTCGATATGTTAACATCGGTTTTCAGCTGAGTAGATACCTTTTGTGGCAGCCCAAAAGCACACACAAGGTTAATGGACAAAACGCGATAGGAAATAAAGATGAGCTACAGATAAAGATATTGATATATTTATTTATTTAGGTGTAGATATATTGATCTACCCATTTGCATAAATGGGGATCACATTTCACTACTGATTTAGAAAATACATATTGAAATGTCTCAATTCTCAGATCTCAAATTTAACCCAGGAAAGTTGTGGTCATAAAAATTGTTATTTAATAAAAACTAAATATTAAAGCTGTATAATAATAACGTAGTTTTCTATCCAAGTGATTCATAAACTTAAAAAAAAACGAAGTTAATCAAGTAGGTAATCGTTATGAATTTTAAAAACCAACTCAATATTTAAGCTAATCATTTATTTCAAAATGCCATTTTTTCTAACTTTCCTCACACTCGAAACAGTTGCTAATTGGGTTGCATATAGCTTCTACTATTATTATTTATTATATTTTTAGAAAATTAATTTTTCGCTGACTCCCCGCTAACTTTTCCCACATTCGTGCCACTTTTTATTATGTTTAATAATAAATTGAATATTAAACCCATGCGTGTTTATAAGGAAAGCAGCTGTTAGTGAATTCGGACCATCAAGGTGTCATTAGCTTTCCATTTGCTGAGAGATTTTGCGTTATATTCACTCACAATGCATCCGTAAACAGTTGCTCTTAAAAGTACGCAGACAGTCAAAGGCAATTATCAAATTTTTCCGTTATGTTTTTGTTTTTGGTACACTTATTTTTTTAATTGACGTCGCAGCAAAAAAAATCGAAAAACCAAAAAAAAAAAAATACAATACAAAACACCTCCAAGATGAAAACCAAAGAAAAAATAAAAACAGCACAAAGAATTGGGAGGAGGATGAAAGGGAGAGTGGGGCAGGGTGGGGGTGTTGTGTAGGTGATTTGACGCACAAAATCGCACATAAAAAAGCGAAAACCAATAAAAAGTGATTACGTGCCGGCAACACAGACGGATTAGAGGGTTGCGGGGTAAGGGGAGGTTGCATGGCACAGCATTAGCCTGATGGTTGCAAATCAAAACAGATGTGCGACAAACTGGCGACGCAACAACAAACTTCCAGCCGAAAAGCAACGGCAAAAGCTTGCCACAAATAAAAGATAAAAGATACAAGATACAGGAGACGAGAAATGAGATACAAGCTGCCAGATACATTTCTGGTTGTTGTTATTCTGTTTTTTGTTGGTGTTATTGTTGTGTTGCTCGTGCCACACGGGCAGCAGACGGCACAAAAAGTAACTGTGCCACACAGCCGCATATCCTGCAGGAAAGCAATAACACAGCAACAGCGTCCAACGGGAATTGCGCAAGGATTTCAGCAAAACTGGTTGCAGGTTTGGTTGCTGTGTTACTTGCAACTTGGCCAAGAAGTGCGTCGCTCACCTGCCACAAGTCGACTTAGGCTGAGCTACTGCTGCTGCCCCTGCCACATGCCGCCTGACTCAAATTACGCTTCCTTTTCTTTCCGGGCGCAGGAGCCAGGCACAGCATTGTCCAGGACATGTTACCCACAGTGTTCCCCCGATAAATATAATTTACACACAATCTAAATTTTACAAACTTAAATTTAATTTAATTTACTATATAATTTAATCAATTTAATTATAACTATATATCTTATATAATACAATGGTACTTTAACATTAGATTTATTCATTTGTATAGAAAAGACTGAATCAAAAATGTATTTTAAATAATCCGAAGCAACTTCAAAAAGAAATCGTATTTGTTTGCGAAGCGTTACTGTATAATAATTATGATGCCCTTGCCACAACATTGTCTGCTTCCGCTCAGAGCGACAAGGACAGAGAAACAGAAAGAGAGAGAGAGCGAGAGGGGAATAGTGCAACTTGCTGCTGCAGGATAACACAGCTGCAAAAATTGTGTTGGCGCAGTCGAATATGCAAGTCGATTCCTGCAACGACAACTTCAACTCTAAATGAACTCAACTCAATTCAGCTCAGTTCGCTGCCTGCGTTTTTAACTGCGCGCCGCACGTGGGGCATACAAAGCAGCGACGTCGACTGAGGCAGCGTCAAGGAAAAACGGAAAGTGTTCGTTGTAGTTGTAATTTTATTGAGAAATTCACAGACAGGCAGTAGTGGAGGGGGCCGGTGATCAACCACATCAAGGAAACAGCTCAAAGGCAGAAGACGCGGCACAAGCCACAAACGTCGCTTGTTGGTTCTCAGGCTGCTTGGCTTGTTGGCTTGTTGGCAGGGAATGCGACGACGCCTGTCGCATAACAATGCGTTTCTCCTTTGGCCAAATGTAAGTGCAAGATACGCCCAGGCATCTGCTGCAAGGCACAGCGGGGTGCCAAGCGCGAAGCTTGCAACAGTTTCAGTCTACAAATTAGCAAAGTAAAAAAAGATATAACAAAAATCAACACTCTCTGCTGCTGCTGTCCATCTGTTCGAACATGTTCGTTGGCGCTCTTATACAAACAGCTGTTTGCAACGCGAACGTGTTGCGTATAAGAGAGCGTCCATCAAATGTAGAAGAGCGTGCGCACGAACAAGTTGCGTAGAAGAGAAGGCGAGAGCAATATTTTGGTTTGATTGAATTTCGTGATCGCACTCAATTTGAACATCTATAAACATAAACACAAAAGGGTATAAAGAGTGGCACCTTACTTATATATACCCTTTCGCATAAAACTCAATTAAGACTCCCTCGCCCGTCTCTCTCTCTCTCTCTCTGACTGACTCCTTGCGGCTTGTGTTCATCAAATCCAATATAAACGAAATCCATTAAAGTTCATATTTCAAAGCCAAAGCCCCCAGAGTCAATTTGCAAGCGACACACAATCACCCAGGCACACAAACACACACGCACACACGCATCGGAGAGAGAGAGAGAGAGAGATAGACAATTGTATTTCACAGTTGGTCAAAGCCTTTCAAAAATATTTGCATAAGATTCAAACTAAACTCTCTCCCCCTCCCCTTTTCTTGCCACATCTAACCAAATTGCAACAGAATAGTAGCAGACAAAGTTTTCGGACAAGTTTTGCGTTCCAAGTGCAGTTCATATTTGAGTTGAGCTCACTGCTACACCCACTCCCCCCGCACGTTCTCCTCTGATGAGTAACCCTTTAGCCTAATTGTATGAAAATACTTAGTCCTTTGGTTTTAGTTCCGCTGCCAAATGTGAATTTAAGCCTTGCAGCACAAGTGCGCCACAGAATATTGGGACGTCGCTTTCTCTGCCTCTTGTTGTTCTGCTGCTCGAGCAGCACCTGACCATCAGCAATCAGCTTGAGTTATTGGCCGGGCAAACAGTCGGCGGTCCAAGGTGTCGACCTGGGGGCACGTTGTGTGCGGCAAGTGCAGCGAAGCGTTCGACGTGGCCAACAGCCTTGGCCCAGTCAATGCGAGAAATTAACACAAATATGTTAAACATTCGAAAGTTTGGAAAGCTGCAGCTGCCGAGTTCAATTTGGCAACTACTACTTATCTATAAGAAAAAAATCAACTTTTAATGATTCTTATTTTTTTTCGAATATTTTTTACTTTTTTCTCTTCGATATAAAAATAAATGGAGTTAATTATAGCCTTTATATTCTCGGCAAATTGCAATTTTCATTTCATGAACTTCTTGTTTTCTATAAGACACATTCAATAAAAAGTAATCACATTTTTTATTCTTAATTTCAAATTTATTTAACTTGTAGATGCATTTCATAAGATAGAAAATAGGGTCTTCTTATCGTGTAAATTATACAAATACATATTCGCAATATATCTCAAATTCTATTCGAGCAGTTCTTACTTTGGAGTGCTTACTGTACTCCTGCAGTTGATTTACATATTGAGATGTCAGCAATTTCGTGTGTGTCTCCGCATTCAAATTCCAAGCAAAATAAAGCTGCCGCACAGCGGCATGCCCCGGGTCCCCCGCTCACTGCCTCCTTCTCAACTTTATCTTGTAGCACTTTCTTCGCTGGTTTGTTTTGGCTTCTGTTTAATTGAATCAAAATACGCGTAAATGCAGATGGCCGTGAGGCATTCGGTTTGAAGGCGTGGCATGGCCAAGATCGATCAAGATGGCGGCGAAAAAAGCATCTGCAGCATCTACAGCAACAATAGCTGACCAAAAGCAAACAAAAACGCTCTGTGGGTCAAGTTACGAAACCCGTTTTGAGTGGCTTCTGCTCTGCCGTGCTGTGATTGGAAGAACCAAGAACCAAAAACAAAACCCAGCCAACTCTACCTGAAGATACACACACACACGCTCAACAGGCAAACAGAGGGACAGTCAGACGGACGGAGAGACAGACAGGCGGACAGACAGAGAGCCAAGGCAGTCAGTTGAGGAAGTCCTTGTGAAAGTTGCGCATTCAGCGGTCATTAAGTCACAACCGCAACACCATTAATAAGGCAGGGTTCACTTTAGGGTTCGGGTTCGGATTCAGGTTCAGGCTCGAGTTAACTATTGCTGTTGCTAATGCTGTCCTAATGGTTAACATGGCAGCGCTAATGAGCCGCAACTCTACCGGGCAACTCTGCCGGGCCACTGTCTGATTAATTTGTGGGAAAGTCAGTATTCAGCATAAGGGAAGACCCTTACGGTCAGTGAGTGCCACACAAGCTAATACACACTAAACCCCTTGGTAAATTTCTCAAAAAAAGAGGTATATATAAGTTTGTCTGATTATTAGAAGAAAAAAGTTCTCGATTTCAATTGAGTTATACTCTTGCTTGCCAAATGAAATTAAATTGCCAGTACACGATGTGAATGCCAGAAATACTTGAATTGTCCCGTTGTTAATAGAAGAAATAAGTTTAAAAATAATAAGCTTTGTTGACTTTAGGGCTTATGCATAAAATGAAGTCTGAATCCCATTCAAATCGCCAATACAATATGTGAATGTGGAAAGCCCTTAAACATTATTGCTTTTAAAATAAGTTTAGATAACTTTAGGGTTTATGCAAAGTGAATCACATCGAATACAGAGTTCCGCTTGACTCTTTAGTTTGAAATGCCATTATTCAGCTGAGATCGCTCTCAAAGGCACTCGATTGTCAAAATTATATTAAATTAACTTTGGCACTTTTGCATACATTTCTATCCTTTGACATTTTTCCGACTATTAGTCGGACAATAAAAGGATAAAAGGATAAGTTGTATGAAAAACTTTTTCGCATATTGGGTAGCAGAGCCAAAAAAATTCCTGAAGTGTGTTTTGAGTGCGAGTCTGGGTTGATTACAGGGTATCTCACTCAGTTATGCATTCTCTCAACTTGTTTGTGTCTTTGTTTGTCCCTAGCTGGTAACCAGAACAAACCAGGCAGCTGGTTATTCATTAGGCTTATCTCCCCACCCTCACTCCCACACTCCCAGCCGCCTGCCACCACCCCCACCCCGCACATCGTGTGTGTGGCATGCCAATCGCAGCTAAGCGGCTTATGAAAGTAGCTGTCGTTCATTTGGCACCTTCTGTTTAAATTCCATCAGCCAAAGCGGACGGCGCATAAACTTGCCGATTTTATTCGAGTTGTTCCCTGGCATTTTCCAATTGCGTTCGATTTCCACTAATTTCCAAGTGCACCTGCCACACAAATCGCAGGCAGCACAAATCGAGTAGCAAGCGGTAAGCACTTCAAAGACTGCCGACAAGCTGCACACACAGAGTTCACTTATTTCAGAAACCAATACTTAGCGTAATCTGCAGCGACGTTATGATAATATTATATTGAACTCAACTACAGAGACACTTGTCGAGCAACAAGCTACTAGCAACAACAAAACAGAAACAACAAGCAACAACAAATAACAAACAAGAACAAAAACAACAACTTATGCTAATGACGCGTACCAAAATAACAAAAAAAAAAAACAAAAAAAAAGAACAAAGCAGAATTCTAGTCGTGGAAAACAAGCGGCAGGCAATTCATAAAATTTTACATACATTAAGCCAAGCCGAGTGTCAGGGATCACGAGACCCAAATAAAATGAGGCAAGTGAGGGGCAAGTCATGAGGCAAGGCACCGAGAGGACCCCAATAAAAATTAGAGTGCGCCGACGCAGCCGGAACATAAAGTGGAAGCGGAACTACCCCGTGGCAACCTTTTAGCTGTGTTTTCATTTAAAACACGGCCATAGATCATTGCTACAGTTGCTACAGTTGTGGCAACCGGGGGAGCTCAGCATTAGCATTATGCAATCTGCGGGGCGTGTTCACGTGTTGAGATCATAAATCATAAGTCAATAATTGATGTGGAATGCAACAAAGGCCACTTTTAAAGTCACTATTTAAATGATGTATTATGAAAATGGAAAGTGCTATAATTGTGGCACTATTTGGGATCGATGTGGCGCCTCGATTATGACAACTCAGTAGCAAGCTCAAGGATCGCCAAGTTGTTGCCAACATGTGGCATGTGGCATTCATAATCACAGTCTGAAAGTGGGTACAGTTTGTCTCTTTGAAACTGAGTTCTTAATGATATACAAACAAACCTTATTATAAGGAATGAGAACTTTATATTCAAACACTTCGACTGTCTTCTTGCCAGTTTCTATCGGGATATAGAGTAGCAGAACTATATATCGATTGTCTTCAGAACTTAATCCATTGCCAAGATGTTTTCCATCTTGCTCAGGGTTTGTCCTTTAGATTGATTCAACGTCAGCCTATTCACATCTGTTGATTATTCCCGATTCAAGCTGATTGCCTTAAATTTTTGCCATTTAGAAAAATTCGCCCAAAAAACATCTACTATTTTTAGTCACAACTTCCTCTTTATAAACTAATCCCAACTAATCTTTAGTCTAATTGTATCAACGCCATAAATAAACACACAATTCTGATGAATGCATAAACAAATCTTTAGGCGAAGTGCTGCAGATGATGATGTTCTAAAAAGCATTTTCCGTTTTTCACTTTTCATTCATGACCTGCATAATGCAAGCATGTCTATTTACATATGTCTTTGTGTATCTGTGTGTGTGTGTGTGTCAGAGTATCTGAGCAATTTATTACCTGCCATTTACCGTTGCTCATTATAAATTGCATGTAATTAATCAGCTTTACGTGCGTTCAACGGGCCGTATACGCATTGTGCTGCCCATCCAGTCCCCTCCCCCGCTCTTTGCCTGCTGAGCTTAAATATCTAGAATGAATTCAATTGCAAATTGGTAAATAAACATTGGAAAATTTGGCTCTTTGGCTCTTTGGCTCTTTTAAAGCAGCCAATTTGAGTGTGAAATCGGAAATGTTTTTCATTTTCCCATCGCTTCACTTTGCTTGGACAAATGGAGGAATGCCTTGTTGAATGGGCGCATAGACAAGATACTTCCTGCTGCAATTGACTTGACGTTAGCTGCTTCTACTACCCACAGTCTCCGCTCCGCTTCGTTCCGCAGGACATGGCAATAAAACGCATCGCCAGTTGCAGGTTGCCCGTGTCTTCTGTCCTACAGCAAACATCTCATGTTATTTTCTTAATACAAAATATATTTTCCATTTCAAGTTTGAAATTCGTCGATTCCACCCCACCCCAACTCGCCCCATGCACCCGTGCAACGTTTCCCAGCCAGTGTCCTGCACCGTTTTGTCTTTTACTGAATAAAACTTTTTGATTTCCGCTTGAGTAGACGAAACTTTTTAATGCGGATGCTCCGCAGCGAAATAAAAGCGAAAACGATAAAAAAGCGAAATCAAATAAAATTAGATTAAATTCAATTGAATCGACTCAAGGCAAAGACAAAAAAAAAATAAAGAAAATCAAAAAAAAAGGCAATCGAAATATTTAAATACCGAAATTGTGCAGAACAAAACACCTGCAGCGCAGACAACCCCCGACTTTTGTTTGGCGTGCCACTTTAATTCAATTGGATTAGTTGTCCATTGCAACACACACTTCCACACACACACACACACACCATAAATGGGAATCGTTGCCAGGGACAGCAGTCAAGTCCAGTTTGGAGAATAGCTTGAGTATTCAAACGTGAATCGTGGGGCTTCCGCGACGGTATTTAACTAAATACGCTATTAATGCAATGCACCTCAGCCCCTCTCCATTTACAGCTGAGCCCCACCCCTTCACCCCTCCGTTTATCCAGCAGACATTGCTTGAGGTTTTCTTTGTGCAAGAATTCAAAACAACAAAAGAATTCGCGGCGAGTGTGCGATGAATGAGCCACCGAATAGGTCAAATGAATGAGTGAGTGAGTGCATGAATGAATGAATGACTAATGCAAGACATGCAAGTGTGCAAAAACTAATGCATTAGCGTAATTAAATGGCCAAAGGATATCCGGCTCTGTGGCTATGGCAGTTGGCTGAAAGTGGGCGGTGGAGAAAGTCGTGGTTTTTCTGTACATTTCTGTACAGTCGTATTTCTGCCCTTGACCAGAGTAATTTATCCCGGTTTTTTTTGTGGGTGAAAATACCTACGCACATAACTTTAAAGTGCTTATTTGGAGTGCATTACCTTTGAGAACGAAACAAAACTGGACAAAATGCAATTTATTACAGCTAAACATGTTTGGAGAAAATGCAAAATAGTTTACTGTTTGGTGACCTCATTTTATAATTTTACTATGTATTTCACGGACTATAATAAAATTATGATAATGGGTGTATAATTAGGACAGAGTCCGCGACACTGAAAATTAACTTAGTTTTGCCAAAATGATGTTTGTTGTATATCTTAGAAGTCCTTTTTTAAACATGTTCATATATAGTTTAAGAGACTTATATTATATGTGTGTTCAAAAAGTATCGCGAATTTTGTGTTTTTTCAGATATTATTTATTTATTCATGAATATCTATTTTGTCCCCTTCAAAGTAATCCCCATGAGATATTATGGCATGAGCCAATCGATATGTCTAGCTCCTCAGCAACTTCTCTAACGGTGATTCTACGATTGGCCAATACCATTTTCTCCACTCCATTAATTTTTTCGTCTGTTGTTGAAGTGCTCGGGCGTCCGGCACGCTCTTCTTCGTTCACATCTTCTCGGCCTTCTGAGAACATTTTGTACCACCGATAAACGTTGCTTCGGTCCAAGGTAGCTTCTCCGTATGCCACAATCAACATTCGGAATGCATCCGCGCACTTAATTTCGTTTTGCACACAAAATTTGTTACAGGTTCTTTGATCCATTTTTTTGAATAGGTAAAAATCGAAGACGATCCAAAACACGTGCAAGCAAAGCAGATGTCAACAATTAAGTGAACATTCAAAATGGCCGAGCTTGTCGGCATAAGTGAGAGATATGAGTACCAACATAACGCTACAAAAAATCGAAATTCGATTATACGTAACCCGCGAAAATTCAAAATTCGCGATACTTTTTGAACACACCTCGTATGCCTGCAGCTTGTAAGCTGAAATAAATATAAGCATGCTTGAAGCAGCTCTTTAACCATAATGAAGGCTGACAACTAAATGGGCATGTCAGCGCCAGGGCCAAGTGAATAACGAATGAATGACTGAATGCCCCTGTGACCGAGAGGAGAGGAAAGGAGAGGGAACGCAAGGCAGGAGCATCGCTCGTGCCAAAAGCGATGCGCAATTTATAAGGGAGGGGGGGAGGTGGAGGGGGCTGGTGAGGGTTGGAGCAGATGAAACTGAGACCAATAGCTAAGGACAAAGACCAAGACAAAGACAAAGCAGTGCAAGGACCGGAAGAAATACGCAACGCATTAAAGCAAAGGACATTGTGCAGCTGGTGGAATCTGATAGGAAGCAGCGCTAGCAGCGCTAAAGAGCGCTGCTCATCAACATCAGTATCAGCATCATCCTCAGCCATATCCGGGGCAAGAACACCAAGTGCAGCAGCAGGGAAAGTGTTGACTAGGAGCGCGGCGGAGGGGCGAGGCAATAAGCGATATACGATGCGATAACGAGTTGAAGTTTAAGTGTCGAGACGAGAGTTGATAGTTGAGTTGAGGTGAGGTGAGGCGTGCGCATGTTTGGATTATGCTGATTCTCCATTCTACAACATACATGCATAAAAAAAATCAAGGGAGTGAAAGGAAACAACCCAAATCATGTATGTGCACTTGTAGACTAGCACAAGTCTGTGCTAGGCCAGCACTGCTGTGCCATGCTGTTGTCGCATCTCCAGCTTTAAGTTGTTTTGTTTCTTTTCCTAATGGCTGCCGCTCAGCAATGTTGGTAAGCGACACCAGTGCTGACTGAATTCGCTTTTTCCTGTCAAATTTTTGCTAGTGAATGGGAGGAAAATCGTCGATCAGCTGTTAACCTGTATTTCGGCTTGTCTTTTTATTAATATTTGAATTTTTATCAATGAAAAAGTTAGCTTTTACTTAAGCTAATATGTTGAAATTTAACAATATTTGTTAGCCAAAATATGGACATCAAAATAATTTACAAATGTGGATATAGTGTTGCATCATTTCCCTCATTTTGCTTTTTCATAATACAGAAATACCCCGCCAGTAGCAAGTTTGCCTGTTGTGCCCGTCAAAACCGTGTGGCAACACTGTGTGGCATGTAGCACGTTTGGCACGTACTTTTCAAGCTGTTTGCGAGCACTTTGTTAGTGGGCGTGTTAACAAATAGATTGAGTTCAGCGTTGACTGTAAGCAGCTTAAATGTTCCACAAAGCCTCGCTGACAACGATGATGCCCACCCAGACAGGCAGGCGCGCTGGCAGCCTGGCGGAGAGCAGGAGCAGCTCCTAAGCAGCTTCTAAACAGTTTCCAAACAGCTGTTTCCACATCGCATCTTAATTGGCAGCCACCGCATAACAGAGCAGTTGGCCCTTTTATCCTTTTACTTTTCTTCACACTGACAATTGGACTCGGACACGAATCAAATGTACGTGCAAATTTGATACATTTTGATGTGGAGTCTGCTTCTTCTTATTATTATTTGCTCTCCGCATGTCCTTTGCAGGACTGTGCATGCATATTCAGAGTAGATGAAGGCGAAGAAGGCATCTGCTGCTGCAGCACGCGCATCCTTTGTGCAAATACAAGCAACAAAAGGAACTTGTGTGTTTGTGTGTGTGTGCGTGTGTGCGTGTGTGTGTGTGTGCACACATGTTGCCCCGGCAGGAAGCGCACTGATTGAGGAGCAATCCCGACTATAGCCGGGACAGATGTTTTCCTTTTTTTGTACACATTTCCACATTAAACAGCCGCTCGCTCCCCCCTCCACTTCTCTCCCTCTCTTTCTCTATCTCACTCTGTGGCACACACAGTCCAAGGGGCGCGTGCGCAGCAGCCCCGAAAAAAAATGTGAATGCAAAGATGCCAAATCGGAAGTGCCGCTCGCTGCCAACAACAATGAGAGCCAGCAAGCAAATGCTAGCGATCGACCTCTTCCCCCTGCCCACTCCATCCCTTCCCTTGCCCCTGGCGAGGTTAAATGCTTTTGGAATGCCTTTGGGCTCGGGTTCAAAGATTTATTGTTCAGCATGCCAGTGCCTTGGATGGAATACGATCGTTGTTTTACATCAATTATTTGCCGGTGGCAGGGCAGTCCTGGCAAGTGGCAGGCATCCAGTTCTTAGCGTGTTGGCGGAATGTACTCGATAAGTACATTTAACCTTAATGAAAACAAAAAATAACAATTTATATAGAAAACATCTTTTCGCCAGTTTGTTTACGCATTTACCAAAAAATCTATGAATGAATTTTCTTTAAAAACGCATTGAGAATGAAAATGTGTGAAAATATTTACAATTTTCAATTTGTAGTTTATTGAAAACGGATTTATGGATTTAAAAAACTAAGGAATGGAAAAATACGTAATTCCATTTTAAGATTGTCGATTTTCTTCAGAAAATGTATTTTGTATTTAAAATTTAAATGTTCTTCATCGCTCACGAAGTGCTCAACTTGATTGAAGTCAATCAAACATAACTTCTGAATAAATTCTAAAACGACTTGGACGTTTCTAAAAACGAACTGCTACATTTGTAATACTCTACTAGGTACATACGAGGTGTGTTCAAAAAGTATCGCGAATTTTGTGTTTTTTCAGATATTATTTATTTATTCATGAATATCTATTTTGTCCCCTTCAAAGTAATCCCCATGAGATATTATGGCATGAGCCAATCGATATGTCTAGCTCCTCTGCAACTTCTCTAACGGTGATTCGACGATTGGCCAATACCATTTTCTCCACTCCATTAATTTTTTCGTCTGTTGTTGAAGTGCTCGGGCGTCCGGCACGCTCTTCTTCGTTCACATCTTCTCGGCCTTCTGAGAACATTTTGTACCACCGATAAACGTTGCTTCGGTCCAAGGTAGCTTCTCCGTATGCCACAATCAACATTCGGAATGCATCCGCGCACTTAATTTCGTTTTTCACACAAAATTTGATACAGGTTCTTGATCCATTTTTTTGAATAGGTAAAAATCGAAGACGATCCAAAACACGTGCAAGCAAAGCAGCTGTCAACAATTAAGTGAACATTCAAAATGGCCGAGCTTGTCGGCATAAGTGAGAGACATGAGTACCAACATAACGCTACAAAAAAATCGAAATTCGATTATACGTAACCCGCGAAAATTCAAAATTCGCGATACTTTTTGAACACACCTCGTATATTAAACAAAATCAGATGAAACACACAGACTGATCTTAAATATAAGGCTATGGCTGTTATGGAAAGCTAAAGTTGAGCATTAAAAATCACCTTCTAGTTGTTGACTCAACAATTTGCAATCTTTGCTAACTGGTCCAGCGAACTGTTAACACATAGATATGTCCACAAGCACACACAAACCCACACTAACACACACACAGCAAGTAATTAGATTTTACTGCGAAGCTTTGCACTTTTTGTGACCACTGCTCAGCTGCTGTTGCAGCTGGTGCTGCTGCTGCTGTTACTGTCTGTCCGTCTGTCCGTCTGGCCGTCTGTCTGCAAGCCTGGCCAGGTAAACAGATTTCTTTGGCCGCAGAATTTCTAATTAGCACACCGCAAAATATGAGCCGGCTCGCTATCAGCCAAACAACAAGCTGCCAGCCACAGAGCTGACCTCATAAATCCCACCAAACCAAGCCAAGGATAACACACTTGTGTGGGCAGGGGAAGGGAGGGGTAGGGAACGGGCGAGTGCAACGAGTTTCAATTTAATTTCAGCTTACAAATCAATAAAACAACATTTTCAACACAATTCATACAATTGGGCAACTGGAGCTAAGGAAATGAGGTGGGGGGGGAATATTGAAGCCACTGTGTGCAACTCGACACCGGAACAAGTGGCAGACGTGGCAGCAGCAGGCAGTGGCAGAGAGGAAAACAGGAGCGGTGTTAAGGCCACCACGTGCACTCTTATTATGGCTGTTGTTGTTGTCGCTGTTACAGTTGTTGTTGTTGTTGTTTGTTGTGGCCAAATGAAGCAAGACTATATCGCTGCGTGGATAAATGTGTTTAAAAATCGTTTGGCAGCATTGATGGGTCAGGCACGAGCAGGAGCAGGCAGCAGGAAGAGACGCAGAGACAGAAGCAGGCAACAGAAGCAGGAGCAGACATTGGGAGCACAACCGCGAGCCAGGACAATGGACATTGGACATCGACATCCTGCCGATGCAAGCGGAATTGGTGCACGGCATTAATTGGTTCACTGATTTTCAGGCCCGACGTGGAAGAAGAAGAACAACAGCAACAACTTTGGTATTAAGGACACACTGTTCCAGTTTAACCTGTCGAGCACAGAAGCAAAGGACATTCATATCCCATATATGGGGGAGAAAAGCAGACAGCACTGAAAGCAATGAAGCGAGCACTTAATCGACTCCATACTCACAGTTGCAACTAAAGAGAGAAGCGAGAGAAGGAGAGAGAGAGAGAGAGGAATGGAGAGAGAGTGAGAGGGAAGAAGGCTTGATAAGACGGCAGAGTGCAGTCGCAGCTGCCGTGGCGAGATAAGCTAACAGGCGTAAAATGATATTGTAAGCACATAACTCGTGCCAACTCCTGCCAACTCCTGCCTGCTTGCCATCCTGGCTGCCTGCCTGCACTCCTGTTGTGGCAGATGAACCAGCAAATCTCATTAAAAACTGAATCGAAATGGTAATTTGAGTTGTTCACAAACAGATAGATACCCGATTGAGTTGATAGCGATTCCTATATGTGTGTGTGTGTCTAAGAAGATTGTTTGCCAACTTGTCTACAAATGGCAGCCGCCGCTAGCCTGAGCGCAAAGAGGTTCTTGCCACAAGCAGCGCAGCCGAGCAAAGCAATACTAGGGGCAGACACACAGGACGCAAGGTGTGATTTTGTAGTTGTGTTTTTGTTTGTGGCACTCGGTTTCAAATTTGGGCAGGTGGCTTCCATCACTATGTGTGTGCCAGGGGCATAAGACGCCAGCAGCAACAGCAGCAGCATCAGCAGCAGAATCATGATTTTGATTTTCATCTACAATCAAATGCAGCCTTTTCATAGCGGTTGTGTTAATAATAATCTGGCATTAGTGCGATTAATGTCTAAGTCCATTATGAAAAATTGCATTTTAATGAAGTTAATCGAATAAATTTAGAGTGCCCAGAGCGTCATTGTATTGACAGTGATTGACTGCTTGATTGATTGATGATGCGCTGCACAAATTTAATTAAATGCCGCAAGGCATAAGAACGCCTGTCGAATATGTGACAAATGCGGTTAATTACTGAAGCTGATGTGTGAGAATTTAATGCATATACCACATATACATATATATATATATATATATATATATATATATGTATATAGATATGTTTTTTAGTTAGAAATTGTGCAAAATCCACGGATTAAAACAGTTTTTTTCAACTGATAAACTTTACAACTGTCAATCAAATTTGGTTCTGGGTTTATTTCCCCGATTTTAACTGATTTTAAATCACTTTAAATAATTGTAATCCATTTTCATACATCATATTTTACACAGTTTCTGAAATTCGTCCTGGAGATGCGTTTTTTTCTGCAACATTCAGTTTACATAGTCGCAACGACATAAATCGACACAGTTTTTTTTATAAGCTCAACTTTTGACAAAAAAATTTACGTTTCATATATAATAGTTGGCATATTTTAATTAATTTTAATTTGTATGTTCGCACCAGCATCATTTCAATTTACAACTGTCAACAAAAACAGAGCCGGTTGCTTGCAGCATTTTGTGCCTTTTTGCTTTGTGTGTCATTTATTGCAACAGAATAATATTTCTTTACTTTGGCAGGCTTTAATCTGTTTTTTTGGCATACAGAAAATACAGAATATATATGCCCCAAATACCTGGCTTTAATGAATAGATTACGCATATTTAAATAGATTAATGGATTCATTTTGAGCCAAGCCAAACTGGACACAGCATTCACAAGTAGAACGACATACTTTAATTAATTGATGTACATTTTGTTGTCTGAGCTAAAAATGCCAATCAATATTTGCAGTGACGGATTTATGCAAATTAGTTGAACATTAGTTGTGAAACACGCTTCCAGCCCCCCTCCAAGAATAATCTCCCAACTAACTGCTTTCCATTAGGCAGCTAATTTCAGTGGCAGTAATTAGCATTCTTCAGTCAGGTGTCCTACTACTTATCGTAAAGAAGTTTTCTCTGCTCTTTTCGAGCTGGCAGCATACTAAAATTGATTTTGACACCAAAAACTTGAAGATGGGAAGCAAACGCAAAACTTTTGCAAAAACTTGCAAAAACTTTGTAGAGAAATGGTCGCAGTTACACGGAAAATGCAAATGCACATAAAACAAGTAACAACAACAAGAAACAGGCAATAGCATTAAACAAGAAAAGCTTTGCAAATGAAACCAAAGCTGCGAAGAGGCGTCTGAAAAGTGTATGAGCTGTGTGGGGTGTAGGAAAGATAGCATAGATAGAGAGCCACGAAACATCTAAAAAAATACATATATATATATATATATAAAATAAAAACCAAGAAAACACGTAAACACGAAAAGGAAAAACTTTTGTAAAGATTACATGCGCATTATCAGTTGCACTTTGGTAAACGAAACCCGTGTGGAATTATACGAGGGAAAAAGTCACCTGTAAATGAAAAAGCCCTTACCCCTAACCCTAACCCGCTCATCCCCCCCAACCAACCCCTGTGGCCAGCCCTGTGTAAGTGTGCCAAGTGGTCGCGACCCGTGTGCAACGTGGCGAGTGCACTTTGAAATTGATGTTGATGTTGTTCTTCATGTTGATGTGTTTGTGAATGTGGATGGACAGGCGACTTGTGCTTGCCCCATTCAGTCACCCAATCCGTCAGTCGGCAAGCCGTCAAATTGATGGCACACACGGCGTATGCGCAACGTGGGCAGTTTATTAAAAAACTCGACTCAATTTATAGACCCAGCAACTGGCTTCTGACTCGCTTCTTCGTTCTTTCTTGGTTGCTTGACTGCTCCGTTCCGGCCCATCTGACAGGGCAATCAATTGATGCAAGAGAATGCGCCACAAAATGTCAATAAGCAATTTGTGAAGGAAGCAAACGGAAAGTAATCCTTGCTGAATGCCAAAAGGACACTTAAAACGCAATTCAGTTAAACGCAAAAGGGAGCAGAACTGAGAGGGGGAAGAGGAACGTACAGCATTTACGGCGGGAGGGCGTAACATTACGGTAATTGAAGTATACGCTTTATTCGCATTAATTCATTTGCTTGCTGTGCGTGTCTGTGCGTTTGTGTGTGTGTGAGCCAGCAATTTGCCATTTTGAATGGATTGAATTGGATTGCGTCTAATGCGGCTTATCCCATGCACAGTGGGTAATATTTACGAGCCGGCGACATCATGCAGAGCAAATCCTGGGCAGAGCCGCAGAAATCCTACACAGAAAGAAAAACAAATGTCTTAATAAAATGAAATGGTTACGCAGAAAGCACTTGAAATAAGTACAATAATATTGAACTGGTATTATTCTAAAAATTTCCTAATTCCTATACTCGAGCTCATTCAAATGTGAGCAATATACTCTCTCCCATTTGCTCTCAAGTAA
Source organism: Drosophila basisetae (assembly GCA_035041595.1). Classification (NCBI taxonomy): domain Eukaryota; kingdom Metazoa; phylum Arthropoda; class Insecta; order Diptera; family Drosophilidae; genus Drosophila; species Drosophila basisetae. Next base: position 361,408 of record JAWNLB010000020.1, read on the forward strand.
TACGCCTAGATTGTAGATACGGTTTTTTGCAGTGCAGCTACACCATAGCAAATACAAAGCAAAATCAAACAGATGTACAAGGAGCAGCCACAACCTTCGGCCAGGCGCTTAATGGCGCTGTAATCAAAAGTCATTATGTCGAGCATTGGCATCAAGGACAAACGCACATCGGACTTTGGTTAGGTGGTTAGGGTGCTCTGTTAGCTTCGCCTCCTCATCCTGCTGCTGCTGCTCTTACTGAACTTACTGCTGGTCGTGCTGCCCGCCACTAGCTGGGAATCAGCTTGCCAACCATTTGCTCACAAAGGAAAATTACGCGTATTATAGCCAGCCAACGGCAGGGGTGACGGACGGCGGATAGGGGCGGGGTGGCGTAGGGAGGTTCATGTCTCAGACCAGCCCTCGTTTTCTTATTAATTTGTTTGTCAAAGCAGAAAGCAAGCAGGAAACACAAAATCCGCCACATCATGGCCATGTTAAAAGGGAACACACACACGCACACACACACATACGGACACACACACACGCACACACACTTACGCACACACCCCACCCTTCGCCCTCCACCTCCTAATACGGAAAGGGCGCGACGGAGAGCAACAGTTTTGGCCTGGGGTCTGTCTGAAATCTAGTCGCCCTCCTCACCACCTTGTGCGTGTGCGTGTGTGTGTGTGTGTGTGTGTGTCTGGCCAGGATAATGCGGCGGCTATTAAGCGACGAACGTTGGCGACTAAAACGCGGATTAGAGGCAACTGCACGCACATCATGAGGTTGCAAATTGAATAGACAACCGAAAGAGGCATTTTTGTGGCAAGGGGAGTGGCACATATGCGTAGATCCTTGACTGGCATGCAAGGACACGTGCTGCACAAAAGTGTATTTTTTTTGGGGGGGGGGGGAGGAGCGAAATGTAAAATGCAGGCCAAGGAATTTCAAAATAGACCTGTGAAGTGAATCATCCACAAACTCGCTCAAGCTGTAAAAAAAGAATAGAAATATGAATGTTTATCCATCAGCATAATATGTATTGGATTTAAAATCTGTCTCACAACACTTCGAGTACTATTTACCTAGAAAAATATATGAAACTATATGTATATATCACAGTTTAGTTTCATAGTTTCATCTGAATTTGCTGACGCATTTGGTTCATTGTTAAAAAGGGAAAATACAAACAGCTTTCACTATAATCATTAATTCAGCATTCCTTTCCAGTCAAATCTTGGTTTCTAGGAAATTAGCAAGTTAGGAAGAAATCTATACTCACTTCCAACAACTAATTGCACATCAATTAGCAAATATCAAATATTGATTAATATCGACACAAGCGGAAACAGGCAAGGGAATACCCATCCGAAAAGCAGGAAGAGAGATCCCCGAGTGGGTGGGGTACATATAAACATAACTGTATGCGTAAACTTTCTAGACACTCGTAGGATCTTCGTCATAGTAACAACAATAGAATATTATTAAGAGAACTGTGCTTGTTATTCTTTCATTTAGTGGATTGTTTAGTTGAAGTCAGTTCAGTTGAGTAAGTGAGTGCGGCGCGTGTTTTGTTTATTTACCTTGGTCCCGCCGGTGGGAAATCAGCTCGTGCAATCACCCAAAAATAGACACTTATGCTCAATATAGTGTTGCGAAAATTTCGAGATGCAAATAATTGGAAAACCACTGAGGGCAGCACTCACTTCCTCCACAAGCACTGATGATGCTCTGACTGTGACGTCACGTGAGGCAGTCGTCGCTTAAATTGGGCTGACTGCATCATCAAATGATTGTTGATCTAATCATGACGTGGATCCTCTTCAATATGTTCATCTCCATACCTCGTGTGTTGACTAGGTAGCTGTGGGTGGTCGACTGTTTTTTTATTCCAAGTGCAAGGTGCCGATAGAAGGGGGAAAAAGAGGGCACTGTTTGATTGACTTGGCAACTTTATTGTTTTTCGTCTGCCTGCTTATTTATTCAATTAAATGTATGCTTGTATGCAGACTTTAGCACGAATTGCGCCTTGTTTTGTTTAAGGCCGCCTACGCGCGAATGGCAAACTAGTCCAAACTGATAAACTGAGCAAATAGACAAATTGCAAAATTAATTTCCCCCCTTCAGCCCAATTAAATTTAAATCAATGTCTGCCTGATGCGTGCCTATCAATAAGTTAAAAGGTACCACGGGCGTTTGTAGTTTAGCTGAATTTAAAATTATCTGGAAATAAAAACTTAAATCGAGATACAACGTGGATGATTTTAACACTTATTTTTACACTTATGTGGCACAGGTGTTGAAGTGATGGCTCAGCACTCACCTCTGACCCATCGCCCGTCATCGTGCGGAGATTTTGTATGTTTTTATTTTGAATTTCATCGACGCTGGGCAAAAATAACAATCTGTTGAAAAATGTATGTATTTGATTATTATTGTTATGTAAATGTTCGAGAATTATGTTTAATCAACCAATCTCACATAAGCAACTAAAACAATGAAAACACGCGGTTTTCCATCTCTCTCTCTCTCTCTCTCCCTCACTGAAGGACAGTTGAAAATTTCAACAGATTCATAAAATTTTACGTATAGGCATCTCTGCGTCCGTCCGTCCGTCCGTCTGTCTATACGCCCGTTGTTTGTTTTTATAAACCTATTATTCAATATGTACTTTTGAATTATGAAGTTTTGGCATTTCTGTGACGCAAAGTAGTAAATTCGCTACAAGTGCGAATAAACGAATCCATATGCAACAGCAACAGCAACAGCAACAGCAGCAGCAGCAAACACTGGATGGGCATTGATGAGGGTGGGCCCCATCAGCTGACTGGACGGAATATGTGTGGGGTGGAGGAACGCAGATAGGGAGGGGCCAATCAATTCCTATGGCGAAAACACAAATCAATGGAATTTCGGCAAACAAAATTTCAGCACCTTTGCTTATTATTATTTAAATGGAACAAATAGCGCTAGTTTTTGTACGCCAATCGTTTCAGAATCCACAGGATATGTATATATATGTAGCCTCAATGCATATAAATCAATCAACCATGAAGTAAAACATGCAAAAACAAGAAAATATCACTATTTATATCTTTATATAAGTGATAAGTGATATATTAGATATGTTAAAACCGATTTTAAATTCTAATTAACTTTTGATTAACCATTGAATAATATAAAAGTTACTTAAATTTTAGTTCAGCAATAAACAATCAGATATATTAGTAAATATTACTTATTGCTATCATCTGCCAAAAATGATGAATAGTGGATTGAACTTATCTGAAACGTTTTTTTTAACTTTTGTTATTTTACAGGACAGGTCAGATTCTGCTAGGGTGACTCTGGCTTACCGCTGACGGTTGCCTTTGTCTCCTCTTGATTTTGGTGGGTGTCTTTAGATTCTGGATAAATAAGAATGCAAGTGTTTAGCATAACATAAACTATTTACGAATACTATTTCCTAGTTTTCGAGTATATAAGGATTTTGTAATTTTAACTCTCCCCGCCCAGGGAATGAAACTACGCCCCTAAAAGTATGCAACAAGTATCTGCAAAGGAGAACGTTATCTAATACAGCAACCTAATTTTACTCAATGGTGCATGCACATGCTTTCCAAAGCAGCAACTCAAAATAATATAAATATTTTACACTCGTTAAAAAAAATCCGTTCTTGGTAACTTAATTTGAGTATCCTTTTGCAACTTATTATAATTACTTAACCATCATTAAAAATGATGATACACTCAAGGCAAAAATCGTTTTTAATCTCTACTTTTTATTACCACTACTATTATACTTAATTAGTGAGTGATCGGCATCACAATACAATCAGTTCCGATTAATCATATAATTGAGATCAAAGCCCCCTCGTCATCCATTCAACTTTAAATTATTAGTACAACACACCAAGAACAAACACAACAACTGAACTGGAGGGTGTAAACAACATAAAGCAAAACATCCTCACCGTCTGCCTATTAAAATAATGGTAACAAATAGCCACAAACAAATTATTAAACAGTAGTGCGTATAAGCCAGCTAATCTCAATGCATGTTATGGTAATTGACAAGAAAGTAGTAATCAAAAACCATTTGGATAATTCATAAATTTAGATAAGAAATTGCCGACCCCCTTTGACGGCACGGATTGAACTCGGGACTGACCTACAAAATTCGCGTTCCGGCTGTCATAGCTCTGAACTAGTCAGCCTCTTAATCGAACGACAACTAAGCCCAACTAAGTCGATTGCCATCTAGCGATGGCTAACTACAATTGCAGCCGTCATATCTCATAGAAGGGCAAGCGGCATCTAGTGTTCATAAACATACACAAACCTATTGCATACTTTTGGGCGGGCATACTTATTAGCGACATCTAGCTTTCGTTTGCATTGGGAACCAGCTACAATTTAGATCAATGACGCCGTATTTTCAAATACTTATCTCAATTGTCGTTAAATTTGTGAGAGCGCACTTGACAAGCGGCAAGCTCAGAATATTGGTGTCTCTCCACTCCAGCCAAACGCTGCTTCTTCGAAGCGAAGAGAGCGGCACATGTGGCGCATTTTAAGTAGACACGCAGCGTTCAATTGGAGCTCAGTTCGTCGCAGCACGCAAAGCAAACGCAACGTACTTGTGGAGCTGGGGCTTTAGGTACCGTACACTTCGGTTGCGGCGGTTTGTTTAACATTCAATACAAAATACTTATTCTACTACAAACAAGCATTGGAAGCCAAATTGGCGCCGTATTTGGTTTCGGTTTCAAGCATCTGAAATTGTTGCTTTGTATAATTATTGTTATTACACGATCGGTTGAGGGTCGCCTGTGTGTTAAATAATAAACGACAAAATAATTACGCTCGAGATATGCAACAGCCACAATAACAATAACAATAGCTACGCAAGCGTAGAAAGTTTATATTATTATTATTTTTAAAGCCAACAAAACACCAAATTCAAAGCCAAAAACCGAAGCATCATCAAATTTTTTGCGTGTGAAACCCAAAAAAGAGCAACGACAAAAAAGAAATCCAACTTGAGTTGTGTTCGTTCGTGAGTGTATGTGTGTGTGTGTGCATTATAACAATTTTGGTGAAATAAATAAAAATATAAATAATGTCTGGCCCAATGCCCGAAATCAGCGCCGAGCAGCGCAAAGCATTGGAACAGGTAAGAGAGATAACATTTTTGAGAAAAGCTGCTCTTCCACAACACGCTCTCTCGCTCTCACACACACTCCCTCTTTAACGGAGAAGAAAATCAAGCGATCTGTGGGCTAACACCTAGCAATATATTTGTAAATATCGTAATTTTATAGAACTTCGAATATTGACTGCTATGCACAAACTGTAATTATCTGGTATTTCCGATACAGTTGCGTGACTAACCACACATTATACAATAAACATTGGTTTCTTTGGCCTTGTGATAAAAACAAAGACAAAGACAAAAAGAAACACAAATGATTAATTGCGCATTTAAATACGTTTAAAAGTTGAGCAAACATGAGTAGATCGATGGAGTGTGTCACATGGAAACGAGATTGCGTTAAGCTGTAGATTTTTATATTTTGCATGCATGCATCTGTCACACTGTGCCGCCGGGCAACGGGCCATAACGAAGAGTAAATAACAACGTGTTCTGGCCATTGCTCTATGCGCAGCTGTGTGTGTTGTTCTTGGCTCGCTTGGCCAGCAAATTGTTTAGGCCAGCAAATCTGCATAGCGTTTAGACGCCAGCCAACGGCACGCCCACGTTCAAAAAAGCGCAGTGGCCAACGACCGACAAACTTGGCCAAAATAACACACAGCTGAAAACGAAACGAAAACGAAACCGAACCGGTTACAATTATTGTCACCGGTTGCTTTTGGCCTGCATTCTCGGCAGATGCTTTAAGCTGACGTCTGCCCCCTCAACCCGCTGTGCAACCCACATTAACTTAATTAACTTACTGTGCAAAAGTGATTTGTAAAAGTGATCTGTTAACCCAGACTCAACAACAACTGCGGAAGAGCTTGTTCACAATAAGATGAATAATGCTATGAATATATTCCCATAAATGTAAATGCTTGCACTTATAAATGTTAATGCGTTTTGCTGGCTTGCACTTAACAACTGGTTTCTTGTCACGAAAACAAATACGTAGATTTTGCTTTTTTTTAAGAAGCTAACAAGTAGCTGCCTGACGTGTATGAAAGCATTTACAATGAGTTTGAACTTTTCCTACTTAAACTTTTGTAACGGCATTATCTCAAAAAATCTTTCTGTAGGAAATCAGTTTAGTTTTTACACCTTAATGAAAGTTGAAGTGTATGAATATTAACTTTTCATATTAAAACTTGGACTTCGCAGGTTTTTAGCATCAAAATATTAGCAATCAACACACTGCTAAAAGCAGTAATATAATAATTTCTTTGCCTGGTATATGAACAACTCTTTATATACTTTTTGGCTGCATCCAATTTAAAAACTTGGTCAAGTTGAATCGAAAACAAAGAACAAAGCAAACTGGGCAATAGGCAGCTTTGCGTTAGTTATGAGGAAGTTAATCAAAAAACGTTCAGCGCTAACGAAAACCAACAAAAAATCTCACTTCCAACCGCTGACAAAGCCAACTAAATGACCACGTTTTCAAAATAAATCGTATTGGCCTGCGGTTCAGGCCAAAAGCAATTCAAAAACTTGGCAGTTGGCCTCGTTATTAACTTTCAAGTGCCTAACTAACTGGGCTTAGCCAAATATAGTAGGACCAAGCATTTTTGGTGGGTAATAAACAGTCAATCAGCCCCAAGCTTTACTTGCTTTTTTCTATGTGCACTTGAATATATCAGTTGTATTATATCAGTATTAATATTAATACTATTCTAGTACTTTAGCATTTGTAATTAACAATCTGATTAATAAGCAAATATTAAATGCTATTTATTGCAGTTTCGATTGAGTGCAATTAAATTCCCTTCTCCGCTACTAAGTTGATTGCTCTTGAATCTAATAACAATTTGCCGACTCGTAGTTTTTGTGACAAGAAAAAAACCTTCAAAGCGAAAACTGGATAACAGTCGATAATTAAAAGTTTTGCACAAGATGTTACTCGACTTTAAGTTGCCCTCTAAAATAGATTTGGGTTTTGATTGACAGTAATTTAATATCTGTATCAAACATGTTTTCCCAATTAAAACTATACCCTATGGAAAATTTCTGCCCTAATCTACTTTTAATAAACTCCCGACACAATAAGATACAGGGTATTTAAATTGGCATTGATTCAAGTGAAAATGAACAGCTTTTAAGGCAAACAACTTTTAGACCACCAGCAACATGAAGTTAAGACCACAATTTCCGATAGAGAACGAACCACAGCCGATAATAATGTTTATGGGCCGATTAGAGACTGATTAAATATGGAATCAATCCAAGGTCAGACGAGTTTCAATTAACCTTTTCAATTGCATTTTTCAGTTCCGCGAACTGATGAGCGATGAACTCAAGGATACGCATGATGATTACTTTCTGCTACGCTGGCTACGAGGTAAGTCAAATGTGATGGAAAGTGTTGCATAGAACTAAAAGATAAACAATTAACTTACTCTGATCTCTATTTCACAGCTCGCAAATGGAACATTGAAGCGGCGGAAAAAATGCTTAAAGCGGTAAGTGAAAATCGTCTATCAGTGCCTCATCAATTTACCAATCTGAACTCTCAATGCCAACAGAGTCTCAAGACACGTGCCATGTGGAACGTGGACAACATTGAGAAGTGGGATGCGCCGCAAGCTCTGCGCGAGTATCTGCCCTATGGCATAATGGGTTATGACAATGAGGGTTCACCAGGTGAGTGACATATAAATTACATAGGTATTCGCCTCATTTACTCATTTACTCAACTCTCTTTGTCTCATTCTCTGCAGTGATTGTGTGCCCCTTTCACACCTTTGACATGTGGGGCATGCTGCACTGCGTGACACGTTTCGAGTTCCAAAAGTATTTGGTGCTGCTGCTGGAGCGTCTAACGAAGCTCGCCTATGAGCAGAGCCTGAAGCATGGCTGGAAGGCACGCCAGCTGGTCGTCTTCTTCGACTGTGAATCGATGAACCTGAAACAGTTCGCCTGGCGGCCAGCGGCCGAGTGTGTCATCTCATCGGTGAAGGAGTATGAGGGAAACTTTCCGGAGCTGCTCAAGAGGTGTTACATTATCAATGCGCCCAAGCTGTTCTCCGTCGCATTTAATATAGTCAAGAAGTTCCTGGACGAGAACACCACCAGCAAGATACACATCTACAAGACCGGATCGGACAAATGGCAGCAGCAGCTCTTCGCTCACATCGATCCGAAAAACTTTCCCAAATGCTGGGGCGGCCAGTTGGTGGACGAGGACGGAGATCCCCAGTGCAGGTCCATGATGGTGTGGGGCGGCAAGGTGCCCGAGTCGCTATTCGTCGACCAGAGCAACCAAGAGAGCGACAAGGACTTCACCGAAACCCACGTACCCAAGGGTGATAAACTGAAGATCGACTTCAAGGTGAACGGTCAGGCGGAGCAACTGCTGTCATGGAATTTCCGTACGCTTGACCACGATATCAAGTTCGGTATTTACAGCGTGGATGCAAAGACGGGCGAGAAACGCAATGAAATCCCCCTCGGCACTGTCCACTCCCACGAAATGGACGAGGTTGGCTGCATCTCCACGCGGCCCAACACAACGTGTGAGTAGACTTAGCAATCCATACACAGCCCCCCATTTTTATCAGTGCATACACTTATACAGACACCGTTGTATTTGACAACTCGGCAAGCTATTTGCGCAGCAAGCGTCTGCGCTACTGGGTCGATCTCATGTCCGGCGAGGAGGAGGAGGGCATCACTGAGCTGACCAACCAAATGGAGAGCACACAAATTGTGGCAACAGCAGCAACTCAGCCAAAAACTCAGCAAGCACATTGAAGAGTATACAAATTCGGCACAGCCGAATCTTTTATACCATTGCCCGAAGATTGTGATAACAGTTATCGTCTATTTAATAGAAACAAGTTTCCACTTATCTCTAAATACCCCAAATTAGCTGGTATTATTTGGCTTTGTCCGGGCTCAGCTTATCAGAATCGAACTTATTTATTCGAGCTGAGAGAAAATGTTACCAAATTAATTTTCATATAGATCCTTGATCTAAGTCTATCACATAGTTTCCACGTACGGCTGTGTTAGTTTTTATACTTTTTTTGGAAATTACTAATAATGCAGCTTTCCTCTTTTCCTCAATAAATCAGATAACAGATTATACGCTCCAGATCTTCAGCAAGGGTATATGCTATAACAAACAACCATTTGTACTAACCTCGGTAAAAGTAGCCACAAATTCGCACGACAGTTGAGAGCAGGCAACTGGCGTTGCTAGAGACCTATGTGATAACAGCAAATAATCAATAAAACTAATAATAAATAGGCAAGAGCACTTTACGTTTAGAGTAGTTAAGTTATTAAGTGCTTTATTGCGTGTACTTACTGAGTGCACTTTTGTGTACAGTATTTTTTATTGTAATCGTTATTTGTAGTCAGGAGTACTAGAGTTTGTATAACGTGATCCTGATAATGATCTTGATATTGACTTGCATCACATGCGCAAGACGCATGCTGAATGTACAATTAATTTTGTCTGGTATTTAACAAATAAATAAAATGGATGATGATTGGGAATACCGGATGTGTTTTTGGTCGCAATTGCGCCAGGATGCCGCCTCACGGCTGTACCGAGGAGGCGCGGCGCTTGCGCCTTCATCACTGCGGACCACTGAGATTTGGCCCGAGCTGTGGACCATGTCCACCCACCTGCGGCTGTAGCTGCTGCATGGGCATCATTGCATTTGGACTTGCGCCCACAACGCCGACACCGACACCAACACCAACGCCGACACCCACGCCCACACCCACTGGGGGACCAATAGATTGATTGGGTGGCGGTGGCGGCAAATCCGTTGTCGGCTGCAGATTGGTCAGCAGTTCGGTGATGGCCGGGAAGAGCGAGCACTGATTCTGCTGTACTCCAAAGTCGGTAAAGCGACGAAGCAATGTGCTCGCCGCTGTCATAATCGGTGATTGGACCTGTTCCCGCTTCTCGGCCACTTGCGTCAGATTGGTGGCAATGTCATGGACAATGGGCAGCACCAGCGAGTCCTTGCCATTGTACGGTATGCGTGTGATGTGCAAAAAGAACAAGATTTTCATGCGGCCGAGCACCACACAAGCATTGCCAATGGGCACAATTGGCATGGCCGATGGCGGCACCCGCATGCACATCTGCACAGTCCACTTGAGCTGATCGCCGCCCAGCTCGGGCTTCAGCTCCAGTCGCATGATCTGCACGAAATCCTTGAGCACATGACCGGGCAGATTCAACAGCCGGCAGATGCTGTGCAGCGCATTGGGGCGATAGGGCGGGGCAGCGACCCGGGTGTCAAAATACTGCTCGATCACGAGTAGATCGTCGAGGATCAGCGGGAAGGTGTTCTTATCGGGCATTGGAGGCAGTTGGGTGACCTTCAGATGCAGAGATTGCATGTGCATCTGATTGAGCATCACCTGGCACTGCAGGCCATCCACCTTGAAGAGCACCACACCCGGCTCCGTTGAATTGAGTGCCGTCAGTGTCTCTTCGCTCTGGATGTTGCGATGCAGCTGGCGACGCATGTAGACACAGCCCAGGAAACGCTCCAGTGGACTCATATCGGCCACATTGATGTCTTTATTGGGATGCGGACTGGGACGGCAGAGGGTCTCCAATGCCTCATGCGTCAGTAGCGTTGGCACGGCGCCAGCCCAGGGCCGATTGAGGGTGCCACGAGTGACGCTTCGATCAGCCGCTCCACCCACACCCGCATTGGCGCCACCTGTGCTTCTATGTTCGGGACTCTGGCCAGGACGGGGCGAGGGCCGCGGCATGCTAGGCGATCCCGGCCAGTTATTATTCGCCGGCGACATGGCGGTGAACGGCGAATCCTGATGGCTTTGCATGTACAGCGTATTGGGTCCCGGACTGTGCACCATGTGCGGACTGGGCAGTGGATTTAACGGCGATGAGGGCATTAGTCCACCGGGTGACGGATGAGGCATATGCGGGGCTGGTGGCGATGTCAAGTTAAAGTTGGCATGACTCTGCGCACCACCTCCGGCGCCACCGCCGCCAGCGATCGGATGTGGACTTGCCGGTGTGTGCGGATTTGAGCTCGATGGCGGCGTATGCGGTGCAGGAAACCGTAATCCACTATCTCGCGGCGACTGTGGACCACGCATGCCCGCGCTCAAAAACGGTGAAGACCCGCCTGCACTAACGCCCGTCACACTGCTCGGACCGCCAAAGTTATCCTCGAGGCCCATGGGCGACAGTGGATTGTCGTCCTCATGCGGTGCACGTCCTCGGTACACAGCCGACTCATCCGCGTACTTGGACAGGAATGCCTTCAGACCCTGTATGGGCGTAAATTCCTCGATGACATTGCGATCAAAACGACTGCTTGCACCATCGCGTATGGAGACAAGGCGATTGGCACGGAAACGTAGCTCCAGACAGTAAACCGCCTGGTAGGCCAACCGCATCAAGCATGGCGACTGTGGCAGCATACAGAACGACAACACAGGCACTTGAGGACGCTGCATATATGAATAGATGTTAATTATGTCATGTCATATATTCAAATGATAATATCTCAGTCTTATCTACGAGGTGTGTTCAAAAAGTATCGCGAATTTTGAATTTTCGGGGGTTACGTATAATCGAATTTCGATTTTTTTGTAGCGTTATGTTGGTACTCATGTCTCTCACTTATGCCGACAAGCTCGGCCACTTTGAATCTTCACTTAATTGTTGACAGCTGCTTAGCTTGCACGTGTTTTGGATCGTCTTCGATCCAGAGGGTCATAACTGGTGACGAATCGTGGGTTTATGGTTACGACGTGGAAACCAAAGCTCAATCATCTCAATGGAAGCTGCCGCACGAACCAAGACCGAAAAAAGCGCGCCAAGTTCGGTCGAATGTGAAAGTTTTGCTGACAGTTTTCTTCGATTGCAGGGGCGTGGTGCATCATGGGTTCTTGCCACAGGGAAGAACGGTCAATAAGGAATATTACCTGCAAGTTATGCGCAATTTGCGTGAAGCAATCCGCCAGAAACGCCCAGATTTGTGGAAGAACAAAAATTGGCTTTTGCACCACGATAACGCCCCTGCTCACACATCGTTGCTTGTGCGCGACTTTTTGGCCAAAAACAACACACTAATGATGCCGCAGCCACCGTATTCCCCAGATCTGGCCCCCTGTGACTTTTTCTTGTTCCCTAAACTGAAGAGGCCCATGAAAGGACGACGTTACGCTACGCTTGACGAGATAAAGACGGGATCGAAGGAGGAGCTGAACAAGATAAAAAAAAATGATTTTTTGAAGTGCTTCGAAGATTGGAAAAACCGTTGGCACAAGTGTATAATATCTCATGGGGATTACTTTGAAGGGGACAAAATAGATATTCATGATTAAATAAATAATATCTGAAAAAACACAAAATTCGCGATACTTTTTGAACACACCTATGCCCAGCATATGCGTACCGGTATGCCCAGCAGGGGGATCACAGGCAGCTTGGCAATGGAGCTCATGGGATTGTATGTCTCGTGCAGTATGTGAGCGATCGTCGTGAGGCTGTGTTGCTGATTGAGATGCTGGGCGAGCTGATCCCGCATCATGGAGTGCGCATTCACCGCCGAAATGCCGCCCACAAAGGTCAGCCGAAATCCATGCGACTGCACCGACCAGTATATGCTGCAGGTCACCTCTTTTTTGGGTCCATATCCCAGCAGCAGATTCACATAATTGAAGGACTTGACAACCAGCATATCGCCCAGAGTAAGACGCTCTGTGAATATTTTATGTGAAACAGGTTATAAAATACAAGAATATACCACTTACTGTTGCCTAACTGCTCGGCAAAGTCGTGAACTAGCGTATAGAGATAGACAATCTTGGACCAGTCGTTAAGCAGATCCTCGACTGTCTTGGAGAAGTCATGATTGGCTTGCTCGTAGGTCAGATAGACGGTGCGACGGCTACCTTGCTCCTTCTGGTGTGTACTTTGCAGCGGAGTGCTGTAGAACACAAACTCCACCACCCAGATGCGCACCTGGCTGTTCTTGTTGGTCTGCGATCGCACAGATATGGACAATACGCGTCGCATTAGATCATCCCACACATGTGACTCAATCTTGGGCAGTGCAGTCGATGAGTTTGGTGCCGTTACTGGAGTTGGCTTGCCCGGCTCACCAGTTGCAGCTGCTGCTGCTGTTGCTGGTGGCTGACTGGAGCCCGGTTTGGGCAGTGCCAGAATCTTTAGGACGAGCGAAGTAGCGTTCGCCTCTACTTGCAGGCCGCTATGCGGTATGCGATGCTTGGAAAGCGCTTGCGCCAGATTGAGGAACGGTATCTTCTCATCGCACATGGCCACAACGTGTGCCAATTCTGGTATAAAGTATGCTGGAAAAATTGTCTTTTGTTGCTTGGCGGGTGGTGCTAGAATATCGCCATTTGATTTGCGCTTATGTGGCGATACCTCTGCTAGAAGCGGAAATCAGGTGATTAATTTATTGGTAAATGGCGAATGCCTACAAGAAACTTACCATCGACCTCAGTGCCGGGTCCGTGGGTGGCCACAAATGTGTCAAACTCAATGAGACGCATCAGCTTTGTGTAGAATTTGGGTATATCTGATGGCGTTTGCGCCACAATGGACACCAGCTGCTTGGCCGAGTCATCGACAACATCGTTCTCATCCTTTTGATAGACCACAAAGCCCAAGTGGAACGTATACTCCATCTCGTTGGGCATTGCGGACTTCTCCTTTAGCTGAACCACCTAAGAATTAAAAGATATTAGCAGAGCTGCTCAAAAATATTCGATATGTACTTTGCTGCTTACCAGTATGATGTTTGGATGCCGATGCAGCTTCACATAGATCTTGTGACGACCTGCCTGCAACAGTTCCTGTTCGGGCAACATGAGGAAGGGCAGCGTCTCGGTGGCCGTCGCAGGCAGATGCTGCAGCGTTTTCTCGCAGCGACGATGGGTAATCCAGTAGCGTAGCTCCGACAGCAACATTGGCAGCTTGCTGCGATCGCCATTTAAACAGTCCTGCATCTCATCCGTAATGGGGCAATCCAGATGCTTTGGCACATGGCAGCGAAACATGCCCGTGTGTGTATCAATGGTTATGTGGATCTGCTCTGCACGCAGGCAGGGTGAAAGCACAGGCACAGTGAGAATAGCCGGAGTGCCCTGCAGATTAACTGAGAGAAGGAATCACAATCAGTAAATTTAACAAATAATAACGAAATTGTAGATCCAAACTGGCAAATTTAGGACTTAAGGTCTTTTCCCGTCGCGGACAACATTTACACTCACAGTCAACGTCTTTGAGGAAGGCCTGGAACTCAAGCTTAAGGTCACTCAATCGTGACACGGATCGTATGTAGACGGTGTGCACAATCAGACGTTCCATGGACAGGTGCTCAGAGCGCACAGCACGATCAGCCACCTCGGCGGACTCCTTGGCACCCAGCGAGGGCACATGAACAACGGCCAGAGGACGACCGATTTCACTGGGATCCGATTGAACGGTGAGCCGATAGCCCAACTCTGACTTGAGATCACGCCAATATGAAATGGTTAGCTTGACGCCCGGCACATACTCCTCCACATTTACATTGTTATCATCTAGACGCTCGTAGTTAAGGCGCAATGTCTGTGTGTAGAGCACCTCCAGCTGCAACGACTGGCAGAAATAGTGCAGACAATTGTAGACCTCGCTCAAGGCATTGGGATTCTCAACGAGACGCGCCTGAATCAGTTGGTGTATATAGTTGACCTGCAGCGGATGCACCAACGACTTGCCATCTGCGGACAGATGAAGTACATTAAGATTAACGCTTAGTTGGTAAGAGTGCATTGATATATGTAGTTACCGCCCGTCTCCTTGTCCTCAACGAGAACATCAATGTCCAGAAGGCGCCAGGGCACAGTCGGACTGTCGCCCATGACGGTGAGGGCCACGCTGAACTCATGCTTCACCTCGAATGTGACGCGTCCGTTGCGTATTCGAAACTCTCGCATTTGCGGCAGCAATTTACCTGTGACCAGCCGATGCTGTATGACCTGGTTGAGACGCAAGAGGGTTTGCTTCTTCTCCGCCGGTGTAATGGCATCCGGCGGCACAATCCGTTCGCGTATACACGTCGGCAGCCGGTTGTAGGTGCCCGTGGTAAGAACCTCAACGGCAGCCGGTATGTGAAAGTTGGGTAGGCGAGCTCGCACCAACGTCTCACGCGACATACGCGCCAGCATATCGGCCGTCTCCACAAACAGCATGTTTTGCTTGTCTAAGAAGCTCATTATCTGGGAGCTCTTGTCCACCTTTGACACTGAGTTGCCCCACTTAACCAAAGCGTTGAGCCGCGTAAAGAGATGACGCGTGCGTGCCGCATACGCATAGATTTCCACCTTACGCTCCATATCCGTCTTGCGTGGCAATCTGTGGAACAGAGTTTATAGCATGCTATAGTCTAGTCTCTGAATCTAGTTGGATTCGTTTTACTCACAGTTCGGCGAGGACCATTAGCTCGTGATATGTGCGCTGGATAATGAAATCGATCAGCACCGACATGGACATGGTGTTGATGCGCGGTCCTCCCTCCTGCCCGGCTGGCAAATAGCCAGCATTTGCGGCGGGCATTTGCTCCAATGGCAGCGGAGTGGGCGCCATGTTTTTTTTTTTTGCTTACAAATTCACTTTGTTGCAAAGATTGACAAGTCAACTTTGCAAACGGTTTGTTTGAGTTTTTCGAGTTTCTTCTTTTAACGCCAACAAGGCCAACGCATATTATTTTGCATTCCTTTGCGCGAAATTTTCAACAATTTGCTAATTATTGTGCACGGCCCAAAGCGACATCGTTTCCCACAAAAATGTATCGCAATTGGCGATGGACCTTAGCAACCAATAAACGTAATCGATTTGTTTGAGATATCGATATCTTAAGCGCATGCTGTTAGGCCTCTGTTATCAATTGGCGCCACTTAACATATGTTAAAATATATTTTGAAAAATTCTGCTTTGAAAAACACTTCATAAAAATGCATGTAAAAATTAAGTAATTTTTTAAATTAAACTTGGTAGTCGAAAATAGCGACTATTCATTACAATGTATTACGACCCCAACGATGAGCGACCATATATGTACTTCGTTAAATTACCTTTAATTGATCAAAAGTTTGCCATAGGATGTAAGAGCCTTCGTTCAGCAACTGTCGGCTATATAGTCGATTTAGGTAAGCTAAAACATAATAAATTACATAATAAATAGTATCAAATTATATAAATGCATACATTAATAGCTAAAGATGTGGCCGAAAGAACAAAATTTAACTATACGGAAGAGCCCACAGTATACTGTACGGATATTGGGAAAATTATTGTTGATAACACTGCGCTAGCTTTCTGCATATCGAAGGGATATGGTTTTGAGGTTTTCAACGGTATACAGGCAGTGTTTAAGGTGCCAAGACATGAGAGCAAGGTATTATTGAGCTTAATATTGTCAAAAGATAAGTAAATATAATGCCAATCATGCCTGTTAGATCATCCCTGCCGCCATCTACCCAGATAGTTATTATACTTAATTATTTAAAGACATAATATTATTAACAATAACAATTTTGATTTGTGATGCATTTGTTTCTCTAATTTATTGGTTGGTTAATTGTTTACAGCAACTGAGAATGTTAACTCAGGTTGCACTCGACATGTAGTTGGCAACTCGATCTCAAATGAAAGTCACATTAAAATAAAAAAGGTGAGAATTGAAATCAGATTTTATTAGTACTAAGAACAAACGCCAAAGATACAAGTTCAATGACCTAAAGATCCAGTCACAATGATGATGATGTGGATGAGGATTATGTTTTAGCTTTTCGCTTGTTGCTGTTCAAAATAAAAGAAAACACCAACATTTCCGCTTTTGTTTCTTTGAATCTTAACACGATCGTTGGTGGGAAATGTTCTCGAATACTTACATATATATTTACAAATACATATGGCATTCAATCGTAACTTTAGGCTGTGTGTAGGCTGCAGGTTGCTCTGGCATATGCTGCAGATGCACATGCATTGCAAACTCTTTGCCTGACGCGTGCTACATGTTGCTTCCTACCACCACCCTCGTCCCTCAAGTTACGGCACATGCCACATGTCCGCCCGTGCTTCGCCCCGCCTAGCGCAAAGTGGCTGCCACCTATGGATTCGTTGGTCGCTTCACTTGCACTTCAAATTCAAATTTAGCCGACGCGCATTTGGAGTTCAAACCCCCCTTTTCCCTCTCTCCCCTCTTTCTCTCACTCTCTCTCTCAACAACACCCCCCAATTTGAATCTGCCTGTCGTGTGTTTTCAGCGGCATTAAAAATAGAACTTTATGATGTTTTTTGCCTCTTTGAAATGACGACCCCGACTTTTGACTTGGCGCTGGAATTACAAGCATATCCGGCCAGGAGCTGGATGCTCTCGATAGCGACCACTTCACGTTTCAATGTTTTGAGTAATGAGTCCGTAACACAAACAAGCCAATGCCATCCTGTAAACAGGACGCTGTATTTTGTTGTATTATATCGTATTCATTTATAATTATCGTATTATAATTATCGTATTAATGATGCGATTCGGAGAGGGCGAGAGGCTTGGTTCCGGGAAGAGGGCAATTATAGAGCCACCAATGCCTTCATGGTGCAAACGAACTCTGAGCAATTCAATAAAGATTAACAGATAATTAATGTGGAGCCGCAAGCTGCAAGGCTTTCATTTGAAATCGATTATAAAAATAATTTACACAAAAGAGAGAAATGCGAAAACATTTCTTTTTGGTGTTGTGTTTTATTTTGTTTTAATTCGCTGCCTGTTGTATTTCACATTAAGGGGATTTCGCTTATTTATCTGCGTGTAAATAAATGGAAAAGCTGTGTGGAATTTATGGACGCATCTCGGCTGCGGCTCTGCCGCTCGCTCGACTGCACTGTTTGTTACCTACGCAAAGAACCGTTGTTTAGCCCAGCAGTTAAAAATAAAAAAGAAGAAACATCTCTGCACTTGCAACAATTGCGCAGCACGCAGACCCCCGACACCCGCAGGGCCACGGGATTGGGAGATTGGCTGGAGAATGCAACGCAGCCAGGACCAAAAATAGATTTATGGCCTGCAAGTCGCGTCGGTTTCAGTTTCAGTTTCAAGAATCGCAGCGCTCTGGGTGATGCGCTAGCTGATTGAGCTTCACCTCCGTCTCCAACTCATACCGCTGCGCCTTCTTTGTGCCTGGTGAAATCCATGGCCAGACTTGGAGCTACTCTCTTTTATTAATTGCTGTGATTAAAGTCGACGTAGCTGCCACAAATGTCTTTAGCACATGTCACATTGTTCTTTAGCCCCCCCTTCCTCTCTATAAAGAGTACGAGTACATCCCCAATACCAACCACTATGCCACCCTACGTAGGCGCTTTGTCGCCAAAAACTCAACTGGTCTGGTCTGGCTGTGATGCATGGCACTGGCCCAACTTGACCCTACCATTCAAATTGCATTTCCATGTTGACGCCAGACAACTTACATATTTATGTACGTATATACATTTTATCTTAATCCATGCGGATTTCTTTGTTGCCGGTATTGCGTGGGTCGAGGACACAAAAGTGTGAAAATGGCCATCAGCCATTCTGCATATGTGCATATATACATAAAAATAGTCTGTTAACAAATAACAAATATTTAAAGCTCTTCTATATGCCGTAAATCATGAAATAAAACTGTTGCATTTGTACCTAAATTCCAGATTGATTGCAAATAACAAATAAATTCTGCAGCCAAACAAATAATATAAGTTTCTTGACCCACTTGCGATACGCATTATCAAATCAAGTCAATATCAAACCAATAAATTGAAAACGTGTGGATATCGTTTCTGGTAGTTAAATTTCCGATTACCGAATGCTTTTACTTATAGTAAATAAAGTTCTTGAATTTTAGTAGTTTTACTATTTTTGTTAATTGCTTTATGTTTTTCTTTTAGCAGTTTGATGACACGTTGGATGCGTGCAACTGCAACAACCAAATCCACTTAGAACGAGAAACAAAATCAAGGCGACGACAAAACAAATGTGCGCAACACATAAATCATATATAGCATTTATGATTATAAAATGCGCTAAATGATTATACGTAAGAACCCATGTTCAACACACACATACCGAGTCGAGGAGACTCTCGCCCCTGTTCCCTTACCTCTCATCTCTCATCCCTCGTCCATCAAGCCGGCGCGCAGCCAAGCAACACCTGACAGAGCGACATTAAGTTCATTACGCTTGAAAAAGTCAAATGTTGAGAGCTGCAGCGACAACAACATCTGCGATAAATCCGTTTGCTTGCAATAGGGATGGGACCAGTCGCGAAGGGAGGCGGCGGCAGCAGGTGAGAGATTCTATTTTGAATAATTTACGGCCTAAAGTACAAACGGCAAAATGCCATATTGCCCGACTGCGTCACTGCATTAGCCCCCAGTATTCGAATCCGAATCCGAATCCAACCGGCAAAGCTGCCAACCACGGCGATGCGTTGCTTCTCACTCTCTCTCGCTCCCTCTCTCTCTCTCTCGCGAGCAGCTCTCTTTCTCTATCTCTTGGGTAGGGTTCGAAGCGGCATGGGGCAGCAGCAGCAATAGCGATCTGTGAGGTTTTTGACACTGGCTGGCGTTCTGGCTGCCAACTTGACGTTGATGCTGCTGCTGCTGCTGCGTTAGAAAATGCTGCGCAGTGGTCCTTGCCGCCAGCAGCCGCGAAAATGTGTTTTCCCTTTTCTCTACGTGCATGTGTATGTGTGTGGAAAATGTGCGCGACCCAAAGTTGCGGCATCAGCGCGCGAGAGAGAGAGAGAGAGAGAGAGAGAGAGGGTGCGAGTAATAAAAACATTATTTTCGATTTATTTTTAAACCGCACACACTTGTTCCAAATGGGGCGAGCACGCTCTGCTCTCTGTTCTCTTGTCTCTTGTCTCTTGTCTTGTGTCTCTGAGAGACTCTGATCTCCGAGAGACGCACTCGGGCGATCCTCGTAAAACAGCTGCTAGCTGTCGGCCCAGCGACGCGTCACCTCCTCAACGGCAGCAGCGATGTAAAAACTGTAAGTGGCATGCCAAAGAAAGTTCAGTTCTTCCTGAGATCTCGCTGCGTTCGTTTACTAAAAAAAAAATAAAATAAAAAAAACGGAAATAATTAGAGAGAGAACGAACGCGATCGTCGCCCCCCTTTGTATCTCGACATCTCGACATTGCCTGCCTGATCCGTACTAGTGAGGATCGGGCCCAAAACACTTGTGCATTACGCGGTATCTCGAATTGAATCTTTGTATCACTGTATCTGGTACACAGTTCTTGTTATTGAATTCGTCTTCGTCGCTTCTGATGAAATTCGTGAAAATCGCTTGCGAGCACAACATTCTATAGGGTGGCTCGTGGTGCGGCGGAGCGTGGTGCATAGTGATATATTATTGATTTCGCATCGACAACCAACATTCGCAGCTGAGTCATCACACACAGTGGCAACAGATTCCGTTCTCATAGGACACACTTTGGTTAATCTACACTCAGGGAGGGGTGGGAGGATTTGGTCTGACGGATTTATTACCCTATTCACACAACAATCGCTTCGGCCGGGGTAAGTAATCGTCAGTTTTTATACAATTATTAGTTAATTGTTAAGCCGACTATACGAATTACACAATTCTTCCAAATGCGAAATCATTTTAGGATCTTTGTCTATCTATAGTATATATCGAAAAAAAAAAATTCACGTAAATGCAAAAATCTTAGAGATGAGCAAACTTTTATCGCCGACAACGACCCACAAAGAGAGATCTCGCATACGAACCACACTTGTTAAATTAATATTATGATTTCTTTGATATTTTGACATTTACGTGAGAAATGTGTTTTCATTGGCAATGATCGGCCAAGCAGATGGATGCCACCATTTGAATGCCCTACAATATATATATATATATTTATGTCTCGCTCGATGTCTCTGTCACTCTTAATGTCTCTGTGTAGTTCGTTGCGTAAATAGTTGGAATATGGTGATAAATATATGTTCATATGTACTATAGCTAATATTTTCTACTAGTCATGCAAAAACAAAACACTGCGTAGAGCTCAATGAAAAGAAATGGAAAACAAAATTTATAAAATTACATGTCTTTTGAATAGTGCACACATTATAATAGTACAATCTCTATATAAACTGTGATTAATCTGTGGCTGCGACTAATTGGGTTATGAACAGAGGTGTGGCATAAACAGAAGCAAGAACAACCCATTCTCGCCTCCGATCCTTTGTGTCCCCTTTGTTGCCTGGCCTGAGATTGTTTACACAATTTGGTAGCGTAAACAGTTCCCAAATGAGACCAGCGTTGATTGAGCAGGGCAGCTTCCTGATATAAACAATTTAACTAAAGCAAAAGCAACAACAACAACAACAACAACAAGATCATCAGATATAAACAAGCCAAAAGGGGGAAAGAGGCGCAGCTGCTAGGGATTGAGGAAGTCCTGTCTTGTTGGTTAACGTTGCGTGGCATTGACACTTGACCCGCCTACTTTCGTCTTCGACTCCGTCTCCGTCTCCGACTCCGGCACCCCGCCCACCGTTCCTCCGTCCGTCCGACCGATTTGTTTATTGGGCATTTGTGCATTTTTCAAGTTTGAACTAAAATGTAAACTATGCGCGTGTTTCTCCTGCACTGGCTGCGTTTTAAAAATAGTCCAACCAATCTCTCACAGCAACTGGCCACGTCGACGCCAGCCACCGCCTGCACCTCCACTAGCACCGACACCTCCACCAACATCATCACCACCACCACCACCACCTTCACCTCTGCCATCTCCTTCCTCGCTGGCATCAGCCATTAACATTTCTTTGCTTTGTGTACATTAACAGGACTTTGAACTTTCTTCGGGCCAGCAGCGATCGCATTTTGCGCAGATTTCTACCCGTCAATATATGTACAATATGTATGTATCTACATATATACAAAGAGTGTTTTCATGTCCATTGTGCGTTGCACTTTGGAGAGGGTCACTCGATTTCGTATACCCAGAGCTAATGCAAGCCATGTAAGCATTTGGTATAGTATGTACATATTTACTAATTTATTGCACCATTAGAACTAGGAGCTGATTTATTTAGTATAATAAATTTGAATAAATGGTAGACATCATGTCGTTCGCTTTGAGAGCTGACAAGTTACCCAAACGAATATCTTTTGCCAATATTCATATGTATATACGCAATCGTACTTAAGTATATACATTTTACTCTGCTAAGATCAATTTTGAGTTCCTCTTTATGCGTTGTTTTAGTTTCGCATTAAATGCGATTTTAGCCTTTTTCAAATAATATATACGATATATACTTTTAAAATCTGTTGTGCTTTGTTTGCTTGTCTTGTATTTATTTATGCAGTATCTTAAAGCAAATGACACTTTAATTCGTTTATAATTATCTTTAAATTGGCTGTACCAAATTCGATTGGAATAAAGCAACATGTGCCACATGTTGTATGTGCCCCACTCTACGCTTCCCACTTCTGCTGCTACTCCTCGATGTAGGGGCTGCACCAATTAGCGTTTGCAGTGCATTTTCCTGCTCTTTGAGAGATGTCATATGCGATCATTACCGATCTGCTATCTGCGATCTGCGATCTGCGATCTTCAATCTGCACGGGCCAACAAATAATTAATTAACGGCCTGTCACAGAAACATGCGATTTTCGGACTTTTCTCTGGTCTTCTGACATCCCAAATACTGCACAGACATGTCCCTCGCTTCTGCCACAATATTTCCCACTTGTCACCTGTTACAAAGTATGTAGATGCTCGTAGTTGCCTGTGTGTGTGTGTGCGTTTTGCTTCTTGGGAAAATATTTAAGAGTGAGCAACAAAGTTTCAGCAGAACATCTTTGGTTAAATTATAAATAATTTTTTTGGCTGATTTTCTGTGGAACAGGTTGAATGTTGAAATGGGAAAAATTAACACACACGGACCACGCCAACCAGGTGGTTGCGGGGGGCCAAGTGGTGTGGTGAGGGGTGCTCCATTTGTTGAATACTTATAAATAAATACTTAAGTCACAAATAATGTATATACATCTGAACGTCTGGTAATATCTATGGGCCAATTTTGCAATAGTTCGAAATACTTGCTCAAATCTATATAAATATTTTCTCATCGGGGGCTCCCCACACACAAAAACAATTTTTGCCACCTGCCAGTTGCTCACATCCAGCTACAAAAGCAACAACAATTTTTATGACCACAAACATTTTGATGTACTCTTCGAATTGAATTCGTTTTGATCGTTTGCACAACTAGAAAATAACAACAAATACGAGAATTTTGCCGCTACGAAGGCGCAACAGGTTGCAATATTCTTTTTTTTTTGCCAAAATCTCTGTGGGTGGAGAGAGCGAGAGTGGGCAGAGTAGGCAGGGGTAGGCAGTTGGGGGCTACAGCCCACGCATTGCGCTGCTGATCTCAGGCCTCAGCAGACCAAACAAACGGAAAAACGAAAAACGGCAACCGCACTACAAGAAAATGAAAATAAACAAAGCCATCGCGCACATGACCTCCTCAACGCGAACATGCCCCACAGCACCCTTAAATCCATCTCTCTCACTCTCCCCTCCCTCCGCTGCTCACACATTGCGGCCGATGTTGTGGCAATAAAAATAAATCGATTGTTTAGAGTATTACTAAGAATAATGGGAAAACGTTCAGTTATTTTATTGCCTTGAAAAATTTAATAGCTCATCTGAAAATATTGTTGAAAAAACAAATGTTGTGAATAGGCTACAAAAAAGAAACCATCTCCTAAACCTAATGATTAAATTGCTTAGCAAGTATTAATTAAAAATTTAAATTAGTCTGAAATAGTTTTTAAATTTAACAACACTTCGTATTCCTCTTAAATGTTAAAAAGAAAAATACTGAGAAACGTATTAACAAAACTTGTGTGAATTTTCTTAAGAATTGGGACCCAAGCAGAACTAATAAAAATTTTGAGAGGTTGACAGTGTTAAGCGTCTCATATGCATATTTAATTACAAACTTTGTCTTAAGTATTTTCAAGAATCTAAAATTTGTATTTGAGAATTGTAAAGTTAGCTTCTCTCTCAAAAAAAAGAAATCATAAAAACGATTAAGCAGATATACGAGGTGTGTTCAAAAAGTATCGCGAATTTTGTGTTTTTTCAGATATTATTTATTTATTCATGAATATCTATTTTGTCCCCTTCAAAGTAATCCCTATGAGATATTATACACTTGTGCCAATGGTTTTTCCAATCTTCGAAGCACTTCAAAAAATCATTTTTTTTTATCTTGTTCAGCTCCTCCTTCGATCCCGTCTTTATCTCGTCAAGCGTAGCGTAACGTCGTCCTTTCATGGGCCTCTTCAGTTTAGGGAACAAGAAAAAGTCACAGGGGGCCAGATCTGGGGAATACGGTGGCTGCGGCATCATTAGTGTGTTGTTTTTGGCCAAAAAGTCGCGCACAAGCAACGATGTGTGAGCAGGGGCGTTATCGTGGTGCAAAAGCCAATTTTTGTTCTTCCACAAATCCGGGCGTTTCTGGCGGATTGCTTCGCGCAAATTGCGCATAACTTGCAGGTAATATTCCTTATTGACCGTTCTACCCTGTGGCAAGAACTCATGATGCACCACGCCCCTGCAATCGAAGAAAACTGTCAGCAAAACTTTCACATTCGACCGAACTTGGCGCGCTTTTTTCGGTCTTGGTTCGTGCGGCAGCTTCCATTGAGATGATTGAGCTTTGGTTTCCACGTCGTAACCATAAACCCACGATTCGTCACCAGTTATGACCCTCTGGAGCAAATTTGGGTCGTCATCATCTCATCTCATTAGCAATGTTCATGCGATGCTGTTTTTGGTCGCAATTGAGCAATTTTGGTACGAATTTCGCGGCGACCCGTCTCATGCCCAAATCATTGATAAAAATCGAATGGCATGAGCCAATCGATATGTCTAGCTCCTCAGCAACTTCTCTAACGGTGATTCGACGATTGGCCAATACCATTTTCTCCACTCCATTAATTTTTTCGTCTGTTGTTGAAGTGCTCGGGCGTCCGGCACGCTCTTCGTCGTTCACATCTTCTCGGCCTTCTGAGAACATTTTGTACCACCGATAAACGTTGCTTCGGTCCAAGGTAGCTTCTCCGTATGCCACAATCAACATTCGGAATGCATCCGCGCACTTAATTTCGTTTTTCACACAAAATTTGATACAGGTTCTTTGATCCATTTTTTTGAATAGGTAAAAATCGAAGACGATCCAAAACACGTGCAAGCAAAGCAGCTGTCAACAATTAAGTGAACATTCAAAATGGCCGAGCTTGTCGGCATAAGTGAGAGACATGAGTACCACCATAACGCTACAAAAAAATCGAAATTCGATTATACGTAACCCGCGAAAATTCAAAATTCGCGATACTTTTTGAACACACCTCGTATGGAAGCATAATTTTGTAGGTCTGTAGATAGTAGATGGAATACAAAATAAATAAATAAATAAATATAAAATATATAGGTAAAATGAGGAGCGTTATATGACGAGCCACCTGCTTGCCCGTCTGCCTGCCAGTCTGATTGTCTACGGTTGTGAATGTAGATGGGGCGGATTGTGTTTGTCAGGGGTGGCAATTACGTGCGATATTAATCAATGCCAAGACAACATGCACAAATTATGCACAGCTCGACGTGAATTTATTTCTTTGAATCGCGAATAGCGGCAGCCAACAAGTGCGATTGCGATTGCGATTTCGATTGCAATTGCAATTGCAAATGCGAATGCCGGTGCGATGCCTGCTGACGTTAATCATACGCCCCGTGTGGCAACAACCGAGTTGCGGGCAACCTCAAGCACAAACGGCAAGGTGACGACAATGATGCAGACGACTTTGGCTCTGCTTGCCTGGCCTCTTGGCTCGTCCTTAATTATAAATTGATGAATATTCACATAAATAAATATGACTTATGCCGGTAGCACAACGAACGCCAAATACTCTAACCGATCTGTGTTATTCAGCCCGGGTGTTAAACTCGAATATACCCAACGAATTATAGCAGCCATAGGTCATCAAAGAATGTATTAGTTGTGTCTCCGACTTGACAAAAACAAAAGCAACAACAAACATATATTTATAATGTGGAATTCTGAATTTATTTCGATTTCTGTTTCGTGGCTAATTTTTGTGGTCTGTCATCGTTGGTAATAATGACGCACGTGGTGCGCATTTAGCAGGTTGCCTCACCATTCTTTCCCATACGTCACACACAGAGATTCTCATTGTTGATGTCGCTATGTATTTGATTCCTATTCATTTGCAGACGACATGATGAAGGCTCAGCAGGTGACGCCCATACCTGAGGAGCTGTACAATCTCACCCAGCTGGCGAATGTGACACTGGCGGCAGGACCGCTTACCACACCAGCCAAATCTAGTCCCATTTCTGCCAACAACAACAACAACAGCAACAACATATTCTATGCCTCATCGGATGATGACTCCACTTACAACTCGTACAGCCACAAGATGTTCGATCTCAGGAAAGTGCGTAGCTACACATTTTTCGATTTCGTTACCGATGTCAGCAGCACCACCAGCAACAGCAGCAGCAGTCGCCACTCCAGCGAGGAATCACCTCCTGCCCAGGACAACAGTAGCCTAACAATGCTGGACGATGAGCACATTTGTCCCGAGTGCGGCAAGAAGTATTCCACCTCCTCAAATCTGGCGCGCCATAGACAAACCCACAGGTGAGTCTCTCCCACCATAGTAGCCAATATTATTGACTTAACTTAGTGTACTTAACCTCGTTTCATTTTGTAGGTCAATTATGGACAAGAAGGCGCGTCACTGTCCGTATTGTGAGAAGGTGTACGTCTCGATGCCAGCATTCTCGATGCATGTGCGTACGCACAACCAGGGCTGCGAGTGCAAGTACTGTGGCAAGTGCTTCTCGCGTCCCTGGCTGCTCCAAGGCCATATACGCACCCATACCGGCGAGAAACCGTTCAAGTGCAACGTCTGCAACAAAGCCTTCGCCGACAAGTCCAATCTTCGTGCCCACATTCAGACGCACTCGAACACGAAGCCGCACACGTGTGCCCGCTGTGGCAAGGCCTTTGCCCTCAAGTCGTATCTGTACAAGCACGAGGAGTCCTCATGCATGAAGAATCGCAACAACAGCAGCAGCAGCAGCAGCAGCAGCAGCAGTAGCAGCAGCAGCAGCAGCAGTAGCAACGAGACGACAACAGTGCAGCAGCAGCAGCAACCCGAACTGGAAGCAACGACTGCAACAACAACAGCAACAACAACACCATCAGCTGGCCAATCCTTGGCAGATTCGGCCAAGTCAACGCTGGCGCACAAGTTGCTGCAGAAGGAGAAGGATCGCAGGCAGGCGCAGGCTGTAGCTCAAACTCAGGCACAGGCTGCTCTGGCTTATGGCTATCCTGGGCATGGTGGACACGCATCCCGACTGGGCAATCTGGAGCATTATGATAGCTACAAGCGCAATGGCATTATACAGCCAACTGTGCTGCAGCATCCCAGTGCACTGTATCAGGAGCATATGCTGCCACTACCGCTGCCGCTGCCACTGCCCCTGCCCATGGCCTATCCGCAGCAGCAACAGCAGCTGCAGGATCAAGAGCAACCCGTGGACTTTTCGCCCAAGAACAATTTTACGCACTCGGCCAAGACGAGTCCGTTCGAGCTGACTGGCAATTATGCAACAATGGTCGCCTAGCCACGCCCCCTAGGCAGACGCCCAGTCTGACTGTAAAAGACAACTGAGAGATAGATTTAGAATTTGAAATGCCAAAAACAACAAGAAACCGATCCCAAAAAAAAGAAACAAAGAAGAAGAAAAATACAAAGGAGACAAACAAGGAAACCCATTTTGCATTCGATTTTAGGAGCTTACTGTAGTAAACAAATATGTGATAAATATGAAAAAGAGCAAAAGTACCGTTAGAGAGTAGTCGATTCCAAAAATGCAAAAGATCAAAAAGCGCAAAACACAGAACTTAATTACAAAAATATTACTTACACACAGACATAAATGCATACACATAATCGATCTTCATTTTAGTTGTAACGAGGATTTAGAGACTTGCAAAAACATGTAACCAGTATTTTCTTAGCACTACTTAAACCACATTATATACATGCATGCATACACACATATACGATATATATATATATATATATTTATATATATATATATGTATGTGCCACATACGGATACCGTTTATATACTCGTACACCATATGATTAACATAAATGTTAATTGTGAATTTTGTCAACGATGACCTTCACTGATTTTAGAATTTACACACATATACATACACATACATATACATATACATATATATACATTTATTATTTTGCCATGTATTTACTTACCAATTACGTTAAATACGATTTAAAATTCTTTTGTTTTAAGGCATTGTGATTTCCTGCATCTGCACGGAAGTCCAACGAGCGAATCTCTAGTCTTGTATCTTTAAAATGCAGCATGGCGGCTCGCGTCTCTCCCTGCCCTGCTCCTCCCACCCACACATAGAGCGTGGGTGGGTGGGGGGCTGTGGGTGGTCGGGTGATGTGTTCCCGCACATGTGTCGCGTTATTTTAAGCACTTTACGGCCGCACGTCGTGCAATAATAATTGACATAACTATATCACTAATTAGCATCTACACACACACACACACACACACGGAAACTTATATATATATATTTTATATATTTGGTTTAATTTTCTATTATTTGTATACATTATGTATTTCTCTTATATTAGCTCTTTGAATTATTACTTGTATTGTTTGATTTCAATTTAATTTTGATTTTGATTTTGATTTCGATTTTGTTTCGATTTTGTTTCGATTTTCTGTTTCATTTTGCGTTGTTGTAGAAACTCACTGCATTTTGTATACTCAACAGAACCTACAGCTAAACAGACCAAAGATATTAAATATTGTATACTGTATACACATATTTATAGCGAGTACAATATGTATTATAGAAACGCACATTTATTCAAATTAAACGAGTGATCCAACGATCCCTGAAATTGAGAAATGCCTATTTGGTTTTTGTTCTTTTTTATTTCTTTTCAGAACTCTGATGGAGGCATTTAAGTACAATTACATTACTTGTATATGTGCAGGTAATTTTATTTTATTGCATTTTTTTTTTACAAAATTAAGCCAAAAGAAAAATAGAAAAACAAATTCGAATCGAATACAAGGAATACAAGTTTCTTCCTTCAGGAGTTCTCCATTTTGCGGCAGCTGGACGCGCTTTTCGGCAGTTGATACTGTCGATGCAGGATGCACAGGCAATGAGATTAAAATGAACATCCTTAGATACAAATTCAAATGGAAGCTAACTAGACGCATACCTTAAGATTTGGGCCAACAGCATCGCCCACACCGGTTTCAAGGGATGATCTCTTAGAGCCGCCACAGCGTACGATGAGGTCCTCGTAGGGTTTATTGTGCAGCAGGCAGACGAGTATGACGGTCATATTGTCGCCGCCAAGACCATAGTTGTAGGCATCGGGCGCCAGGCAGTAGGTCATCAGATGCTCACAGATCAGATCCGGCTGTATGCCGGCTGCGATGCGTTCGCGCACAAACTCCATCACCTGGCCGCTACTCATCACATCCCAGATGCCATCGCAGGCCAGCACCACAAACTCCCAGCTCTCAGTGATCTCACAGACCTGTACATCCGGATCGGCGGTAACAATTTGCTCCTCCGGCTTCTTACTCTGGTTGCGCTTATACATGAAATCGCCCAGGGCACGCGACAGGGCCAGATTGCCATTGACGCGATTGTGCTCCACATAACCGCCAGCGGCAATAATACGCCGCACCTCAGACTCATTGCTGGGCTTGTGGTCAAAGGAGAGGGCTCGTACTACGCCCCCAATGCAGGCAATGGCTCGAGAGTCTCCCGCATTGGCGCAGAAGAGTTGCTGCTCCTTGATCAGGACCACAATGGCCGTGGAGCCGGCCATCTTTTCGCCCCAGCTGCCGTTGTGCTCCATCTCGCTATCGAAGTCGAGGAAGGCCCGTTTCAGGGCCAGCTCCACGCTACCACAAAAATATTCGGGCCGCTTGGTGATGAACTTGTGCAAATGCCTGCCAGCAAACTTTGCCACCGCTGCACCACCGTGTCCATCATAGACCCCAAAGAAGGCGGTGCCATGATCATCGGGCAGCGATAGAATATGAGTGTGTGAATCCTCCATTTCGACGCGCCAGCCCTGCATGCAACTACTGCCCACGAGGAACGAGGTATTCATGGAACGTGCCGTATCCTTGGTGGTCACCGGTTCCGACAAGCTTTGCCCCATAATCCGCTTCTTTTAGTTCACGTACCGGGATTATATTAACATATATTTTTCTATTTATTAAGTTAATGTATATTTGTCGTTTCTATCAGTAAACTAAAGTTGACTTGGAATTTTGTAGACTGAACCAACATTGTCTACTATTATAGATTTCCGTATTAGAGTCTTACAGTTGATAATATTTTTTTGAAAAACAATAATAATAATGTGTTAGCATAACCCAAAAACCGCTGGACAAAATTAAAACAATTGAAAACAAAGAAGTTTTCTTTTAATGGATAAAAATCCACTTTTCTTTTGGTTCAGTTTGTCGAAATTATTTTAATTTGAAACTGGGAACACAAATTTGAAGCTTGAATGACATTTCCAAGTTCAAATACAGTTTTAATTTAGAGATTAAAATATGATTAAAGAAAATAAGCCATGGTTTTTGAACTCACTTTTGACAAAGTTATGCTTTTGGAAACATGGAAATCGAGCCAGAATTGCGTGTCCAAATTTGAATGTAGTTTTAATCTATAAGTCAAACCATGTGTAGGAAGCGTTGTTTTTTTAAAATCAGATCACTTCTCAAGGAGCTATGCTAAAAAATAGATAACAAAACATTTCCCCTAAGCAAAGCCGTCGGTTCCCTTCAATTTGTAAAAAGAAAACAGCTGATTTATCATTTGATAATTTTTGTTTTTTGTTTGTATTTGGTTTGTGTTTTTATGGTTTTTTCTTTTTGTTTCTTTTTTTTAATCTTTGTATTTTATATTCTCCATATACATAATATATATATAGACATTTATTTGTAATGTTTACTTGACGTAGATTACTACACGTTTATCCTTTTAGGCATATGTACGAGTATGTATCATAATTTGTATGTAAACGTATTTATATCCGTATCCGTAACTGTGTATCTGTGAGTGTATATGTATCTGTTGACACAGGTGTGTCTGTATGTGTGTGTGTGTGTGTGAGTGATGCTTATACGAATATTGGCGCCATAGCCAACTACATTCAATTATACTTAGTTAAGTTTTTTCTTGTATATACTCTTTAAAGTGTAAAGACACTAAATTTCACAATTTTCGTTCGTTTTTGTTCTTTTTTCTTTTCTTTTTTTGTTGTTGTTGCTCTCTATACGCTACAAAAAACGCTCCCGGCTAACTAGAGTAGAGTGCCGATTGGAGGGGAGGGGTTCATCATGCCAGAGTTTATCGAAAACCGGAGAAAGCCAGAGAGAGATATTGAGAAAGATATTAAGAGAAATCGAGTTTAAGTTTGGGTCTCTCTGTTTACAGAGTATCCACTGCATTCTACAGGCTACAAAATATGCAGTTTCTATGGGCAATACGTCATGTGTAAGTGTGTGTGTGTGTGTGTGTGTGTTGAGTACATGTATTTATGTAAATAATTTACGAAAAGTGTACGGTTTATATCGTAAGTAGTATGTATATCATTAGTATATGTATTATAAAATCTCTAAACAGCCATAAAAGTCAAAAGTTCTTAATCAATATTATCAATTATCTAAACGCGTTTAGGTTTTATCATTTATGTAATGCCTTCTTATCTTCTACACTTCTAGAAGTTGCATGTAACGTGTATCTGTGTTTTTTTTTGTTTTATTTTACTTTGAAATCGGAACTCGATTGTTATAGTTTTTACTTCTGGGAATTATACATATAAATACAAATTTGCGGCTCATTGTGTTACAATTGGTTTGGTCTTGAGACGGTGTACATACGTATGGCCCTCCCCCCTTCCAATATACTCGTCTAAGAGATAAGGGGAGGGCATCCTTGTTGTAGTGTATACTATATTCGATTCACAATTTTATGCTGACTTTGCAAATAACATTGAATTAGTTGCCTAAAAAGGTACGCAAATCTGGATAATCTATATATATATATATATATATATATGCATGGATATAACTCGTTAGTTAATTTATATATATATATATATGTATATATACATATATATGTTTATTGAATAATTTTCAGATTTTGCTTATCATATACACATATATATATATTCATATTCCATATTCATGCTAAATGTATCGGTGTGCTTGGTTTTTGATATAAGTATTTCCGTTTGAACGCTTACATTAAGACTCTCATTTGTTTACAAAAAGGACACCAAGTAAAAACATTCAGTACACATCGATAGTTACAAAAAAGTGTTAGTTTTAAGATTTGTTTTTGTTTTTTTTTTTGTTAGGTGAGTCGACACACAAAAACTAGATCGCTTTAATTGCCTTATCCAATATGTGTTATATGATTAGCAGGCGGCGATCCAACAAATTAGTAAAAGGATCCACATCCGCATCGTTGGTGATCGAAATAATTGTATATAATATAACTTTGCAATTGGCTTACGCGGGGGGGAAAGGCCCAGGGAATGTACAGGTTCAATATTTATATATTTTTCTTAAATCCCGATTTGCCCGGCAATTCGTTGTCTAACCCATGCACTTATCTAATCTAAAAAATCGCTTTACTCCGTCTCTAATTTACATTTTAAATCGCACACTTAATAATCTGAGGTACATGCTATAAAAAGGAGAAGTTCTTTGTAAATACCATATACACACATATATATTTATATATATGTATAATTATCGAGTATGAATAAAACTTGGTGCCCATAAAGAAAAATCTTGTCCTCTAATCCTATGTAGTATATACTGTATATACATATATATATATATATATATTGTATATACTTATGTGCGCGCTTTGATTATCGATCTTTGGGTTAAACTTGTGGTTTTTCTTGCTGCTGTTTTTGTTGTAATACATATAATATGCCTTCTAGAGGATACCAGCATATATATCCTTAACTACGGTCTCTATTGGCTATTTGTTATCGATTTTAGTTTGCATATAAAAATATTTAAATTCTTCATTTTGAAACGGCGCAAGATGATACTAATGCTAAAAATACTCGTACACCCATAAACACACACATAAATATACATATGCACATGTATGTATATATATATGTGTGTGTGTATTTGTGTGATTTCTCTCTAGTACATATCTAGTACATACTGTATACATACATATAAAAAGCAAATCCCATTAAAGTGCCATCCTCTATTTGCATTTGTTACTGGCTATTAAATATATATATATTTATATATATATATTAATGTATATTTTAAAACATATTGTTTCGATTACGGTTTGCATCACCCATCACACTAAATACAAGAGATTTTAATGCATATATATGTGTATATACTATATATTTAATATACTTTAGTTTTTAGTTGTTATACTATTTTCCCATTTAAATCAGCAAAAGGTACGATTCAATTTGTTAGACGCTTTTTAAATTCAATATCGGTTCAATATCTGTATCTTAGTTAGACTCGTGAGAATGCGTATGATTTCAGCTCTAGCTGCTAGTTAATTACCATATACATACTTATCATATGTCTATATATATATATATATATAGATCTCATTGTAACGTTTATGGTTTGTTTTTCGTTATCGTTTCAATTCGTTTTTTTTTTGCTTTTCTTTTTGTTTTGGTTTTAGGTAGGAAATATACTAGTCTTATAAATTTCACACATCAACATTTTTTTCTTTTGGTTATGTTTATTCTTTCGAAATATTTCGTATTTAATAAAATATAGTGTATATATTATTTTAATTGTTAATTCTTTTTTGTTTTTGTTTTTGGGTTTAGTTTTAATATGTATTTGTATTTTGCATTGTGTGTGTAAGTGTATGTGTGTATATGTCTGTATATATGTAAATATATCGTACTTAGTGTTCGTCAATTATTTCTTAAACACCTAATATCAATTAAATGTGTTTTTTGTTTGTTTGTTTGTTTGTTTTTTCTGCTAGTTTGAATGAAATTGAGATTTATTCTATTCATACAAATATTGATTCAAGTCAAAGAAACACGAAGAGAGTGTGTATATAACTATGATATAATCGAATAGAGTTTATTCCGCCGACAATTACTATTATATATACATATACATATATATATATATACATATATATATATAAGTATAAATACTACGTGTGTCACTATTTATATGTAGAGCCGAATTCCGAATCGAATTTTAAATTTGTGATTCGATTCCTCATATGTTGTTGTTGTTGTTGTTGTTATTTGTTTCTTAAAAGAACAAAATCTATTTATGGACGGGTTCTTATCAATCTTGTGTGTCAGCGTTTGTCAACTTTTCTAATCGCTTTCGATCCATTCAATCAAATTTTTTTCTATAATAATACAACCATCCAAATCCATGAATATTTGTTCATCTGGTTCAGTTGGTTTTTGGTTTTTTTTCAAAACTGTTTGTTGTTGGTTTTAAAACACTAGCTACTCGTACTGTTATTATAATTTTTAATACGTGGCAAGTACTATATATACTTAATAAATAATTATTGGTATTTGTTTTTGTTGTTGTTGTGGTTGTGGTTATCTTCTGCTTGTTTTTGTTTGTCTTGATAAATGCACATAACTTGCGTATGAAACACATTCCAAAGCGACAAATTATTTAGAAAAGCTCATTAAGTGTTCGTCTTTGAGAATTTGGTCAACCGACTTAGATCCAAAATACATATATACATGCTGTATACACTGTAGTTATGGGATAGAAGTATTCTTTCATTTTTGCTTAATTTTTTGAAATCATTAACAATCTATTGGCAACTACAGAAACCTGATTACCCATTAAACTAAACATTAAGCGTAAGGTTTTTGTTTTTAGCTGCAGCCAGAGGGCCTCAATAGGTAAAAGTAAACTCTATCCCTAAACAAGTTTGCGATCCATCCGTTTCTAATGAGCTAACACATAAACTAAAAGGTAATGCTAATTATCAGATATATATATGTATATACACAGAGATTGCACAATTAGTGATAAATACATACGTACGTAAGTAGCTATTAATTATTAATTGTTGTTGTTTTTTCCCTTTATTTTGTGTATAGCTTTTTAATTATTTAAAATTAATTTGGTGGGATATATGTTGTATTTGTTGTTGTTCTTCTTGATTTTGTTAAAACTTGTATTTTGATTAGCTTGTTCACATTCCAACTAGTTGCTAAAAGAAATGGAAATAAAAATAGAAGAAACCAAAAAGTAAAGAACACAAAGAGCTATGCTTTCGATAATAATATATATATATATGTATTTGTATGGTTTGCATTTAGGACATAAGTAAATATTATAATCATTTATGATAATAGTAAGTTATGTAGGTATATGCATGTTGTTGTGGCTATGTTTAAATGGTATACAATATAAAAAATTATGCGTGTGTGTGTGTGTGTGTGTGTGTGTGTGTATCAGTGTGTAAAATACAATTCAAAAGTCACAAAGTAAAAGTTAAACAAATTTATAAGATATGATAAGAAAATAAAGACAAATCAACTATACTATTAATCATTGAAGTACATTGAAATATTGTACGTAATAAACACCGATCGATCATATATTTTAAGTATAGATATAGATATCTATATATATATATATATATCTATAGTACATACATAGTATTTGAAGTTCATTTGTAAATTAATTTCAAGGCTACACAGTTAAAACATTGTTATTTTAAAATGTACTTCTCTTAGAATACAAAACGATTTATGCATATATATATTCATATGTATATGTCTATGTCTGATTCTGTGTGTGTGTGTGTCTGTGTGGTTGTTTAGTTAGTGAGTTTTATTAATATATATATACATAAATATATTTATTAGTTTTTGATGTTTTTGTTTTTGTTGTTGTTTAAGTCTATTAACGTTTCGTTTTTGTTACATTTAAAGCGTTCTTGATTTATCTGGTTGCTTCTCTAAAAACATTGAGTAGAAATTGAAAAGTTTATTATCTTTTAGCTTGTTCAGTTTTAATAATATTTTAGTTAATTACTTATATATATATATATATGGGTGTGTGTATGTGGTTTATATATATATACATATATGTATATATTAAAAAAGGAAAACAATTAAATAAACAAGGTGCAAGCACTTTTCGCTTCTACCCACAAACATCAAACGCTTAGATTAGAAAGACTTGTTTTCTTTGTTTATCGCTTTGATACAACAAATTGTTATTCTTCTTCTTGTTCTTGTTGTGGTTGTTGTAGTTTCCTTTATTAATGGTCCATACAATTTCTTTAATGCCGTTAAGCTTAATTACTCGACTTTGATCTCTTCGAAGAAAAAACCAACAACAAAAACTATTTAAAAATGAAAAACACAAAAGGCAAGCGAAATTTCGCTTCTGACTTGAATCCACTTGCCACACAATAGTTTGCTGTTCTTGTTTCTCTTGTTGTTGTTGTGATTTAATACACAATATATATATATATATATATATACATATATATGCATACATACATATACATATATAAATATGTCATCAACCATCATTCATAAATCCATTCCCATCATGATCTACACAGCTAGATCTCTAGTCTCCGGATGCCTTATCGCGTATATATGTTTGTTTGTTTGTTTGTTTGTTTGTAAGTATGTACGATTAATCGTTATAGTCACAACGCTAACGTTTCTTAATTCACGCCTAAAGCTGCTAATTAAACGTTCCATTAGTTTCTACTACAAAAATGTTGATATTTCAAGTTGTTTTGTTTTCGTTTTGGAGAAATGAAAACCGTACAGAATAAAAATTAAATATTTTCTTTCTTATTTTGCCTTTTTGCTTAGTCATTTGTATGTTTGTTGTTTTGCGTACTAAATAGTTAACATATATAATTTTTAATATTAATATTAATATTAATATTAATATTAATATTAATATTATTATTATTATTAGTTGTATTCATAAGCCGCATTGCTAAACGGTATTGATTAAACATAGAATTAATTAGTAATTTGTAATTTGTAATTTGTTTGCGTTGTTAATTTCATTTACTGGCTAAATTACGACAAGGACAAAAATTCCGACGACAATTTCAATTTGTGTTTTGCATCGATTTTTAAAAACTACATCACAATAATTATATGCTAGACTTTCAAATAGATCTTGTTGCATTTCTTGTTGCAATATATATATATATATTTATATATAATTATAGATGTATGTTTAATTTGTTTGTTGTTTGTTACAATTATTTAGTGCACAGCTGATTAATTATCATATATTCATGCGTTATTTTCGAATCATAAGTTTCGATTTTTTATCTCTATCAATAATTACAATGATAATAATAATAATAAGACGAATTCTCTGTTCACCATTTAAACTGTTCACCATTAAAACGTGTATGTGTGTGTGAGTATGGTGTGTGTGTGTGGATTGTTGTTGGGTTAAACACGTATGTATTCTTTTAGTATCATAATAGGAAGTGTCCACAGTTCTAACAGTTCTAACACTAAAAAAAATGTTCACAAAAAGAAAAAAAAGGAATAGCGACAAAGTTACGGCTAACTACAAAATACGTTAAGAAACCTAATTAACAAGAACATTATTTAATATGTATTTAGGTAGATAGTAGTATATATCATGTATCATATGTGTATATAGTATGTGTAGCATAAGGCTTATAGCATATAGTTAGCAACGGATTCATACAATTGCCAAAACCGTCCTTTTTATAGTACAATAGATACACACTAAGTTAGAAAAGTATCGAAATGGTTTATAAGAACGAAAATCTCTGCGTTTAATTGCAAGAAAGAAAAAAAAACAAATAAAACAGAAAAAATATTGATTAAATACGCGCACACACAGCATAAAAATACAAATACAAATAGAAATAGAAATAGAAATACAGCTAAATTAGAAATTAGAAATGTGTTAAAAGCCTATAACTCTTTTCAATTATTGCTAGATTGCTTGCCTTTTTGTACTTCAGTGAACATTCCCTCAAATGATTTATTTTCGTTTCTCTCTCAGTTATTCTACTCAATATCCTTTTGAAAATTCATATGAAACCCTTAGTAAACAAGACAAGGACTTAAACGCAGAGTCTGTTATGCATGGAAGAGAAGAGAACTAAACACAAATACAAAGAATCTTATCGTTTTAGAGGAGTAAATAATGAACATGCTACACGGACTGAAATCGAAGCGATGTTAGTAAGAATATGACGCAATATATATAAATATATATATATATATATATATATATATATATATATATATATATATATATAGATAATTTGCTTGTTAGTGTCTTATACCACAACTGACCTGATATCTAATATTGATTTTAAAATCCATTATTAATAGTTAGTTATCGCTAAATACAATGCTTCTAATTTTTGTTATATTCTTTTGTACAAATCCCCAGAAGTATTATAATTCCTCTGTTTGTGGGTCAACTTATTTTGTAAGTTCTATGAGAGTGGGCTTTTTATGTTTGTATATGTTGTGTATATTGTTGTTAAAAACGAAAAAAAAATCTGTATAAGTCTATGTTTATTAGCTACAATATATCGCATGTTCAGTTATCAGTTATATTCAGATATCGCTAGGGTTTCCTACAATATTGTTTATAATGTTAATGTTCTGCTTTGTTTGCTAGTAAGGTTTTTGCGGTATTATGTATCATTTTGTAGTTTATGATTATCTCACTAATTTAATTTTTTTTTTGTGTTTTTTTGTATACACTATTTTATCTTAATGATTTTTTTTAATTTATTTATTTTGTTGTTTGTAAAAGGCAATTTTGCATAACATTATTTTGTTTGTTTGTTGCTGCTGCTGTGGCTGCTTCGTGGTGTTTTTGTTGTTGCATATTTTGTTTTTTGTTTTTCGTTTTTTTTTTACTTTTTTCTCTTGAGGTACTTGCTAAAAAGAGTCTAAAAAAAGTTGCTATAACTTTTGCACTACGTTTTTTTTTGCGGTTGCTGCTGCTGCTTTTGTTATTGGTGTTGTTTTTGTTGTTGCTGTTGTTGTTGTTGTTGTGCACAATAACATGTTGCATTAAGTTTGAAATTTTTGCATTATTTGTTTGTTTGTTTGTTGTATGTATAATAATAGTAGTATTCATAGTATTAGAGTTAGTTAGATTTAGTTTTACATATGTATGTATTATGCATGTGGTACTTAGGCGTATCGTAATATAGAATACATATTTATCATAGTTATGTGTGTATCTGCATATACATATATATCGATATATATATATATATATATATATATACGTATGTACTTAGAAGTTCTAATAAAAAATATACAACATACATTTAATGAAACGCTTTAGTTTTTGAGTAAACTTCAAAATTTGTATATAGAAAGTGTTGCGCCTATTTTGTTGTTGTTGTTTTTATCTTAGCAAAGTCTGTGTTTGTAAGTGTGTAGTTTTTGTGTGTGTGTTCATTACTTATGTGTATATAAAATTAAGCACTTTACACTTCAAGCTGCGTGTACAAAATGCTTTAGATTTTTCTTAAAAAAAAAAATCAAATTCATAATTCAGAAGTGAATTATGAAACAATCGACAATCTCTTTGATGATTGACGTTATTAAAAAAATTGCAGTTTGTGGGTGGGGACAGGGGGCGGACGAGTTATCAACGTTTGCGGCGACTTTTAATGTTGTTGCTGCATTTCACATTTGTGTTTCTTGTTGTTGTTGGTTCTTTTGTTGTGGCTGCTGCTGCTGCTGCTGCTGCTCTTGTTGTTGAATCGTGCAAAACGCTGCTGTTATGCTGTATAATGCTTTGTTGCATGAGCATCATAAACCACCAGCATTGCGTTAGCTGCAACTGCTGCAAATCCTGATCCTCCGCATTGATGTTGTTGTTGTTGTTGCTGCTGCTGCTGTTTGGAGTGTTTCCACCATCAGCCGCGGCCATTAAAGATCTAAATTGTGTTGCAAACAAAAGAGATTTGAATTAATAATTATGTTTTTTAGCTGCAAATAAATTCAATTTTCAAATTGGCGCCTTTTGCAATTTGCTTTTAGGCCATCAATCTGGGATTATCGACTCACTCGAGCATCAATCAATCATCAATCAATCAAGTTCGAGGCTGTGTGGACAAAGAGAGTGGTGATTGGTGGTGGTTATAATATGGTGGGGCTGTGGTGTTGTTGCTGTATAGTCAGTGATGGTGGTGGTCAGTTGGTGGCCTCTGGCAATCGTCAATCCTCGTCAACCCTCGTTCAACCCTCTGCAAGCTACTCAGCACCATACCATATGTTGGCGGGCGCAAAGTGCGCCGCATGCTTGCTGGCAGCTACCTGGGCGGGACTCAACGGTCCAAATTGGCTATACTGCGTTGGTATCTGTATGTGTGCCGGCAGCGGATGCGATGGTATCACCTTTCAAATTAGACAAAAGATTGTTAAAATGTTATATATATTTTGAAGTCATGACAAGAACGTCAAATACTTCATTAAATACTTTTAATTATCAAAGTAATTACTAATAGTTAAAATCTAAATGATCAACAGTGATTAGAGCTTTAATAATTACTGACAACTTTTCGGTAATTGAATAACAATTAAAATTGCAATTAAAAACTAAATGATAGATTATAATTATAGCTTTAATAAATACTCTCTCTACTAATTACTCTCAATGGGGAATTTGGTAATTGAATAAGAAATATAATTATAATTAAAGGCAGTTCAACTACATAAGGCTTGTACAATTGAAAATCAAATGGAAATAGTGCCTAGCACCCACCTGGCGACTGGAGCTGTTGTGTGCTGGCGGCGGTGCAACCACCGCTCGGTTCGCATAGGCATACGTCGGCGCCGCCTGGGACACATAGACCGTGGGACGGCGATACATGTCGCCCTGGGCGTAGATATCCGTTTGCAACATGGCCGCAGCCGCTGTCGATGAGGGTGAGCCGCCCAGCGGCGTACCCGCCTGATGATGATGATGATGACTGTGGCTGTGGCTGCTGTGATGATGATGCGGCGGCGGTGCAACCGCTGATGGTGCCACAGCCGCAATCGTTGCCGGTGGCGGCTGCGATGGCTGGCGATACACTTGCGGTGCACCCCACGACGGTGGACCCACGCTGGCGGCAGCAGCAGCAGCTGCCGCTGCAGCGGCCGCAGCACTAATCGATGACGACGATGAGCTCGAGCCGGTCTTCGAGTGGGCGAGCGGTGGCGCCACAGCCGGTGCCACATAGCTAACGGGCGCCACAGAGGGTGCCTCCCGCTTGGGATGTGCTAGTGGCATTGCCGGAACACTACCCGAACTGGCTGCCCACGAGCTACGCTTCGTTTCCAACTGTAGCTGTTGCTGCTGCTGTTGTTGCTGTTGTTGTTGTTGCGGCGGCGGCTGTTGTGCGTATTCCGGATAGAACTCGGGTGGTTCCTGCTTAGTGGGTATATGCGGCAAACTGACGACGGGCGGTGGCGGTGGATGCTGCTGTTGCTGCACTTGTATCTGCACCTGCTGTGGCTGCGGCTGATAGTTGCACTCGCTTTGGGCCATGGCCAAAATGCGCTTCTTTTGCGATTGACCCGGTTCATATTTAATATTTGGCTGGGGTTGTTGTTGTTGTTGCTGCTGCTGCTGTTGTTGCTGCTGCTGCTGTTGTTGCTGCTGTTGTTGCTGCTGTTGTTGGAGCTGCGGCTGGGGTTGTGGTTGGGTCTGTGGCTGATAGTGCGGCGTCTGTTGGGCTGGCTGCACCTGCTGATGATGTGCATGCGGATGATGATGATGATGCTTGGGACTTCCACCGCTGGACACAACAGAGAGGGCAGCCGCAGCGGCGGCATGATGGCGTCGTCGTGCATCCTCCGGATCGTGATCACCTACGGTAACGCATGGAATTACTAGATGGACGTGTTGTTGCGTTGGCTTATGGCGACTGAGATGCGACTGAGTTGTGGACGGGGGTGGCAAAGGCAGCGGTAAGGGCAAGGGCAGGGGCAGTGGCGCTGGGGCAGAGACGGGGACGGGAACGGGCAGAGAGACAGGTGGCTGAGTGAGACAGGCGGATGAGGATGAGAGGGAGATGGGTGTGCTAAATTGTGTGCTTGTTGTGCTGGATATGGAATGGGGGGCGTTGTTAAGCTGAAGACTATGATGGTTATGGTGATGTGGTTGTTGTTGTTGTTGGTTG
This sequence comes from Drosophila basisetae, assembly GCA_035041595.1. Taxonomy (NCBI): domain Eukaryota; kingdom Metazoa; phylum Arthropoda; class Insecta; order Diptera; family Drosophilidae; genus Drosophila; species Drosophila basisetae. The sequence continues at coordinate 403,986 of JAWNLB010000020.1, forward strand.
GAAGTGGAAGCAGAATTGGAATTGGTGTTGTGATGACTGTGGTTGTTGTTGTTATTGCTTGGCTGAAAGCAATGCTGTTGCTGTTGCTGCTGCTGTTGCTGTTGTTGCTGCTGCTGTTGCTGGTGTTGCTGTTGTGGCTGCAGCGAGCAGTTGTTGTCGAGGACGACAGCAGCACCAAATCCATTTCCACTTCCGCTTCCGCCCATCGACGACGACGACGATAGAGACGCTGTATGATGATGATGATGATTATTGCTACTGTTACTGCTACTGCTACTGCTACTGTGGTTTGGCGGCGGCGGCGGCGGCGGCAACTGCTGACTGCTACTGTTACTGTTAATATTACTGTTATTGTTACTGTTACTGTTATTATTACTGCTACTGTTGCTGTTGCCGTTGCTGCTGCTGTTGTTGTTGCTGCTGCTGCTGCTGCCATGATGGTGCTGATTTTGCTGTTGTTGTTGTTGGCTGTGGTTGTGGTTGTGGTGGTGGTGGTGACTATGGTGACTATGATGGCTATGATGACTAGCTCCGCTGCCGCCCAGCTGGCTGCTACATTTGCTGGCCAAACGATTACTGCTGCCGCTGCTGGCATTGGCGGAGGAGGAGCTGATGGACATGGAACTGTGAGCATTACCATAATTAACCGCCTGCTGCTGTTGCTGCTGCTGCTGTTGCTGAGTGTGCGACACATGCAACGGTTGTGCACTGCTGCGACAATGCAACAAACTGGATGAATTGCTGCTCGAGTGTTGCTGCTGCTGCTGTTGTGGATGATGATGTTGCTGTTGTTGCTGTTGCTGCTGCTGCTGCTGAGGATGTTGTTGTTGCTGCTGCTGCTGTTGATGTTGATGCTGTTGCATCAGGCTGCTGCTCGTCTGCGACTGGGCATGAGCATGGGCTCGCTGCTTGACCGGCGCCACAGCATTTGCTGCTGCTGTTGCAGGTGGTCCATCGGCGCCTTCGTCCTCGCTGTCCGATATCGTAATGACATCGCCCACAACTGCCGTCGGCGAGGGCGTGTCATGGATGGTGATCGTCGGCTGCTTCACATGCGGCTGCTGGTGTGCATGCAACGGCGGTTGGCTGCTGGCATGATAACCCACTGCGGCGCCACCACCGCTACAATTGTTGACTACAATGTGATGGCCAACAATATTGTAGGGACCGCCACTGCTGCTGCTGCTGCTGCCGCCGTGCGGGGCATGTGCCACGGGCGCATGATTATGATGCGAACTCGATGAGCTGCTGTTACTCGCATTGATATCTAAACAAAGATAATCCAAGGATTTATTTCAGAGCTATTCGAATTGGGCAACAAGCAGAGTTCAACTCACTGTTGGATGCGGATGAGGCCGAACTGGCTACAACGGGACCAGCGTTGACAGCGCCATAGCCACCGCCATAGTTGCAATTGTGATGGGCGTGATACTGTGGCGAGACATGAGCGGCACGCTGATAGCGTTGCTGATGCGGCGGCGAGCTCTCCTTGACGCGCTTCTTAACTGGCGACAACTGCTGGTGTTCCTTCTTCTCGTGACGCGGCACACGATAAGAATTGCCCTTGCTATTGTTAAACATACAAATAATTAATTAAACTAAAATTAATTAAACCATTAAAAGATTAATTTGTGTAGTACGCACGCTAAATGATGAGCCGGCGACTCCTTCTTGAGATCGTTACGCGGCAAGTTGAGATGATGCTTGGGATAGATCTCCTCCACATTGAACAGCGGCGTTGAGTCAACAATTAGCGAATGTGCCGGCGCCTGTTGTGGCCACGATGGCACCAGAGCCATTTGTCGTCCGGTTTGGGGCCAGGCAACGCCACTGGCCTGCACACGATTGGTGAGCAACATGCGCTGACCCGAACTGGGCTCCACCATCGAGACGGGCACAGGCACATTAACATACTGCTGCGGCGGCACCTGCAGCGGCGGCTGCATTGTGGCACTGCCCACAACAACATGCTTGGTGGGACTGGGCATCGCCTGATACGATGGCGGACAGAGTATGTTCGACACCAGCTGGTGCTGGAACGTATCGGTGCGCGCCTGAGGATATTGCCGGGCCACATTGCGACCACCATAGATCTGGTAGAGACCCTCGTAGGCCAGGGGGCGGCCATCGCGCACCAAACGCTGCACCTGACTGGTCAGTTGATTGTTGATGGTGAAGGTCATGTTCTCGGTGCTGCTCGGCACAAAGTTAGTGACCAGCGTGGGTGCTGGTTGTACACTGCAACAAAAAGAATCATTAAATAAAAAATATATAAAAAAAATACACTAATCAACTCACGTATGGAAGTCGCCGCGACGACACACCTCCATCATTTGGACAGAGGCCTTCACATTGTTGCAATACACATAATCGACCAGATGGGTGAGCCTCGTGAAGCTGTGACTCAGTGCCTCTGTTGGGGTTAAGCGGCGCTCCTGATCAATGGTTAGCATACGCTTGAGCAGATCAATGAATTCCCGTCGATCCGTCTTCTCGGCCAGCAGTTGACCACCCTCTAGATCCGTTGGCACATTCACCTGCCCAATATCATCCAGACAATTGAATATATATTTGCGAGCCTCCTTGCTCTTTGTGTTCGTCTCCGCCTCGTGCTCCTCGGTGGTCTTCAGACGCCAGAACGGATATGTGGAGTCCACGTCACGATAAAAGAACTTGGACGTCTTCGAGGCGCTATTCAACATATGCTCCGTGGGCAGACCCTGTGTTTGCGATATATACCGTATCTGATCGAACTCCGAACTGCCCGGATACAGTGGCCAGCCGAGGAAGAGTTCGGCGACCACACAGCCCAGCGACCACATATCGATGGCCTCACAGAAGGGCAGACCCAAGATGATTTCGGGTGCGCGATAATAGCGCGATTGCAGATACGTATTGCAGACGGTTTTGCTCACATGCGAGGCGCTGCCAAAATCGATGACCTTAACGCGATACGGCTGACGCACCGGATCGACCAGCATTATATTCTCCGGCTTCAAATCGGCGTGAATCAGGCCCAGTTGCTTCAGCTTCAACAGGGCAGTCAGCACCTGCAAACGAACAACGACAAGGAAAATTTGAGATTGGAGATTCAATCTCTCAGTTGATATTCATACCTGCTCCAGAATGGGACGTATATATTTTAGAGGCAGCGGTGAGAATTTGTTCTGCTTGAGAAAATCATACAGATTCTGTTCGAGCATCTCAAAGACGAGGCAGGTGTGATTCTTGTGCTGAAAGCATTCGAATGCACGCACAAAATTAAACTCGTCCGCATTCTCCTGACTCAGACGCGACAATATGGACACCTCGATCTGACCCTGTCGCGCATACGATGGATGATTCTTCAGTATCTTAATGGCAACAATTTCGGAGGTGCCGCGCTTCCAACACTTGACCACCTGGCCAAAGGTGCCGCGGCCCAAAAACTCCAGAACCTAAACGTGACCGAAGGCTATTAGATTAATCCAGACAAATGAATTCTGGTAGACTTGCCTCATATTCAGCTGAGAGGGAATAGAGCACCTCGTGCTGGACCAACTGGTAGTCACCATCGGCGCCGCTGCTGGAACGTTTGCTGGGGGGTTGCGTATTTGCATGCCCCCCCGATGTGGCGACCTTTGCGTGCGCCGTCTTGAGGCTGCTGCTGTTCACTACGTTTTGGATGGCTGCCACTTCCTGCGCCTGGCCGTGCCGCACCTCAACGCTGCTGCTGCCGCCGCCTCCGCTGCTGCCGTTGTACGTGTCCACGCAGCCGCAATCGCAATCTGCACAAATTAACGATAACAAAATTTTGCTTACTTTTGGTTGCAAGTCAATCAAAACAAAAAACTTTTACCTCGCCTGAGTAAACGCCTAATTACTAAGGATATCATTTGGTGACTTATCAAGAAGATATATATATATATATTTATAGAAACATATATTTGTATTTGGAAACACAATTCTCCTGAGGCAACTGTGCTCAGCACAGCTCAACAGGCAATTTTACAATGCACAGTTTGCGCTGCAATCGGACAAAGTGAGATATAGCATATGAAAGATACATATAGGTATAGATATAGATATAGATGTATATATAGATATCAACACTCAGCGTTGAACTTGTCAGCACGCTGACAAAGAAAGTGGCGAGTCACATTTTGGCCAATTCAAACACAAAAGCACAGAGCAAATGGCAACATTTGTATAATTACAAAACAAATATTATGGCTAAGATTAAGACGACAACGACAACAACAACAAACAAAGAAGAATACAATTGCAATAAGGAAAAGGAAAAGGAGGCACTGTCAACAACAACAATTATTACCTCGGAAGATGTAGTACCATTGTTGCAGGTGTACAAAAGTCATCTTGGTTTGCTTCAGGTATGAATCGTTAAATATCTTCCAATGTATACATCATATATACTCAGATATATATATATATATAACTCGAAATATTAAAAGCGCCAGCTTTGTTTGGTACGTATAAGCAAAGTTTTCAATATTGAATCAAATTTTGGGCATACATTCAGAGACTGCTAAGATATTATTCCCAGATTCATTCCACACAGAAAATCTTCAAAGGGAAGATAAAGATTTAAAAAAGTTGCGATTCCATATTCTAGTTAAAGAAGAAAACTTTAAGGATTCTGTAAATTCCTGAATAAATAGAGAATCTACATTCAAGAGTTAACTAATACAATACAAAATTGTTACCTAAAAAACATCCTTTTACAAAATATCCTTAGGCGTGGGGCCTTTAAGCATTTCGTTGGAATCTACCCTTTCATTATTTATATATTTAGCCTTTTTATTTATGATTTCGTTCACGCGGCAAACCGAATTCCACTCATAAAAATCCCACTCAAATATGTTAAGTATATAATAATAAAATGGCCAAAGGACATTGCTTATAAATCGGCCAATTTCCGAGAAGAATACCCAAAGGTAAAAAAGGACTAAACACTGTGTGCTAAACACAAACAATTTAACTAAGATATAGCATTTCATTTGCATTCGCCTTTATTTCATTGTCCATAATTGTCGCATTGTGGCGCAGCCAACAGAGTTCACTTTGTAATCTGCAACTAAATTTAGAACTGGTTAAATGGGCACCACCCCACAACCCTCCTTTCCCCCCACTCCCGCTGCCACGCCCACACGCAAGTCTATTATATTATTTAATTAATTTGCGTCAGAGGACATTCGATACGAATTGACTTAACAAGAAAACACCGACTTTCTTGGGCACAACGAATATTAGATACCAATCTTTCAGAACGATACAGAATGGTATAGTACCCTGATGTTGATGATATGATGTCCAAATGGGGAAGAAGTATAACTGTTGAGTGTTTATTAAGATATCTTAATCGTACAAGAACTCATCGACCGATTCACAATTTCAGCAAGGATATAGCTAGATCAACTCGTATATGGATGCGAATTCATAATATAAATATATTCTTCTCGGATCGGGAAAGTCTTCTTAAAAGGCTCACCAACTTAAGGACAAAGTCGTAATACCCTCTTGCCAGGGCCTGCAAAAATAGCTCAAGAGGAAGCCGGATGCCAAACATACAATAAATGGAGAACACGGAAAATAATAAAAAGAGCAAAAAGGAAGGAGAAAAGGGAAAGTAATAATAAAATAGTAGTCAAGAGGCAGAGAAAAACCCACGCACACTTCGGGAAATTGTATGGCAACGGCAACTGAAGGTCGCCCCACCCCGTGGCGGCAGGAGGGGCGAGCGGAAGGGCGCTGGGTTTACGGGGAAAGAGCCGCGTTAGCTGGACATAAACTCTTGGTTCGCTTGATTTGCTGCTCGACTGTAATCAAAACTAAATTTGAGGACACACGCGACGCCAATGTCCGTCGTCGCTTGGGGTACACTTTAGTCGCGAATGGGAGAGGAGAGGGGAAGTGGTAGGGGAGTGGTAGCGCATAAATAGACGACATTTGGTTTTTGTGTGTCGGAAAATTTATGGCAGCGCTGAATGAAAACTAAATGCAATAAATTATGCAAAAACTCGATGAGAGAAAACGCACAAATCGTAAAGTCAAATTGAAATTGAAATCGAACAATTGACAAATGAACAACCAGCAGCAGCACGACTAACAGATACCCTGTACTGTGCTTCCAAATAAATAACAGGATTGTGACGAAGAAATTGATATACAAATTTAAATGGAAGTCATTTAATCTTACTAAAAAGAAAAACAAACAGCTTTATTCAAAAAAAGGTTTGTTGAGCATCGATATTTATCGATAGTTATCAAAAATGTTAAGGACAACTGGCAAAATATAATCGCTAGTTAATACAGTGTTATTATTGTCGGATATTCAAAATATTTCCGTTTGGAAATGATATTTTTGCTATCGAAAATGTGATCTTAAGTTAAAAAACTATATTTACTTAATATATTTGGATACTCTACATGTGTCGGTTGTACGTCTGTACGTCAATAATGATATATGAATTGAAAATCATAATCAAACTGCATCTGCCTGGGACAAACTCTAGTCTCCAGTTAACTTAATAAATTAATAATAATTTATATCCTTCAACTTGTCTTTTTCTTACCGTTACACGCTGCATCTAGCAATAATACTCCTTCTGTCATATAAATACTTAAGGGATACATATAAGAAGACAAACCGAATAAGCTGCCAAGGTCAAACGTCGGACAATCGTTGAAATTGAGTCACCAAAAACACCCACACAAACACACACACATACACCCACACACACATATACATACACCACACACACACACATAAGTCACACACACATACATACACCACCCACCCACTCATCCACCTGCTTACCTTATGGACTCGTCGCTAGTGCGTTAACTGCCAACGCCTGCCTCAGGGGCAAGTCAATGACAACAACAGCAACAACAACGACTTTGGCAATGGCAAGGACTTTTCCATAACACATTGCGTTCACGTGGCGCCATCACGTTGCAGGGAGAGGCCTGCACTTGCAACGCACCACCACACTCCACACACAAATTTGTTTGTTGCAACAAGTTACGAGATTTAACGGTTCGACAGCAATTTACATTTTACATACATCTACTATTCATTTGTTTGTTACATTGCACAATCCAAAAACGAATTCGCTTACGCAAATCTCAGCAGCAGCAACAGTCTCTCGCATTCAACGTCAAAGTTGCAACGTGACGCAGTTTGGCAAAACGAATTGAAGCTTTTTTTTTGTTGCGTTTGCCCCACTCACTCTCGACTGCTTGTTGCATAAAAGGCGAGCCAACCAACTGTAAAGGTGCAAACGGAATAGTTGTGTGTGGGTGACTGTGGGGGCACTATGCGATTTTGTGTGGCTGTGGTTGAGGAGGGCGGTGGGTGGCAACTTCCTACGTATTGGTTGGCATATGTTGGTATAAATATGCGAACAGAAGTAACTGTATTTGCTGCTGACGCAAAAAACGGTGAAAAGAACAAATGCGTTGCCTTGGTGGCAAATGAATGGCCATGGTTCTGCCACGGGTTATTGGAACTGCTCTAACTCCACAAGCAACAGTTACTTATGGGTTTTCACCCAAGGTTGATATATTCTTGCGAATAATATATAAATAAATCACACATATTAACTTTTTTTCACAAAAAGATCACAAATTTTGATAGAGATAAAGCACTCAAAAGTGTTGAGTTCGGTGAATAAGAAACTATAATAAAAAACCAGAAACCTTTGTTTTTTTCCACTTCCTATGGAAGTTTTAGGGTATAGAAGAAAAGGCCTTTTGACAGCTTCATTGAGATATCTTGGATATTAATGAAATTGTTCACACAAGTAAATGCTCGAACGCTATATGACTCAGACTCATCCCAAATCCCACAGATCTTTCCACATGTCGTCTTTAACATTAACTACCACAAGAAAGCTACCAACACAAACTGTCCTTGAAAGACAGACATACTCGTATGTACATGTTTCACGACCCATTCCAATCTCCACACAAGCGATATCTTTACTATCTCATTCTATGCAATACAACTTGAATTCGTGTATTTCAGAACATCACATACCAAGTGCCAGAGTTCATCTTGGCCTTGGGCATAATCGGTTAATGTTCTTGCTTTGTTGGGGGTCACATTCAATACCTCAATACTGAGAACTGAGTTCATCATCGCATTGCAATAGCAACAGTGCACCATTAGATAGCAGCTCGAATAACAACAGCTGCAATTAAAAGCATTTCTATATATATATTTATATATATATTACGCATATTGCAACAGTAGTCGCAACGTGCCACGTCAGTCATAAAATATTGATAAAGGGGTCATATAGCCATTAATTATTTACATTGAATTATTTAGATTAAGCTGCAAGTGAATTAGAATCGTTTAGTTTGTGAGGAGAAAGTTGGCCCACAACTTTCCAAACAAAATGTGTGAATACCAATTTATGTTGCATGTTGCAGCGATTGGTGAAAACGGCAGCGGAAGTGTGAGCGAAGTGCACAAAAGTGTACAAAAGAGTGCTGCTTGCTGCCTTAAAGAAACGCGATAAATTATTATTTGAAACGCGAGTCGCTAAACGGAAGCGGAAAGATTATGGAGACGCTTCAAGAGATACGCGCAACAAAATAAGAAAGAAATATAATGTGCAGAAAGAAGCAACAGGTTAAATATATATACATATATATATGGTAGATGTAGATAATGTGAACGACGCGGCGACTAGCGACTGATTAATGGGCGCAAACAATAAAGCAAGACAAGGGAGCGATAAAAATCGGGGGCAAAACCATGTACAAGGAATGTTGTCAAGACAGATCAAAGAGGGGGGGTGGGGGGAGGTGGTGATCACGGTATATGTTGCCTGTTGGAGTTGTGCAAATATTTGTCGCAACACAATGAGAGCAATGCACGCAAAAGCATTTTCCACTTGACTCCACGCACCTGACGACAACAACAACAACAACAAAAACAACAAGTTCCAGTGTGTGAGAGAGAGCGCAACAATGTTGCTACATATTTGTGTGCTTTTGTTGCCAGTGCATACAAAGTAAACGAGAGCGCCCCAGCCGCCGTCGTTCTACCAAAATGGCAGAAGAACAACGGGAGAAAGTTTAGCGAATGAGCTGGCAACGCTACTGCAGCCAGACAGCAATAATTGGGCGAATTCAAGTTGTTGCTGCATGTGCCTTGGGCGGAATTATGCGCTGTGCTCCTCTTATATTAGGGTGTGTGTGTGTGACAGAGACAAATTAACATTTCAACTGCTATTTAACACTGGACGCAAGCGCAGCAGCATCATTTGCATAACACACAAAAACATCCACAACATCAGCAGAAGCAGCAGCAATAACTCATGCTTTGTCCGCTGCACACTTCAGCGAGCAGAACATTTAGCTAAAAAAAATATTGCAAAAAAAAGGCCAAATAAAAACTGGCACACATATAAAATGGCTGCCTGGCAACACGCATCAGCAGCAGCATGTTGGACGTTGCAAAAATGTCGCCAAATGCCTTTCTAAAAAAAAAGACAAAGTAAAATGCCTTTTATGTACTTTCACGACAGCAAAAAAAATAAAAACGAATACGTACAACCAAATAAATGAAAACCAGCTCAAACTTGAAAAATCAAAAAGGCGATTAAATGACAACAACAACAACAAGAAACAACCGCAACAAGTCAGCAATAAAGTAGAAGCCAAATATAAGCTGAAAGGAGGAGATGAAGGTGAGAGACTGCCGCAGCAGTAGCGACATGTTATCGATATCGATATCCAAAATCAAACATGTAGCGAGAGAGAGCGCACACGCTTTTGGCAACATGTTGCTGAACAACATTTGCATATTTTGCTTTTTTTATTGCATTGCAATCGGAAATTAACTTTACGCATTTTGCACATATAGCCGGATGGGAAAATACAATGTGTAAATAAAAAATAGAAAAAAGGCGAAATGCTAAAAAGGCATCTAATTTTATTTTCTTTTATAATCGTATATAATGTGGCTATTGTTGTTGTTGTTGTTTATGTGTTCATTTGTGTAATTGCATTGCACACTTGATTGCACGCAGCGCCAGCGACTACAAATGACGCCAATAAACTTATGCCTGGCAACAATAGCAGCAGCAACAACAACACACACAATCTCTCTCTCTCTCTCTCTCTCCCTCTCGCTATCTAACTCTCACTCTTTCATTTTTTTTTTTAAGTTGTGGCGATTAAATTGTTATATTGTTCGTACATTGTTGGGATTGTGATTGCGAGTGTGTGTGAGGAGTGCATTAACAGCAGCTGTGCCGCGACAATAACAAAATAACAGAATCAATTGCAAATTAAATGCAAAACGAACGAATGATCGAGAAACAACACGAAGCAGCCAAAAACAAGCAACAAGCAAGAAATATTCATTTATTTCAAGAGCTGCTGTTGCAGCTTTTTCGATACTTTATCGGTTGTTTTTTGTTTTGTTTTTGGCGAAATGGATTTTCACTTATACAGCAAAAGAAATACAAATGCGATTTAAATTTAAATTTGCGTGGATTTACGCCAGCATGATTTTTAAAGAGTTTCTTTCAACAAGTAGCAAGCAACAAAGGCAGCGCTGCAATAAAACGTAAATGAGGCAAAAACACACAATAATACACATACACACAAACACACACACACACACACACAGCACTTGAGCATGTGGAACGCATGCAAGAAATGTGGGAGGTTTTTCAAACGACATATTTCTTCCTCTTCGTCGTCGTCTTCTGCTTGTGGACTATGTATGTTTGTATGTATGTGAAAGCTTCGCCAACAATCGCTGGCTTTTGATGCGCCGCCGACGCCGCTGCTGCTGCCTTTGCTGATGCTTGCCTCATGTCGCCGCGACGCGCTCATTTATTTTTGATCTTGTTTTCTTTTTCGATGAATTTTTTCTTTTTCGTTTAAATGTTGCATGCAGTTGACAAGACGACAGAGCGACAGTCACAAAAAAAAAAATAAACATGAAGGGAAATCTTTCCACTTGCATTGCAGATTTTTCGCTAATGCTTGGTGAAAGTTTTTATTTATCTAAGAAAATTAATTTTTAACTAATGACTATAAGCCGAATAATTATTCAATATATGCACAAACATATGTAAGTTGATGTATTTTTTGTCTATTTTTTAGTTTAAACATTTGCGATTCGATTCTGAAGTGAACAACAAATGTTGACGTACGACGCCAGCAGCGCTGCCCGCTTGGAGGTCGACGCCGACGGTCCACGGACGTTCAGCTCAGTCTGCTCAGCTAGCATAACTAGCTGTTGTTAGAAACAGCCAGTGTTGCAGCAGTACAAAACAAACTTAGCATTGGACATCAGTGTTGCTAATGAAGCTTTTTTTGCTCCCTTAATTCTAGCTTTGTTTGCTCTGACCATTTCTTGTCTACTATAATATGTACAATTTATACCAAAAACTAAGCAGCAGTTTTAAAATAATAAAAAATAAACAGATGTCATGTTATTTTAGCTGCAGCTTTCGCCGTCAAATCTTTTAATGCTTTTTACTTGTACCCCACATCTAAAACTAGCTTGTTTTTTTCTTACTTATTCAAAAGTGGGGGCAACACTATTGGTAGTGACGTTGAGAACGAGAACAACAACAACAATAGCAGCCGCAGCAGCGACGACGACGGCGACGGCGGCAATTTAGACGACGTCCTTCAAGCGAGCGTTAGAAGTGACAGCGGCGACGTCAGCTGCAATGACCTAAAGTAACCCACCAATGGGAAGGCGAACACTGCGAGTATTGCACAATGCACACGACAAGGCGAAAAGCAGAGGTGTGTGGAGAAGAGGAGGGACGAGACGAAGCGAGGCAAGCAATAGCGAGGAGTGGGGAGTCACACCGGCAAAGAGCAACGGAAATGGGCGAGTGGCTTCTGCACATGTATTTCTGTGCATATGCATAACTACATACATCCAAACGTATGTTTACATGGATGTGTGGTATGCATGTATGTGCGTATGTGTGATGTACTTGCTGTATGCATTTTGAGTGTGGGCGTGGCATATGGCGTGTCAGTTGACGGCGCAGAAGTTTGGCAGCTTCATAAAAAAAAAGCTAAAAGCTAAAACCGTCAAAACACAACCAATATGACGTAAAGGATGAGCAGAGAGAGAGAGAATGGAGAGAGAGAGGAGAGAAGCGCAAGCAAACAAATATATTTATAACAATGGAGAAAAGAACGCTACGAACAGTGATCGACTAAAAGTTACCCAGTAAGCAAATTTCTATTTGTGCTCTCAAAATAAGTTTTTTTTACTGGTAACAATACTCCTGAAGCCCATTTCTAAGGTGTACAACACACAGATATATCTAGAATGAAGCATATGCAACATATTCGACTTGACAGCACTCACTTGCCACCCCCTCGCTCTCGCTGTCTCCCATTCGCCACTCCCTTTTTACAGCTGCAACTCCTGTATAAGCCAAGAGTCATTGCATTCATGATATTTTTATAACTGACATCGCTATTTTGCTTTTGTTTTTGTTGTTTGTTGTTTTTGTTGCAGGCGACCGAACAACTTCAATTGAGGTCAACACTTTGCGAACGTCTCAGACTGCCACTGATAGTTAATGCCACCAGGGAGAGCAGCAGGAGGGGAGGCGTGACTGTCCAACCGTCCAAGTCGCAAGCAGATAGCAGCAGCAGCAGCAGCAGCAGCAGCAGCAGCTGGAAGTCGTCACTCAAAAGGCATTGGAAAGGGGGAGGGACAGCAGGCAGTGCGACAAGTTTAACAAGTCAGTCCAGAACTGGAACAACCAGAGCAACATTATCAACAACAACAACATTCTGACGCACATCGAGAGCAAAAACAAATAAATAAAATCAACTGTCAACTGTATAAATGGTCTACAGTTTGTTGCGGCTTAAATACTCTTTCAGAACTTTGCAACACTTAAGTCAACAAAACTACAGTTGTAATTGCATTCATTCGCCGATTTGCTAAAAAAAAATATCGATAAATTGCAACGATCTTGCTCAAAATGGTAAACAGCTTGCCTATTGGTTCAGTTATCTGAGCTTTTGTATAACAGAACAGTATCTTATTATTGTAGTTCCTTTTATTCTCTCTTCCTTTCTTCGTGCATATGTAACTATATACTTTTTGGAGTTTCGAATTAGAAGCAGACAGGTCGCATAATGGACTCCTCCGAGGCACCCATATTGATGGTAAGCTTAGTGCGGACGTTCCGTCAACATGGCTGGCCCACTACACAGTGATCCCCAGCCTCATGCAATCCCACAATCGGACTTCACAGAAGCGTGATTACAGAAGCTGCCAACCATCACAACTGAGAAGCTTTATTTAGCATTTCCTTCCAATAATAGAAAGAAAAAATATCTACAAATATAAAAAAAAAAAATGTAAATAACAAAAGTAAAAATAAACAATAACAATACTTGTAAACAAAAGTTAAAAAAGACAGATAAAAAGACAAAAAGATGAACCCGTATTACCTGCTTGAAGCCAGAACCATTTGGGAATTACTTCAATGAGCACGTTGAACAAAGCACCACAAAATATGCAACACTTTTTTCTATAAATTGTCATTCCGTCTGGCAATGCAAATTTCATATGTAATTTTATTTTATTTTATTTTATCGATAACTTTGCACGTTCTGCGAATGGAAATCGATTTCCGAAAAAAAACAATAATAATACTTGTAAACAAAAGTTAAAAAATAGATAAAAAGATACAAATCTATAATCAGCTGAGTTATTCCTGCGTAATATTAACGTGGCAGCGGAATACTCCATGCTTGGCCAACTACCTTGTTCGCCTCCCAGTCCAGCCCAGCCACTTTTAAAACCAGAGATTTTGGATCTGGTAAGACACAAGAGAGCACTGCGTCGTCAATATATGCGCTCACGCAATCCGTTGGATCTAAGGGACTTTAGGCGGGCTGCGTACGAGCTGCGAAAACTGCAGTTTGTCACTAAGAGCAATTATTTCCAAGATATGCTCCGCAATGCTGATCCCAATAAGAATCATGGATTCAATTTGAGGAAGGCAACGCGTTGTGTCAAGCGGCAGCCACTCAGGCGGATCCCCAGATATTGCATCGGCGTTTGCGGACGAGCTGCAAAGTCGCTTCACGCCCTTTGCACCAGCATCGCCCAGCCGGGTACAGGACACTGAAGCATTTTTAAATGCAGATCTAGATCCTGTACAACCGATCACCCCTATCGCCCCTACTGAGGTCCGCTTACAGATTCGCAGGCTTAAGTCCACTAAGGCCCCTGGCTATGATGGTGTTGACGGCAGAGTTGCTAAGGCCCTCCCAGAGAAGGGAGTATTGTTCTTGGTGCTACTTTTTAACTCCATGGTTCGCATCCACCACTTCCCCACTCCGTGTAAGTGCGCTGTGATTGCGATGATTCCGAAACCGGGCAAGCCAGATAATCTTGTCTCGTCATATCGACCGATAAGCTTGCTGACAACTTTCTCCAAAATATTTGAAAAAATATTTCCTGGAAGATTGTCGGCAGTTAGAGGCTTTCAGAGGGCCATTCCTGATCATCAGTTTGGCTTCAGGCATCACCACGGTACACCAGAGCAAGTAGTACAGCACGTCCTCGAGGCCTTGGAAAATAAGCAGTACAGCTCTGCCGTCTTCCTGGATATCCAGCAAGCATTTGATCGCGTATGGCATGATGGCCTGCTTTTTAAGCTTAAGTCTCTGCTACCATCGGCGCAGTATTTACTGCTCAGGTTTTACCTGCTTGGCCGTTCTTTTATGGTTGAAGTTAGGGGCGAGCGATCAAACATCCGCCGCATTGGAGCTGGTGTACCGCAGGGTAGTGTCCTTGGACCTGCCTTGTTCACATTGTACACCGCGGACTTGCCGATACCAGTAGCCAGAAACACGCTGCTTGCCACATACGCGGATGACATTGTGTCTCTTGCTAACTCCACCACTGCTTGGAGAGCAGCTGCGGTTACGCAGAGGTTCTTGAATGGTTTTAGTACTTGGGCCAACCGGTGGAACATCTGCGTCAATGGGAGCAAGTCTCAGCACTGCACGTTCGCGCTCAGGAATGGTAATTGTCCAACTGTCCGACTCAACAACACGGTCACGGAGGCGTGTTCAAAAAGTATCGCGAATTTTGTGTTTTTTCAGATATTATTTATTTATTCATGAATATCTATTTTGTCCCCTTCAAAGTAATCCCCATGAGATATTATACACTTGTGCCAACGGTTTTTCCAATCTTCGAAGCACTTCAAAAAATCATTTCTTTTTATCTTGTTCAGCTCCTCCTTCGATCCCGTCTTTATCTCGTCAAGCGTAGCGTAACGTCGTCCTTTCATGGGCCTCTTCAGTTTAGGGAACAAGAAAAAGTCACAGGAGGCCAGATCTGGGGAATACGGTGGCTGCGGCATCATTAGTGTGTTGTTTTTGGCCAAAAAGTCGCGCACAAGCAACGATGTGTGAGCAGGGGCGTTATCGTGGTGCAAAAGCCAATTTTTTTACTTCCACAAACATTCAAAATGGCCGAGCTTGTCGGCATAAGTGAGAGACATGAGTACCAACATAACGCTACAAAAAAATCGAAATTCGATTATACGTAACCCGCGAAAATTCAAAATTCGCGATACTTTTTGAACACACCTCGTACAACTCGCAGGAGGTTGAAGCGCCTCCACACCAGCGACCTCTGGACTGTAGGGCGTTAAATGAATGTGCCACAAATGTAATATTTGATGTTATTTATTAACTGCTAAAACCTGTTCTATGTTTATGTTATAGATTGTAATTCACTGCTATTATTCATTCTGTTCCAAATCAATGTTTTTTAGCCTTTGAATAGGTTGATTAATGTTTAAAATATAACTGTTATATAAAAAAAAAAAAAAAATGTAACTATCATCTTAATCTTCCTCTTTATACGGTTATCTTCTGAGAATTCGTTGATTAGAACCTTTCTTGCTCTTTAAGCATAGATAGTTCGCTTAACACACATACACACACACGCACGCATTTTAAACAACATTCCCAACAGACCCAAACAAAGCGAAGGAACTAGAAAAACAAAATCCCATGGAAAAACCCAATGGAAATAGCAACAACAAAAATATCAACAAAAACAGCTCGATTAGTGAATGATTCGAGGCAAGTTTCCAACGTAATTTAAATGCAAATAAAACGTATCAAAGCCAAAATGGAAAACGAAGCTTGTGAGCGGATGCCGGGCAGGGAGGAGCGATGTGGGATAGCTAACACAGGGCAACAAGCAAAGGCAAGGATGATGGGGAGCGGGGAGCGAGAGGTTTGGGGGAAAGCGTGTCAATTTGATTGGTCAAAATGCAGGGCACTAAAACCGAGAAATGAAAAGCGCAAGCAGCAAACAGAGAGAAAGGAGAGGGAGAAAGAGGAGCTGAGGACTGAAATGAAATCGCAAATTGCATTTCAAGCGTTTAAAAAACAAGAGAAAAAACAGCTAAAGCATAACAATAATAGTAATAATAATAATAGTAGCAACAATAACAACAAATAAACAAGTTTTTTAAGATTATTGATTCGCATTCGCATTCCATTGATTTGCTGCTGTCTGTTTTTGTTGTTGCAGTTGTTGTTTTTTTTTTGCTGTTGTTGTTGTTTTTGTTACTGTGTATCTTGTTGCAATTGAAAAATTGAACCCAACAAGGCGAATTGGACTTTGTGAACCGCACCCTTCTGCCACCCTCCTCTATACCAGTGCAGAGCTGGCAAAATGTTCATAACTCAATTTGATATATTTTGATGCGAATCGACGCAATTTGTTTGAACTGCATGAAAAGACATGAAATATTTATCATGCTTTGCATTTATTGTGAGTTATGTCAAGGCAACTTCGAACCCATAAAATACATATAAATTAAGATTAATAACCCACGCTACAATTTTAAAGAATTTATTTTATTATATTGAAATATAATTGTTCATTTCTTTTTAAAGCTATTTCTTATTTATTTTAAGTTTGTATTTAAGAGTTATACAATAACTAAACTACAACTAGTTTTCGTTTCTTTGTCAATGATTGCACTGGAAAAACACATTACACAAAATCTTTCCATTCCATGTGTGGAAATTTCTGTGGCCTGGAATGAAATCATTTGAAGATCCTTATCAGTTATGCATATCCTGCTGTTATATTGTGTGTGGTGGTGTTGTCCGTGCTCGTGTTTGTTTATTTGTACCCCAACGGACTGACTGACTGACTGACTGTGTGAGTGCAACGACATTAGCGTCTGCCTCCCTTCTTCGCTTCGCTTCTTCACTCTTCTTTCCGCCCCACAACCCATTCCCCCCTTCTGTTGCTAGCAGCGGCGTCTAAGCACACTCATCGCTTTGGTTCCCACTGTGTAAATGAACGAAATTTGTGTCGTGTAGAGTGCTTTTGACAACAACAACAACAAACAAACAAGCAAAACAGGCAACAAAAAAACAACAACTACAAACTTAGACAACGTTGCATTTTGCATGACTGCGGTGAGGTTTTAATACCGTGTAAAATAAACATGTTTAACGGGTATGCTGCATATCAATTTTGATTTAAGCTGTCTTAAAATGTATATTTCACAAAAGTATAAATCGAAAAATCTTGTAACCCCAGCAGTCGATAATACTGTTTGGTTGCGCTCATGTACAGGGTATATTCGAGTGTTGCACACACTTTATCAATTTTGCAATACACTTTACCGTTTCTTTTTTTTTTTTGGCTGGCTTTTGCCATTTTGGTTGGCCACAAATATTTGCAATGCATAAATGCAATTTTCGGCTTAACATTTAAAGTGCTTAGCGCAGAAGAAAAATGGGCGGGAGGAGAAGGAGGAGAAAGGTGTCGAAAAAGGGTAGGCAAAAAAGGGAAGGGTATGGTTTGCTGTCTGGCGATAAGAAAAATGCGAGAAAAAAATATGTGAATGCATGGGGTAATTTAATTCATAGAAATAAACACAATATTTTTGCATTTGATGGGTATATTTTATAGTTTGGTTGGGTATTTGAGTTTGCACAACAAATATGCAACACTTGAATTGAAGAAGAATATAAATGGATCAGTAAGAAAGTAAGCAGGCAAAAAAAAGCTATATTTCGATATGAACAAAGAAGGTATTTTGTAGAATTTCACTTTGCAACCATGGAAAATAGTTGAAAAATATAAAAAATGTAGCTTAAATCCCAATTTTACGTACATTATATGCTAATGTAGTGCATTACATCTTCGTATTCTTTTAATTGCTATCAATATTTGATTTTGTTGTCTGAGTGCGTTGATAAGCAGCAGTTACTGCTATGAAAGCTGACGCAGCTGTCAATTAAAATTGCAATGCTCAACGAGCTTGTGTTGATAAGATTGTGGAGAGGCGGATTAACTGTGTATATAGAGTGAATGGGGGCGTGGCAGCATCTGTTTCCGTACGACATTATCAGGCAATAACATATACAATATGTGCTAGCTATTAAAGAGGTTAATGAGGCTGCCATAATCTAGCAAGCCATATATAAATACATAGAACATTCGTACGATTTCTACAATGTAGAATTTGCCACACTGTGCGGCACAGTGGTAAGTCGCTTGCTGCTGCTGCTGTTGTATTATTCAGTTTGTTGCTGCCTCTTTAATAAATATGGATCGATACAATTGAGGCGTGTGTTGTTTGCCTCGGCTTGTTGAGGGCGTGACTGATTCGCCTTTAAAATTTATAAGTGCAGAATATTCAAATGCGACCCATTTGGCAATATTCCCATTTACCCAATTTAGCCAACTAATACTAATGCTCGAGCAACTGTTTCTTTTCTTGCGATTTAATGATTAGTTTTGCTTGCACGACTTTTGCACAATGAAACCGAAATGTGTTAATAAACGTACAATAAACATAAAACCGTGTGTTTCATTTCAGTCAACAACAGCTACATGAATTAAAATTAAATTCGCTACAGCAACAATAAAATCAACAGCAACAAAAACAACACATTACTTTTTATGAGCCGCAAAAACGCCAACAAAGTTCACTGACCTCCAAGGAAAAGTTCTAAAAGTTACCAAGTGGGTAGAGGTTGGACAGAGGGAAGAGGAAAGTTGGTTGGGGCAGTGCCACCTGTGCCTCGCTTCCTGTCAGTCGGAGGGGATGGTCATAAATGGGTAAAATAGTTCAACGGAAATGAAAGCTGCAAGTTTTCGAGCTTGTGGCAAAAAAAAAACATATAAGAAAAATTAAATTAAGTAACTTTGACGAATGCCAAATACCCTAAATACATATACGAGGCGTGTTCAAAAAGTATCGCGAATTTTGTGTTTTTTCAGATATTATTTATTTATTCATGAATATCTATTTTGTCCCCTTCAAAGTAATCCCCATGAGATATTATACACTTGTGCCAACGGTTTTTCCAATCTTCGAAGCACTTCAAAAAATCATTTTTTTTTTATCTTGTTCAGCTCCTCCTTCGATCCCGTCTTTATCTCGTCAAGCGTAGCGTAACGTCGTCCTTTCATGGGCCTCTTCAGTTTAGGGAACAAGAAAAAGTCACAGGGGGCCAGATCTGGGGAATACGGTGGCTGCGGCATCATTAGTGTGTTGTTTTTGGCCAAAAAGTCGCGCACAAACAACGATGTGTGAGCAGGGGCGTTATCGTGGTGCAAAAGCCAATTTTTGTTCTTCCACAAATCCGGGCGTTTCTGGCGGATTGCTTCGCGCAAATTGCGCATAACTTGCAGGTAATATTCCTTATTGACCGTTCTACCCTGTGGCAAGAACTCATGATGCACCACCATGATGACCCGTCTCATGCCCAAATCATTGATAAAAATCGAATGGCATGAGCCAATCGATATGTCTAGCTCCTCAGCAACTTCTCTAACGGTGATTCGACGATTGACCAATACCATTTTCTCCAATCCATTAATTTTTTCGTCTGTTGTTGAAGTGCTCGGGCGTCCGGCACGCTCTTCGTCGTTCACATCTTCTCGGCCTTCTGAGAACATTTTGTACCACCGATAAACGTTGCTTCGGTCCAAGGTAGCTTCTCCGTATGCCACAATCAACATTCGGAATGCATCCGCGCACTTAATTTCGTTTTTCACACAAAATTTGATACAGGTTCTTTGATCCATTTTTTTGAATAGGTGAAAATCGAAGACGATCCAAAACACGTGCAAGCAAAGCAGCTGTCAACAATTAAGTGAACATTCAAAATGGCCGAGCTTGTCGGTATAAGTGAGAGACATGAGTACCAACATAACGCTACAAAAAAATCTAAATTCGATTATACGTAACCCGCGAAAATTCAAAATTCTCGATACTTTTTGAACACACCTCGTATATACAAATAATGCTACGATCTTTGTTTTAAAATTCTAAATCTTTTCAAATTCAATTTTCACATCATTTTTTTAATTGACTATGTATACACTCAGTTGGTTTTGCTGATCCTGTATATATATAAACCTGTATATATCCTTCGTATACCTGTAACCCTGTAACCTAATAAAAACACTAACGAAATTCGTATGAATATATTTGCAACTGGCACGAAATAAGAATGACTGAATGGGTAAATATTGGTAACAGGCAACTACTGTGGCTTATCGAGTGGCCAGCTATAAAAGGAAGAAAAAAAGAAGTAGTAAAATTGCTCATAAATTAAATAAAAATAAAAAACAAAAATTGTTAAACTAGCACACAACATGAGTTGCGGGCTAAAAACTTTATGAATAGTTCGCTCTCTTTCTCTCTCGCTATGAAAGAAGAGCTAAGAGCAAAGAAGAGAACAAAACGCAGAACTGGAAAATGGAGAAGCAGCAGCAGCAGCAACAGGGATGTAGTTGTGGGCAGAATACTAAAAAAGCATTTTGGCTGCTGACCACACAAAAGCTAGTCAAAACAAAACATTGAAAAACTGTCAAGGACATAAAAAGCGAGTAAGAGAGTGAGAGATTGAGAGAGGGACGATAACAACATCATTAGTAAACAACAAGTTTTTATACCCTAGATTAGAGATTGAATCAAAATCGATTGATTAAAATTGAATTCGGTTCTAAAATAAATAAAATAAAAAGAATTACGGCTTTATTTCCATAGCTTAACCAAATTGGCAGCAAGTTTAAAGAACAGCTGATAAATGTTAAAGGCTAAACAGTTAGATGACGACGTCATCGTTGAAGCAGGAGGTATGGGTATGTGGGAGGCAGCATTTTGCCAATGACTAATCGCAACTATAAATGTAAAACAAAACTGAGCGCAAAATAAAAATGAAAAAAAAACAAAATACTGCAGCAGCATTTGAAGTGAGCAGCGTCGACAGAAGCGAATAACAAACCAAACAGAAACAAGATGAGTCAGAAACAGAAGCATAAGAAGAGGATGAAGAAAAGCAGATGATAATGATGATGAAAAGAGAGCAAAGCAGCTTAGCAAAATGCTTTAAGCGGAAGCTCAAGGATAGAAAAGGGCTGAGGTGGGGTGAACGAAGGCAATGGAATAAAACCCAGACGCTATTGTGCGTAGTGAAAGGAAGAGGAAGACAGAGAGAGAGAGAGAGAGAGAGAGAGAGAGAGAGAGAGAGAGAGAGAGAGAGAGAGAGAGAGAGAGAGAGAGAGAGAGGGTGAATATCGTCAAGTGGACAGCTACGCTACTGAAAGCTGCGAAGAGGAGTTGGCAGCGTCGACTACTTTTCAATTTGGGTTGACACTTGCCGGGCGCGTCGATGCCGACGTCAACGTCGCCATCATTTGAGTGCAGCTTTCCGCCAAATCTTCGCCAAGTCGAAAAGCAGCCTACAACAATAACAGCAACGAGGCTGGAAGGGGGCGTTAAGCTTTTCGTATAATTCAGTTAACAAGCAAAAGCCGCTCCTCATTAAATATTATCAAGTAATATGGCATAAGTGATACATTATGTTTTAATTAATTTTGAGCTTTTAATGAAATTACACATAATTAATAATTTGTTGCTGTTGCTATTGATTATATTTCTGGAATGAGGCCCGATTTGTTTACATAAATAAATGTAATGAGTTTGCCGTACGAAATTTCAAAAGTGAAATGTTGAAATTTGTTGAAAAATGAATAGTTTTTTTTGTTTCACAAATGTTTGAAGCCAGCTGAGATGGATTGAATAAAGAAATTTGTGTTAAATAGAAATTTAAGCTAAATTCTCAAAGAGTTTTCATTAACTAAATAGAAGTCTTTCATTAGATTTGACACAATGAAATCCACACACACACACATGTGAAAGATAGCTACTCAAATCTGAAAATTGAGAACGTTGATCCTAATTCCAATTGAGAGCTTTCCTTGCCAGCACTTCCGATGCTAGAAGGAATACAATCATTAGGCAAAAGTAATATTTCAAAATAGGATTCTACGCAAAATGTTCTGTTCACGCAAACAACACAAAACAACCGCGTGCAACGAAGCCATTTACATATCCATATGCCACAACAAACAACAACAACAACATTAACAATATGAAATGCCCTACTCAGCGGTCAACAACTGGCAGCGACGCTGGCGCCTCTGTCGCTACGCACACACACACACAATTAAGAGCAGAAAGAAGCCATGAGAAGAGAAGAGAAGCAAACGAATGAATATTTTCAGCTTAATTACGATATGCAAAGCAAACACAAAAACAGCCACAACAACAACAGAAACTACACACGGAAGTTGCCAGCAACAAGAACAGAAATTAAACAACAACAAAAACTGCTGCTGAGAGAGAGCATAGAGGTGAAGTAAAGAAGAGATGGAGGTGAATATGGAGTGGTGGGTGGGTGTGGGTGTTTTGACAGCATTTTTAAATAAACGACATACTTAACGGAAGAAATGCTGTAATAAGCCAAGAATATTTTCAATAGGAAAAGCGAAACGAAAGCGGAGCTACAAACTTAAAAATAAATAATAAAAAAAACATCAGCAACAAAGTTTCTTAATGCAATTTTGCGCATCGCATTTTATGGACGAGTTCCAACACGAGAATTTGTACACAAAATTGCAGACAGAAAGAATGATATGGGGAAAAGTGGAGGGCAAAGAGTGTGGCTGCTGTTTGAGGTCCGTGTCCGTCCGTCCGTCCATCCGTCCAATCAGTGCGAGCAACATTTGTGTCGCATAACTTTGCCGTGTTGTTTTTATTTTAATATTATTCAGGTTTAGAAAATTAAAGCAGACAACAGGCAACAGTTGCAGTTGCTGCAAGCTGATGAACTTAAAGATGCCCTATTCACTAAATATGTATAAATAAATGAGGCAAACCTATGCAACAGAATCCTTCATGAAGCCAACGATTAATATATACCCTGTAAAAGGAAAAGATGATATCTTTCAAAGAAATTTCGATGCCTTTAAAGAAAGGGTAAGTTACGTATATGGCACATTATTTGTTTTAAGTTGATGGCGCAACAATTTATGTAAATTAATGCATTCAAATTAAAGTCTTCAGCTAGCGACAATAATTTGTGTAATGCTCGATTAAATATAGAAAGTGTCGAGTCGTTCGTCGCATGTAAAGTACAAATTAAATTTAAATAAGAATGCAAAACACAATTTAAATGCTCAACTTTTCAAATTCCCTGATAACTAATGTGTTTTCTTCTTCTTCTTTTTTATTTTTAGTTGTTTTTTGATAATAAAGCGGAAATTCCACAAAATATCTTTTAAAAACATTCATATACGATTTATGGCCCCTCGGTTATAGCAAACGAAAATCGTATTTACACAAAACTCTTCAGATAAATATCCGCATTTTGATAGTTGCCTAAATACAGAAAAAAGAACTATACAAAAAACAAACTTATAAAGAAAAAAAATGGACGAAGAACTTGCGCAAATCAACTTGGAATACAACGCATGGAAATTACCAAATTATATACATATTGAAGCCAATTTGAGCAGGACAGCAACTGAAAACATCAACAACAAAGCCTTAGAAACGTCAGTTAAAACTTGTATTTTTGTGCACACACAGTAATAATAGGAATAGCAACAAAAGCAAGCACAACAAACAGCAAAAAATAACCATTAGTCATCGCTGCTGCAGCGACGTCGACTGCGGCAGCGTGCACACCTGTAGAAAGCAAAGCAAAGCGCAAACAAACAATAAAACTCACAACACACAGGCGACAATAAGAAAATAATCATTTCAAGCCCAGCAGGCTCCGAGCGAGAGAGAGAGAGATGGAGTGAGGCGAGGGAGAGCAACAAAGTATGCAAAGAGAGAGAATCTGCGGATTAGAGTTGACAGTTGTGAGGAGCTTTAGGAGCACTAAGCTGCTGAAAAGCCGGAGCCGATAACGGAACAAAAAGCAGTGTGTGTCGGTAAAAAAAACCTGCTCAATGGCAAAAGGATTAATTTGCAGTGGGTAGTGATAGTTTAAAGCGCATGCGACAAGAAATTAGAAATGAAGAGGGAGAAGAAAAAGAGAAGCGCATTTTGCGATTGCTTGTCGCCCACACGCTTTGAAACATAGTCGAACCCTTAAAAAAAGGAAGGGGGACAATCCGTCGCTAAGCGCAAGCGACTCTGACGTCGACATCGTCGTTGGAGTTTTTTTCTCAACGCCCGCGCAATTTGCTCATTGCTGCTGTTGTTGTTGTTGCTGTTCATTTCTCAATTGACTTTCTATAATTGCGTTTAATGTGTTGTGACGGAACCGCACTCGCAATTACCCTACCCCGCCCCTACCCCTCCCAGTACTACATGCCACGTTCGCGTTGTGCAACTTGGTATGTAATTCTATTTTTGTTTAATTTTCTGTGTGTGTGTGTCTCTGGCGTCTTTTTTTATGGCACATTTCGTTGCACAGCGCTTTTCATTTTCACAAAAGATTCCGCCCCCACCCTTCACCACATTCGTGCCCTTTTCAAGTCCCAGCGAACTTAAGCAGCTTTGATATTATTTGATTTGATTTTTTTTTGGTTCGTTTGTGTTTTGCACCTTTTTTCCCATTTGGATGATTTGCGTAATCTATGCAAAACAGGTCGACAGGTGGCGCCACACAACAGTAGCCGGAGATGATTTTATTAAGATTACTTTCAAATTGATAGAAGCGACAAACAAGATGAAACGGGAAACTCGGGAAACTTTATATGTATGATGATTAGTGGAATGGAAGAAGAAGAAGAAGGTAAGACGCTTTTTCTAAGGCTATTGTTTTGCCTTGTGTTAATTATCATCATTCGTGTTATTTGTACATAATATTATTTACATGAGCTACAACAAATAGTTGCAAAGTTGCAAGAAGAATGCCTGCCCTACGCATATTGTGTTGCCTTTTAGAGATACTTTTACACAGATATCTTTTTTTTATATGTATATTAGCAGCAATAACGGGACTGTGTGTTTACTGTACTTTGCTTTTGTTTGCTTCGCTTTGCTGTGCTTTGCTCAGTGGCCGCGTTGCATTCACTGGGCTTGGGAATTGTCCATTAACACTTGTTAACCCAATTTAGATTCAATTTCCATAGACGGTCGCATGTCGCGTTTGTGTGTGTGTAAGTGTGTGAGAGTGTGTGCTTATGTGTGAAGCATGGAACGTTGAGCGACTCACAAAACAGCTAGCAATGCCCTGCATTGTCACTCAAAGCATATACACACACACACACATGCAGAGATAGTAGTTACGTGCTGCAACAAGAACGATAATAAAACAACAACAAAAAAAAACAAGTAACGCAAACGTCGACGTCGACGTCTCTGCCTTTAACAAAGCACACAGCAGACGCAATAACAACGCCAAGGCGAGCGACAGAGGCAAAGAGAAAGAGAGAGAGGTAGTTCAAAAAGCACATACTGCTTTGAGCGCCCCCTGTTGTTGATCAGCGTCAGATTTGGCAAATTTTCTCTTCAGCGCTGATGCTGCTGCTCCTTGGTGCGTTTCTTTTGTCGTGGTTTTGCTTTTAATTTTTTTGGGTCTGACCTCCATTCGTCGCTGTCGACGTCGCCGCCGCCCTGAGGGTCGAACAGTTGAAGCTGAAGTTGGAGTTGTTGCAGCAGGCCGGTTGTTGGAGGCCGGTGTGGCCGCAGCTCAATTAAAAAAAAAAATAGCTCCAAAAAAGCATAGCTCATAGCAACACAGACAGGTAAATTGCGATGAATTGTGCAAGTGTGCACAAAAAAAAATACAAATACAGAAAAACAGAGAAACGAGTTCTCAAACGAAAAAAAAACTGGTCCAGCGAACATTTTGAAATCAATTCAAAGAGTTTATGCTGAGGGGATAACAGAGTGACAGTTGTATATATATTTATATACGCATATATTTGAAAAGTTATCAGCCATGAACCGAAACAGTTCTACCATTAATAATAATTACTACAGGTAACTTGGCTTAGATTCACACAGCCTCCTCGTCATCTATCAATAATGAATACACTTATTAATATTTAAACTTTCAACTCACAAAATACATTTCTGCCGAGTTGTTGAATGAGAGACACATTTGCTTACCTGTAAGAAAAACAAATAAAAATAAATAGTTTAAAATTGATATAAATCGCAGTTGCTTGTTTAAGTGATATATTAATGATCCAAATGATTCATTTTCCCCCCATCCATCTTATTTGTACAATATATATATATATATAATACATATTTAATTATGTAATAGTCGAGACTGTTCTAGGCCCAAATAAAAGTGAAATTGACAGAAAGGCTGTCGGGCAAAATCGCTCAATTGAATTTCGATAGTGCAGCAAAATGTCAAAAACAAAATGCACAAGGGAATTGAGATATAAAAGCATAAAAAGTGCTACTAGACTTGAATATAGCTAGTATATTTTTTTATTAATGGTATATTTTTGTTTACAACCTATTTAAAAAATACAACTTGAACTGTTCTGTTGGTTTATTGAAATGCTTTACACACAGACACACACGTGCACTTGCATTAGTATAGACCAACGGACAGCTGCTCTATCTCAGACAACATGTTTAGCAACATTTGCATAGAGTTATATGAGATGTATACATATATGGTATGTACATATGTTTAAATGCGTGTTTGTATGCATGTTTTATGCAGTTAACTTTCGCACTTGGCCTTCCCTTAACCTTAGCTTGAGCTCAGCTCAACATTAACTGTCGATGTTTCTCTTTTAGCCACAAGGTTCGCAGCACAATTGTAGTAATGAAGCGAACGACGTTTTTTTTTTTTAATTTTTTTTATTGCATTTATCGATTGCTAATAGCGCATTCCACACCTTCCACTTCCAGTGGAATCGATCACGCTTGGTGCTTTTATATTTCACTCGTTGCATTAATTTGTTGGCAATTAACGCATCGCCTAGGCCTAAATGTCACATATACATGCACACACATACACATACATACGTATATAGTACATTGGGGTCGGTCTTTAACTCTTCTGGCTCTCTTTGTTTACAACGAAATCAACATTTGGCTGTCGTGGAATTTCGCAGTCGTGTGCGCTTTAAAGCTACGTGATGTTTTCCATGAATATTTACACATTTACATTTCGTCTCTTTTGTTTTACATTTTATCTATCTCTCCCTCTCTCTCTTGCACATAAATATGTACATAAGTATGAGCAACAAAAATAACTTTGTCATTGGAAGTGCGTCGGGTAAATACAAAAACTAAATCGAATTGACAGCCCAAAAAAAAAAAAAACACACACACACACACACATACAGAGACAACTGCGCAGCACCTTTGATTGTCATATGAGCTTTTCTGCCTTGAGGCGCTCTGCTCTACTCTCTCACGTTCTCTCTCTCTCTACCTCTCCACAAAGTTTGTTTGTGTGCGTGCGTGGGTGGAATGTCTTTGATATAAACTTGGGCTTAAAGGCCAAGAGCAGGTCTACCCCACCTGAGATAAAGGAGCGAGGTGAGATACGACGAAGAAGAAGACGAGGAAGAAGTAAAAGCAACAACTGCAAACTGTAAGATTCTGGTTTTAACAGGAAAGAGAGCAGCTGCAAGCACCAGTTATACCTGTCTCTGCTTGTGTCTGTATGAGTGAGCAGGAGGAAGAGAGATAGATAGATACCAACTTGAGTGAAATTTCAACAATAACTAACTGCAAGTTTGGTGGATTGCCGTCTAACTCCTTTCACCCACTCACGAAGCAAGCCTGAATAATAGGGCAGAGGCAAGTAGCAGCAGCAACAAACAATGTGTGATCATAAATTGTGATCTCTTGGCAATTTGTTGCACAAAGATTTATGGGTGAAAGTTCTGCAACAATAATAGCAACAGGAAGCTTCAGAATTGAAAAAGACAAACAAAAAAACAGCAAAAAATACTGAGAGCTGTAAGTGAATGCAAAAAAATGTGAGTACAAAAGTATGTCATTCTGATGAAAAGAACAGATTATTCAACTTTCTAGAACTGGAAAGCAGTTCTCAATTCTTCATAAAAGAGAGGCAGAGATTGCGGGGTTAATACTGGAGGGAAGTATTGGCTAAAGTGTAAAATTAGTTTCCAGCCATTTTCCATTAAAGGGGTTTTTTTAAAATTGATTATATCTAATTTATAACTTAATCATCCGTTTAGTTGGAGTAATAAAATGAATGATCCGATGTCAGACAGAATGATGAGAATGATTGTCGGGAAAATCCGTTAGTTGCCATCAAAACAAAATCGCTTTTTTTTATTAGTGCACACGCAATGCGAAATGAATATGACTAATGGATATTAAAGCGTTATTTGGAATGGTAAACATCATGGGCAGCACCTAGAAAAGAAAATAAAATACACAAAACTAGCACAATTTGCGGTTTCTCTTATCGAGTTTATTTTCATAGAAGAGAAAAGAACCCTAAAAACACTATTTAAACGTATTATCCCGATAAAAGCCAACAATAAGAACGGAACAGACAAAAACACGAAAAACACAAAGCATAAATAAATAAAAAGGGAAACAAATATTCCAGCGACGCTGATGACGACAATAACAGCAAGCGGAGAAATACAAACAATAATTTATAAGTCGCAATAAGCGCGAATACAGCAAATAAAAAACTAAAACCAAACTAAACGCAACAAAGAAAGGAAAATAAAAATTACACGTTAACTTTTAGAGGGAGAAAAACAAATGCGACTGATCGAATAAGAGAAAGAGAAAATAACATATTCTTGATCAACATTAAACGCCGACTCGCAAAGTTCAATTCTCTGAAATATAGCAGGGTATCTGCTTGTCGAGCAGTCGTATTTGTTTATCTCTGCAAAGCTAAAACTTTTGCAAACAAAAAGAACAAGCAAAGAAGTCAACAAGTTTTGATTAAGCTTCTTTTCAATTAGAAATGGAAAAATGACACTGAAATATAAACTTTTAAGTCTCGTATTTCATTGAATTTTGTATTTCACCTGCCCTCCAAAGTTTTTACGATAGTTTAAGTATATGTATGTGTATGTGTGTGTGATATCAAATAATAACATTAGCTCATGAAAAAATAAAAGCGAAAACAGCAAAACAAATAATCAACTAAAGCGTAGGGCAAGAGAATGAAAACAAAAAAATAAAAATAACCAAAAACAAAAAAAACTTTAACGGATAGCAAAAACGAAAGAAAAAAAACAAGTAGGGGAGGGGCAATAAAAACATCAACAAACTGAAGACAGCAAACATGTCTGAACTTGCAAAGTAATCAGAGACAAACATCAAGAATGGCTGAACAAAATGAAGACATAGACAAAGAGTGCAGAAGGAGCAGATGGGGAGAGGTAAAAGAGAGAAAGATAGGCGGCTGCGTTTTACATACACACACACATACACACACACACTCATACACACACACACGCATACACACACACACACACACACACACACACACACACACACACACACACACACACACCCACACACACACACACCCACACACACACACATACACACACACACACCCACACACATACACACACACACCCACACACATACACACACACACACCCACACACATACACACACACACCCACACACATACACACACACACACCCACACACATACACACACACACACACACATACATACACACACACACGCGCTTAAGCAAGAATGGATGGGGCTGTGGGGATTTTTTTTGCTGTCTTTCGCCATTTGCAACGCATTCAATTGAAGCCAAGTGACAAAAACAACAATAAAATATCAACACAATTTCGCATGGTTTCTCGTCGCGTTTATTGTTTGATTATCAATAGAGCCAGCGTACTAGGAAGAGGGGGGGGAGAGGGGTTCACTCCCCACTTGATAAGCGTCAAGTGATGATGAAGAAGAAGAAACAGAAGCAGAGGCTGAGGCAGAAGAAGAACGCATGCGACAACCAAAAATAATCACATATAAAATATAATCAGCGTAAATCGTGTTTGTCGTCAACCGCCATTTTTGTGTGCTAGATAAAACGATAACGATAGACGACAATGTGAGTTTTCAATCTTATTGCACGTAGTCAAATTATCGGTATGAAATTTCTATTCAAATTTAGGTTGCTGTAAATATTTACATAATTTATCACAAGAACAATGGAAATTAAAAAAAAAAATAGAAAAAATTTACTTCGTTCATTTTTACGATTGCAATTGTCTTAATAATAATTCGATTATTAAAAACGCAGCAATGCGATGCACAAATGACTTTGGCCCATTGCTCAAGATAATAAATATGTATTAATAAATAAATAAATTAGAGCTGATGAAATATTGCCTACCAGATGCATCAGACATTCTAGGGGGTCCAAGTTGAATCTGTTCGACTTCATTTGATTGCCATTTATTAGAAATAACAATGCCTAATGTTTTTATATACCCGAAAACTCTTAAATATAAATAAAACTTTTAAATATATATTTTTTATAGCCAAATTGAATTCTAATTTCTAGACACTTACAAATGTCTGTAACTTGACTAGTTTTGATATATATTGTTAAGTGTATGCTCCAGATATAGGATATATTCAATATCTTAATTTGAAAATAAACTCACCTGTTTCGCGCTTTCGCTTGCTGTTGGCCGCTGCTCCAGACTTGGACAACGTTCGCTGCTGCTGTTGTTGATGATGACGTTGATGTTGTTGTTGTTGCTGGTGATCCTGCGAGTGATGCTGCTTGATGATGACACTACGCTGGCGCTGCTGCTGCTGTTGATGCTGAGTGTCCGCGTCGAGATGGTAGACGATGGGCTTCAACAGATCACAACTGATGCCTCCTCGGATGCTTCTAATTTGTTGTTCGACGGTTGGCTTTATGTCCACATCGCTCTGACGGCGGCCCGGCTGATAGAAGTGTGCTGCTGCTGGCTGATGATGATGATGGTGATGATGCTGCTGCTGCTGGTGGAATCCGGAACCGGAAACCGAAGTTGCTGTTGCTGTAGCGGAACCGGTACCGGCGGCAACGACGGCGTAGTCGACGACGAAATCGGACGCGTGCGAAAGATGCGACGTTTTCATTGGCGCATGCGAATTAATTCAACGGATCCTCTGGTGCTCTGTCTGTCTCTCTCTCTCACTCACTCACACTCTCTGCATCTATCTATCTCTCTCTCTATCTCTTTCGTTCGTTACGCTCGTGTGGTTTATTTTATTGACGTTTGGTCTTCTTCTTCGGCGGTTCTGCTTCTATTTCTTCTTCTTGTTTTATTTGTTGATTTTTTCAATTCGCTTCTAATTGGATTTGATTAGATTTGGTGTTTGTTGTTGGTCTCTTTCTACGTCTTTTCCTCCTTCGTGTTTACTGTTGCTGTTGCTGTTTTTGTTGCCTAGGCTTCAATATTCATTGGAATTGTCGCCTTCTTACAAATTTAATTTACTGTACAAAAATTACGGCTGCAAATTGAAACGTGACCAAAATGTTGATGTCGACCAACAGCTTTTTATTTTTACATATAGACTGTTATATTTGAAGAATTATTATTTACAAATACTATTGACATATTGACGTCAATTTAGAAGAGAATCTGCAAATAGAGAAAACATTTGACAATTAGTGGAGAGTTTAAGCAAAAAGGTAAAATGCTGCGCTATCTATACCCATTTTTGTACGAAAATATGCAAATTAAATATATTCTTGATCAGCATCAATAGCAAAGTCGTTAAATTTTAAACTAGCATATGAAGTTTATTTAATTTTATCAATAACTGCACCCATTTTGTGAATATCGATAATTATCTATTTCGGATAGCGATAAAATACATAATGTTTTTGTTGGACTATACCTTAACATTATATTTATCATCTGTGAAAGTTTTAACAAAATGAAAAAATTAATATATTGAATCTATTTATTATAATAATAAAAAAAAATACTTGGAAACATTCTAACTTGTTGCTCATTTTTAAGTCTCTAGTTTAATAAAATACTCAATTTGAACTCGATAACACAACACTAAATCGTATTTAATCATTCATTTTAAAGTAAAAACAATAAACCCTAATTATTTGTTAAAACTAATTAATTTGATTTGTTTGCATTCGTTGAGCGGAACCAAACTAATTTTAAGTTTTGGGTACAGCATTTTCGCACACTGTACCACACAGTGTTCTACACGCAACAATTTTCGGTACATTTTTGTTGTTGAAAATTTCCATTCGAGATTCTTTTGTGCAAACAACAACAATAAAATTAACGCTGCCGCCAGACGGCCAATTTGGTGTTTTGTTTTTATATACATTTATATCTGCCTCATTTTTATTTTGGGGCGTCGCTATTGAGTGACTGCCTGTGTGTGCGTGTAGGCCGAACTATAAAACACGCAAAAACTATAAAAACTTACGGCCACAGCAAAACAACGTAACACAATAGGAACAAACAGCGAAAAAAGCAAATTTTTAGATTACGCACGCAAACAGGCAGAACGACAGAGATAGCGATAACAATTTTTCTACGCACTTTTTGCACGCAAGCCAAGCGAGCAGAAAAGGAAATTAAAAAACAAAGTTCTTTGAACGTAAATGATTGTTGTTGTTCAATTGGCAACTTTCGTTTGAAGTTGCGCATGGTTAAAAACAAAATTAACAACTTGTTGGGCTGGGCAGATCAGTAAGTGGATGGGGGGCAGGAGCAAACACACCGAAATAATAATGAATATGTGCGGCGAGAAAAACGCAAAAATTAAAGCAAACAAAAAGCCGGTTCCCACACACACACACATACATGCACACGTACTCATAAGACGAGAAAAAGTTTGCAAAAGATGCTGCCGACGTTGACGTCGACGTCGCTGTTCAATAAAAAGCGACGAGAAGTTGCAGCTGCTCAAAAGCGAACGGCAAACATAACAAACAAATGTGCACACACACACAGACACAGTCGCAGCAGGCAGCGCCAACGTCAGCGCCACATCGACCGGCGCAGACGTCAACACAGCGAAATTGAGCCGAAGCAAGAGAAAGAGAGAGAGCGGCAGAGGAGCGAATTTGAAGCTTCGAGGCGGCGAAACGAGTTTTGCGTTTTTTTAAATTTTGTTTTTGTTTTTATGTTGTTTTATTTCTTTGGTGTGGTTTTTGCTCAGTTGATTTTTGTTATTATTGGGCGAGTCGCAAAATACAGAAATAGCAACAACCACTACACGAAATCTAAACTCGTATGTATTAATACATAAATTGAGTTTGTTTGCAAATTGCGACATTTACTTATTTTTTTGTTTAAGTTTCACACACACACACACATATACACATTTTGTTAGTGTTGCAAATCGTTTCTCGGTCGATTATTAGATTTATGTATAATTTCTTATATTCTTCTGTTGTGCACCTTCCGCTGCTGCAGACGAGCCTTGTCCTTTAACTTTTCTATGGATATTATTTTTTGTTGGCTGCTGCTGTTGGCCGCGTCCAACGACTGCTTCAGACGCCGTTTGCTGAGACTCTGAGACCTGAGACCATGCTGACTCTGACTGCCTGGCAGCTGCTGCTGCTGAAGGCTGCGACGCTGGCTTTCGCCGTTACGTTTGTTTGTTGGGCGCCTGCGCAAGCGCCAGCAGCGACGTCGACGTCACGCTCGCTCTCCCTCTCTCTCTCTTTCTCACTCTATTGCTGCTGCCCGGGGGATTCGCGAAATTGTCGCTTTTTTGCTGACGTGGGCGCGCCACCTTGGGCGAGGTAGGGGCGGTGCGGGGAACTGGGCTGATTATTTCAACAGACACGTAAGGATTTACGTAGTTCGCATTTCAGCGGAGTGGATTACGGACGCGGCAGAAATAGTTTCTTTTGCACAATCAACGCGAAGGGGCTGGGGTTGTGGAGGTGGTAGTGGGAGGTTAGTTAGGAGACTGCTTTGGCCGGCGGCAAAACGCAAAATGTTGCGTTTGTGAGCAAAGTTAATTTCACACACGCACACACACACACAAATAAGAGTTAACTACACACACATATGCAAATAAATATATACACATATATTTATAGCACAGAAAATAGCACATTTTTAAGGAGCTTCTAAGTTGAGGCAGGCTTGGTGTGGGTGGGGGTGCTAACATATGTTTGCAAGTGTGTGTGAGTGTGCGTGTGTAAATATGCTTGTGTGTGTATTTAGCTTGCTTGGGTGAAAAAGTCAAAGGATTAAGAAAACTTAAAATACAACATAATGAGAAACAAATAAGCGAAAAGAAGGCAAAATGAAAACTGCGCAATCTGTAAAAAGCCTTGGGCCGTTAATATGTGGGCGTGGCAAACGGTGTATATATATATATATATCTTTTTTTGGCTTTATTCTGCTTGTCCAAACTTGTTTTTATTTTTGTCCTAAAACCTTGTTTTTATTTTTTTGTTAGCTTTCACTTCCTAAGTAAAAACAAAAGCGCCTGGAACGAAACGAACTGAGGAACTGGAATAGGTTTGGAACTGATGGAAGATTTACTTTATTAGAAATACAAGCTGACTTCCAATGGCGTCTTTAAAACATTCTTTAAAATCATAAGTGAATTATCAAGTTTACTTAAGAAACAGAAACTTGAAATTTGATTAAAGTTAAAAATTAACTAATAAGTTAATAAATCAAAACCAGAAAAATCTAGATTATTGATATGCGCTAAGAAAAAAAAAAAAACAATACTCAAAAATATTAAAAATAAATACACAATATGTTATCGCTTTTTTTATGATAAGACCTCAATTACGATTGCACATTGCATTTAGGGAGACTGACCACCCATTCCGCCACCCACAGCCAGATTGGTTAGTTTGTTGAACAGCTGTCGCCTTGTTTTTGCTGTGGTGAATCCTTGAATTTCACTTAAGTTGCCCATTTGCACGACTAATTGACAAGTGGGAGTGGGAGGAATAGAGAGAGAGGGAGTGAGAAATAGGGAGCGAGAGAGCAACTCATGCTCTTTTAACAGATTAAAGTTTGCTCGAATTTCACTTAAATCGTTTACATAAAAATTGTGTAAGTAAACGACGGGAGCAGCGATGCAAGCAGCGGCAGAGCTGTCGACGCAGCAGTATATTGTTTTCAGTATCCTTCGCATGAATGACAAACAGAGCGAGCGAGCGCGCTTTCTCCCTCTCTGTATTTCTCTCTCACACACACATACAAGCCGACTCTCGTCAAACTCAAAATTGTCACTCTCTCAAGCGCAAGCCGGCAACGCTGGCAGCGGCGTTTCTTTCATGTCAATAATGACGCAGCGCTGGACAGCAGCAAGAACACACACACACACGCACACGCACGCACACACGCACACACACACACACACATACACACACATACACACACATACACACACACACACACACATACACACACATACACACACACACACACACATACACACACACACATACACACACACACATACACACACACACACATGCACACACATACATATTGCCAGCAGCAACAACAGCAAACGGACTCGATAAACTGTGAATGAATATTGCGTATGAAATTTTATTACAATGAAAAAGAGCAACACAGTTAAAGGAAGAAGGAAACAGAGAAGACAAAAGAGAACAAACAGCCCGCTGTTCCCTCCATATGGCAACGTTGACAATTTTTTGTAAGGCGTAAAGGGAAAAAGAAAACAGGCAAAATCCACTCGAAAATATACAAATAAATAAATGAAAATTATAATTAAATGTGAGGGAGGGCAAATCACATACAAAAAAACAATGCGTCAGCATGTATTATTATTAATAATGTTTTGTTAAGCGCAATGAATACATACAACAATGTTCGTGGCAAAACAAAAAATAATAAACACGTTAAAAATGCAATTGAAAACGTGTATAATTCGCTCTCGCTCTCTCTCACTCACACACACACATACATCTGCTTACGTGAGCTACTTTGAGTTCATCGTTTTCAATTCGCTTTGAGTTTCTCTCGGTGTGCTGCCTGCTGCTTATTCTTCTTGTTGCCACTTGAATAGAGCAAATAGCACAAATACAAAAACACACTCAAATTCACACACATAGACACACTACACTCACACGCACAGTTGCACTCAATGCAAGTGTATTTGTGTGCTTACTTTTCATTATTTTGATGATGGGGCGGGCTGCGGTAGAAAAATAAGGGATAAAGCATTCACACTGCGCGCAAACACTTTGGCCGCATTATGTTTTGGAACACAAAAATTGAATTATAGAAAGTGTAGTAATTGAATTTTCGTTATTAAAACACTCGCCATGATTCGCTCGCTCGCTCCCTCTTTTCTCACTCACGCACACGCAAGCATGAATCACAATAAATTTATTTTGCTCACTTTTCCACGAGCCCGAGAACGACCGACCAAGCGTCCGCTTTTTACAGAGAGTTTTAGTAGACTAGATGGACAAGCGTGACCGACGATAGAATGTAAAAAATACAACATTTTCGAATGCGCCTATAAAAACCAGCTCGACAAAAATTAGGTACAAACTTGTATTATATATTTTAGCTGGTCACACCGTTTGTGACATCGGCATTTGGCGGAATATTTATATTACATATATATATATTTATTAATTCTAATTTCAGATTTACAATATTGAATATAATAAAAGTGACTAGTAATGTAATCTAATGGAATGCTATGCTCAGAGAAAAGCACACGGAGAGTCATTGATATCCTGCTGAAATGCAGCTGCCAGCTCCACGCCTCCGACGCTGGCTTCATCCTACATGCTGCTATCGAGCATATCTACGAGCCGCTTTATTTCCCGACTGCAATTAACATATGTAATCGTTATGCTAGTTTATCGAATGTATTTAATACTCACATGCGCTGGCTCAGCTGCTCGGTGGGTCGCATTGACTTGGAGATCTCCTCGGTTTTGGCCAGCAATTGATACTGGCACTTAATGTTCGCATCCAACGCATCGGTGAGCTTCTTCACCGCATTCTTGTGCACCTCCACGTTATCGGCGGTTATCGATGAGATCGAGTGCAGAAGATTGCCCAGATTCTCAACGAGATTATCCACGGAGGTAGCCAAATACTGTGCCTCCAGCTCAATATCACTTAGTACATTACCATCCACCTCGGGCACATTGCGTGATTGGAGGAATCTCGAGATCGGCGCTGTCGATAGCGATGGCGTTGTGTGCTCGGAGCTAATATTATAATCCGTGGCGGCGCGCAACTTTGACTCCAGATTGTGGGCCACGAAATGATGCATGGTACCCGTGCTGCTGGTCGCACCTTCACCCTCTAGCTCATACGGAAATTCTGCAAGCATACCCAAGTTATAATCTTCGCAAGAAAAACAACTTTAAGCAATTCCAATGCTGCACTCACTGGACTGCAGTGATTTGGGTCGTCCCGTTGTCCTGCCCAGCTCGCTGGAGCTGTCCTTGGAATTGCTATTGCTCTGTTCCTCTTCCTCGTCGTCGTCATCATCGTTATCGTCCTCGCCCGAGTCCAGATTCACGTAACTCTCGTTGGCCAGCGGAGCTGCCTGGCTGCTGGCTGTGGGCGTGATATCTTGCAGAACATGATCCGGCACTGGGCCAGCGTATTGGGCCAGGAATGGGATTTCGGAGTAGGAGGCTGGTGTTCCACAATTGTTTCGTTGCTGCGCTTTGCTTTGGGCAGCGGCAGACTCTTCACCCTCGGCTTCATCTGTGTAGCCGTACCGTGGTCTTATGGGAATGTCCTGGCTGCGACGCGACATCCTTTAAATCGATACAATCACGATTTATGCTTATTTTCGGAAAAATGTCTGGACAACAAATTTTTTGTTGATAAATTTTAGTTATCGTTTACACAGCTGCTCGAATGTGGCGGTTGGTCGATCAACCATTGCGATATTATCGAAAGTTACTCGTGTTCACTTGCGATATTTTCTCATGCAACTCTACGCAGCGTTGTTATCGATTGCCTCAATGTTTTTTTATTGGCAAGCGTACTGCTCTAAAGGAGAAATTGTTCATTTCTATCTTATAAAACGCCGTAAAGTACTCAAGTGTTTGGCTTTCGAGCCACGCCAGCTGCAATCATGTCCACATGCATCGAAATTCCGCTGCAGGACACAGATGAGGTGAGTAACAAGGCATTAAAATTAGATGAACGCGTTTGCAAGTTACAAAAAATGCTTACAGGTCATTGAAGTGGACCCAGATCAATTGCCGGAATGTTCCGAGGTGTTTAGCATACTGCTGCAGGAGCGAGCGCCGCTCCACGTCTGGGTTAATGTGGCCGTAAGTGATACATTTGCAGCTCCCCACATGGTTTTTATATATACGAGGTGTGTTCAAAAAGTATCGCGAATTTTGGATTTTCGCGGGTTACGTATAATCGAATTTCGATTTTTTTGTAGCGTTATGTTGGTACTCATGTCTCTTATAATGAGATGTTGGACTCTGTCCGCGGTCCAAGGTAGCTTCTCCGTATGCCACAATCAACATTCGGAATGCATCCGCGCACTTAATATCGTTTTTCACACAAAATTTGATACAGGTTCTTTGATCCATTTTTTTCAATAGGTAAAAATCGAAGACGATCCAAAACACGTGCAAGCAAAGCAGCTGTCAACAATCAAGTGAACATTCAAAATGGCCGAGCTTGTCGGCATAAGTGAGAGACATGAGTACCAACATAACGCTACAAAAAAATCGAAATTCGATTATACGTAACCCGCGAAAATTCAAAATTCGCGATACTTTTTGAACACCCCTCGAGGTGTGTTCAAAAAGTATCGCGAATTTTGTGTTTTTTCAGATATTATTTATTTATTCATGAATATCTATTTTGTCCCCTTCAAAGTAATCCCCATGAGATATTATACACTTGTGCCAACGGTTTTTCCAATCTTCGAAGCACTTCAAAAAATCCTTCCATTGAGATGATTGAGCTTTGGTTTCCACGTCGTAACCATAAACCCACGATTCGTCACCAGTTATGACCCTCTGGAGCAAATTTGGGTCGTCGCGGACAGAGTCCAACATGTCATTAGCAATGTTCATGCGATGCTGTTTTTGGTCGCAAATTGAGCAATTTTGGTACGAATTTCGCGGCGACCCGTCTCATGCCCAAATCATTGATAAAAATCGAATGGCATGAGCCAATCGATATGTCTAGCTCCTCAGCAACTTCTCTAACGGTGATTCTACGATTGGCCAATACCATTTTCTCCACTCCATTAATTTTTTCGTCTGTTGTTGAAGTGCTCGGTCGTCCGACACGCTCTTCGTCGTTCACATCTTCTCGGCCTTCTGAGAACATTTTGTACCACCGATAAACGTTGCTTCGGTCCAAGGTAGCTTCTCCGTATGCCACAATCAACATTCGGAATGCATCCGCGCACTTAATTTCGTTTTTCACACAAAATTTGATACAGGTTCTTTGATCCATTTTTTTGAATAGCTAAAAAATCGAAGACGATCCAAAACACGTGCAAGCAAAGCAGCTGTTAACAATTAAGTGAACATTCAAAATGGCCGAGCTTGTCGGCATAAGTGAGAGACATGAGTACCAACATAACGCTACAAAAAAATCGAAATTCGATTATACGTAACCCGCGAAAATCCAAAATTCGCGATACTTTTTGAACACACCTAGTATAAATACCAAATTTATTAATATTCTTCTTCAGTTAGCGTACTATAAGCAGAAGAAGACTGATGACTTTATTATGCTGCTGGAGGCAGCGCGGGAGAAGGGCACCGTTGACTATCGTGACTTTAAGACGGATCAAATGCGTGCCCTGGACATGCTGGCCGCCCACTATGTGCAGGAGGCGTATCGGGAGAAGTCCAAGGATAAGAAGCGAGAGCTCTTCATGAAGGCCACCAATTTGTATACGAATGCAGACAAAATCATTATGTACGATCAGAGCCATTTGCTGGGCCGTGCCTATTTCTGCCTGCTCGAGGGCGACAAAATGGACCAGGCAGATGCCCAGTTCAATTTTGTGCTCAATCAATCGCCATCGAATATACCATCGCTGCTGGGCAAGGCGTGCATCGCCTTCAATCGCAAGGATTATCGCGGTGCGATGGCCTTCTACAAGAAGGCGTTGCGGACGAATCCCAATTGTCCGGCGAATGTACGAATTGGCATGGCGCACTGCTTCCTTAAGATGGGCAATGCGGAGAAGGCCAAGTTGGCCTTTGAGCGTGCCCTCCAGCTGGATCAGCAATGTGTGGGTGCCTTAATTGGCCTCGCAGTGTTAAAGCTGAATCAATTGGAGCCGGAATCCAATAAGTTGGGCGTACAAATGCTCTCTAAGGCCTACACCATTGACAATGCCAATCCGATGGTGCTCAATCATTTGGCCAATCATTTCTTCTTCAAGAAGGATTACCAGAAGGTGCATCATCTCGCCCTGCACGCCTTCCACAACACGGAAAACGAGGCGATGCGCGCCGAGAGTTGTTATCAGTTGGCGCGCAGTTTTCATGCCCAGAGCGATTATGATCAGGCATTCCAGTACTACTATCAATCCACACAGATTGCACCCGCTAACTTTGTGCTGCCCCATTATGGACTTGGGCAGATGTACATCTATCGCGGCGATACGGAAAATGTATGCGATTTAACGACCATTCTCTTATTCAACTATTATTAATATATTTATCAATTTAAAGGCAGCTCAGTGCTTTGAGAAGGTGCTCAAGATTCAGCCGGGCAACTATGAGACAATGAAGATCCTGGGCTCACTGTATGCCCACTCCAATTCGCAGACCAAGCGGGACATGGCCAAGACCCACCTGAAGAAGGTCACCGAGCAGTTCCCTGAGGATATTGAGGCATGGATTGAGTTGGCACAGATCTTGGAACAGAATGATTTGCAGGCATCCTTGAATGCTTATGGCACCGCTTCGAGCATATTGCGGGACAAGGCCAAGTATGAGATTCCGGCCGAGATACAGAATAATGTGGCATCGCTCTATTATCGACTGGGCAATTTGAAAATGGCCAAGCATACGCTGGAGTCGGCACTGAAACATGCCAGCTCCGAAATGGATAAGGATGTTAAATACTATGAGTCCATACAGGTGACCATGAAATATAATCTGGCCCGTTTAAATGAGGCGATGAGCAGCTTTGATGTCGCCGACAAACTGTACAAGGAGATCCTCAAGGAGCATCCCAATTACATTGATTGCTATCTCCGGCTGGGTTGCATGGCCCGCGACAAGGGTTTGATTTTTGTTGCCTCCGATTTCTTTAAGGATGCCCTCAATATCAACAACGATAATCCGGATGCTCGATCACTGCTGGGCAATCTGCATTTGGCCAAAATGCAATTCGCTTTGGGTCAAAAGAATTTTGAAACCATTCTAAAGAATCCGGCGACTGGCTCCGATTCCTATTCACTGATTGCGCTGGGCAACTTTTCGCTGCAGACACTGCATCAGCCGAGTCGCGACAAGGAGAAGGAGCGCAAGCATCAGGAGAAGGCGCTGGCCATTTACAAGCAGGTAACTGAGAATGGCCAGCAATTATTTTATTACTCTGATTACTCATCCAAAATCACTTTGTCTAGGTACTGCGCACCGATCCGCGCAACATTTGGGCGACCAATGGCATTGGAGCCGTGCTCGCCCACAAGGGCTGTGTGATCGAGGCACGCGACATCTTTGCCCAGGTGCGCGAGGCAACCGCTGACTTCTGCGACGTGTGG
This sequence comes from Drosophila basisetae, assembly GCA_035041595.1. NCBI lineage: Eukaryota > Metazoa > Arthropoda > Insecta > Diptera > Drosophilidae > Drosophila > Drosophila basisetae. The sequence continues at coordinate 445,992 of JAWNLB010000020.1, forward strand.
CTGAACATTGCACATGTCTATGTGGAGCAGAAGCAATATATCAGCGCCATCCAGATGTACGAGAATTGCATGAAGAAGTTCTACAAGCACAACAATGTCGAGGTGATGCAGTATCTCGCCCGCGCCTATCTTCGTGCCAATAAGCTCGTCGAGGCGAAATCGGTGCTGCTCCGCGCACGTCGTGTTGCCCCCCAGGACACCGTGCTGCTGTTCAACATTGCCGTGGTGCTCTCCCGCCTGGCCATGGCCATACTCAAGGATGAGAAGTCCACGCTGGAGGTTGTCTTGCAGGCGGTGCACGAATTGGAGCTGGCTCACAAGTGAGTTAGAGAAATCTTGAATGGATTACAACCATAACATGTAATCCAATCCCTTCTTAGGTACTTCCAATATCTGTCCGTGCACGGCGACAAGACGCGCTTCAACATTGAGGTCGCCGCCGTGGAGGCGAACACGTGCCAGGATCTGCTCTCGCAGGCCCAATACCATGTGGGACGTGCCCGTCGAATCGATGAGGAGGAGCGCACGTTGCGCCGCCGCCAGGAGGACGAACGAGAAGCGTTTAAGCTGAAGATAGCCGAGCAGCGCAAGAAACGCGAGGAGGAGGCACAATCCTCCCGCGATCAGTTGCTTGCCAAGCGGCAGGAGTACGTGGAGAAGACAAAGAATTTGCTCATCATTGCCGATGCACCCACCGAACGCGAGCGCAAAAAGGGCAGCGGCCGACCACGCAAGGATGACTACATCTCCGGCACGGATAGCGGTGATGGTGAGCCACGCGAGGGTGCCGAACGCCCGGCCAAGAAGAAGGGGAGCAAGGGTGAGCGGAAGAAGGGCAGCGGACGCAAGCGCAAGTCTGAGAAATATGAGAGCGATAGCGATGAGGAATCCGCCGGTGGCAATCGGGACAACAAAAGCAAGCAGAAGAGGAAGAAGCAGCAGCAAAAGAATGCCAAGGAATCCAAGGAGAAACTGTCCGCGAAGCAGCGTCTCAAAATCGTCTCCAAGGAGACAATCTCCACGAGCGAATCTGAGAGCGATGGCAAACGCAGTCGCAGCAGAAGCGGCAGCCGCAGTCGGCGTCAGAGCAAATCGGGCAGCGGCAGTCGCTCTGGCAGCGCCAGCGGCAGCAGTCGCAGCCGCTCCGGCAGCAGGCAGAAGAGCGGCAGTCGGAGTCGCAGTGGCAGTCGCTCGGACAGCGGCAGCGTGGATCGTGGACGCAAACGCAGTCGGAGTCAAGGCAGTGGCAGCGGTAGCGGCAGTGATGCAGTTGCTCAACGCAAGCGCACCAAGAATCGCATCGACTCTGGGGGCGAATCGGACAAGTCCCGATCACGTTCGAAGTCCGGTTCACGTTCACGCTCCAAGTCGGCATCCGGTTCGCGTTCTCGTTCCGTCAGCCGTTCCAAATCAAAATCGAAATCCAGGTCCAGATCAAAGTCACCGTCTCGATCCCGATCCCGATCCCGTTCTCACTCTCGCTCTCACTCCAAATCCAAGTCGAAGTCGCGCTCACGTTCCCGCTCCGGTTCCGGTTCGCGTTCACCGTCGCGCAGCCGTTCACGTTCACGTTCCGGTTCAGCGGCCAGCAATTAGAAGTTACATTCTACAAAACCACTCCACATTGAGCAGTTGATCAACTTGAACTTTAACCTTTATCTGAAAATTGTGACTGCAAAATATATATAAAATTTGTTGCAACAATTTGTATTTATTTGAATTAGATAAATTAAAGTTGTGCAGGAGCTGTTCCCAATCCCATTTAGAATAGAAAACCTTTGCTGAGTCCACTTAAAATATAAAATTGTCTACGGCATCCCTCATTGCCGATCGATGAATTATCTGCAATTTGCACCTTGTCTGCAATTCCAATCTGTACCCAGTAAAATGCTTGCTTAACAATTAAAGATTAGGCAACAATTGGCTAACTGCGAGCAAAACATTTGCGGAGCATTGCTAATCCAAATTCTCCTTTATCATATTGCCGACAATGCTTGCCATAGGCTTCGAGTGCCGGAGCACAAATGCATGAGCGATTCCCTTGTCGTCCAGCTGTGCATCCACTTGGGGAAATTCGAGCTTGAGATTGTCATAATAGGAGACGGGCACCCAGCCATCTGTTTTGCCATAATAGAACTTTAGCAGTGGCAATTGCTCTTCGATGTTCTTGTGCTGCAAGAAGCGAACACGGGCCATTTCATCGTCAGCCATAAAGATGACCTTCTCCGCCACCGATGACTTGGAGTATTGCAGGGCGGTGTCCACAAAGCGATTGGGTATCGAAAAGATGAAAAAGTAAATTTGGATGAGAAAGATGCGCAGCCAAATGGGCAGCGCATTGAAGAAGTGAAAGAAAACATAGCCAAAGACGGAATACAGAGGCATTGCGATCTTGGTGAATGTCCAACCGTTGGGTGATTCAATCATGCGCTCCACGGTGGGGAACAGCATGTAGCACTTCTTGACACGACTGCGAATCTCCTGGTCTTCGAGCAATTGCAGTATCATCCAGGCGCCAATCGAATGGCCAATTAGATGGATTTTCACATGACTCGGCACGTACTTCTTGATGAAGTCCAACTTGTGCGCCAGCTGTCCGTTCAGATTGAAGAGCTCCTCGTTGCCGCTGAGCTGCGGCACCTCGCGAATGCTCTCCTCTGGCGGATCCTCGTGACCAGCATGACCTACAAAATGGCCATAGATGACAGCAGTTGGTGACTGCAATTCATTTATCACCCACCTATTACCCAGACGGGCAGGTTTGGCAGCTCCTGCTCCAGTGCAGCGCCGAATTCTGTGTAGAAACCGGGCAATCCCGGATTACCCGTTATACAAATGACCAGCTCTTTGACATCGGTCAGCGACTCCTCGATCCACTTGCCCCACGTAATGATGTGTGTGGGTATGCGATTTATATTCACAAAGGCTTTATGCATTCTGTCGCTGCTGCCGCTGCTCGCGTGGCAGCAATCGGTTGAAAATCAATGAATTTTCCGCTTTCTCAGCACAACAGCAAAAAAGTTGTCCAACTTGAAGCAACTGGTTTTTGTTGTTTGTCTGAAAATAGCTGGGATAAGAGCTCTTATCAGATTTTGAATTTTCAATTGCGCGCTTTATCTGTTATTATCAACGGGAGTTTCGTATGCAAATTGCTCTATTCCACTATTCGCTTAATTGCGCAAAAAAGTTCAGAGTTCAGTCATCAGTCTCAGCTACCGGCAATAATTCGCTAACGGAGCAGCGGTCCTGTCCACTCTCCCAAAACGAAACAAGCATTGCGTGCACGCTGCACAAATTAGGTGGTTACTTCATTTTGTTGACTAGCATGCAAATAAACAAAGCTAAGAAAAAAAAGAAGATTGACTAGCATACTTCTATAATGCTACAAATAAAAATATAAATTAGTACTTTCGCTTCCTGTATCCGCAATTATCGATAACATGGGCATGCCATTCCGAGTAGTGTGTATAGGCTTAAAAGCTTCTGATTCAATTGGCATCGCTATTATTATTTGTTGGTTTCGTTTGTTGTTGTTCTTGCGGTTTTTATTTGTTATAATTTGTTATTTTTGTTATAGAACAGAATTTTCTGTCGAAATTTAAGCAACATTCCGGTTAGAAGCACACACAATGCGCTGCTCGAAATAAATAATAAAATAGCAACGTTTGAACTTCAGCTCAGAACGGACGAATCCAGTGGCAAAAGAATGTTTCTACCACAAAGCCTCTCGAATATTCTGTAATAATACCCAAAGGCAAATTGAGAAAGTTGAGAGATAATAATAAAAGCAACAACAAGCCAAACAGCAACGATTAAAACGAACGACAAGCGCGAGAGTTTCGGAGGTGGGGCTGCATAGATATGGAATTATATTGTTGGGGCAATGCATCGCAAGGTCAGCTGGGTATTGGCGGCATTGAAGATGAACAGGTGGTGACTAAGTGAAAGATAACAGCCAAATACACAAGTGACAGATTGTAATTTATATTTGCTTATAGATATTGACGCCCAGTAAGATGCCGTGGCAGCCAGACTCGGCGGTCAACCAGATTGCATGCGGTCATCGACATACACTGTTCCTCACTGCCAGCGGCAAGGTGTATGCATGCGGAAGCAACGATTATGCCCAGCTGGGGCATGAGTTGTCCACCAAAAGGCCACGTATGTCGCCATTTCGTATGTACATATCTTCCATTCTCGTTTTGTACACTGTCGTTCTCCTCACCCCCTGCACCACATTGTCGCACATATCGCATCCAGTCAAATCTGCTGCTAAGTGTCTCATGTCTTTCATTGTTTGTTTGCCTTGTTCGTTTGCAGTGCAGATACCAGAGCTGGTGGATTGTGTGATCACGCAAATCGCTTGCGGCAGTCGCCATTCGATGGCGCTCACCGAATGGGGCCAGGTGCTTAGCTGGGGTGACAATGAGTGCGGCCAGTTGGGTCATGCCAGCGATCAAGATGTCGTCCAGCTGCCAAAAACTGTACGCGCCCTTGTCTCCAAGACGGTCGTGCAAATTGCCTGTGGCAACAATCACAGCCTGGCACTCACATGCTGTAAGTAATCGGGACTAAAGCTTGGGCACTCGTCCTAATCCCTACATAAACGGTTGCAGGTGGCGAGCTGTATGCGTGGGGCTCCAATATTTATGGCCAGCTGGGCGTTAAGCCACCCAGTGAGCTGGGTCAGTGCAACGCGCCCATGCTATTGACCACACTGCTGGGCATACCAGTCAGCGCCATTGCCTGTGGCGGCAATCATTCGTTTCTCATCTCCAAATCGAGTGCGGTCTTTGGCTGGGGTCGCAACAATTGCGGCCAGTTGGGCTTGAATGATGAGACGAATCGTGCCTATCCCACCCAGCTGAAGACACTGCGTACGCTTGCCGTCCGTTTTGTGGCCTGCGGCGATGAGTTTTCCGTTTTCCTTACCAACGAGGGAGGTGTGTTCACGTGCGGTGCTGGTGCCTACGGACAGCTGGGTCACGGCTTTTGCGGCAATGAGATGCTGCCACGCATGGTCATGGAGCTGATGGGCAGCACCATATCGCAGGTGGCATGCGGCAATCGTCATACACTCGCCATGGTGCCGGCACGTGGTCGCATCTATGGCTTTGGACTGGGCAGCTCGGGGCAGCTGGGCACGCGTAACACGAAGAGCTTAAATCTGCCACAGATGGTCATCGGGCCTTGGGTATCGCCAAGCGGTTCAGCTCTGCTGCAGTCCAGCGATGCACAGATCGCCGTTGTCATTCGACAAATCTTCTCGGGAGGCGATCAATCGATAGTGACCACATCGCTCTATGTGGACAAAAAACCGCCAGTCGACTGCCGTTTCTATGAGTAAATCCAAGTTTCATTTTTTATGCTTAATCTAATTTTGGAGTCCTTAAAATAATTGTAAAAACTTTGCGCAGATCAGGCATATGTATATCAAACACCAGCCATATACGAGGTGTGTTCAAAAAGTATCGCGAATTTTGTTTTTTCAGATATTATTTATTTATTCATGAATATCTATTTTGTCCCCTTCAAAGTAATCCCCATGAGATATTATACACTTGTGCCGACGGTTTTTCCAATCTTCGAAGCACTTCAAAAAATCCTTCCATTGAGATGATTGAGCTTTGGTTTCCACGTCGTAACCATAAACCCACGATTCGTCACCAGTTATGACCCTCTGCAGCAAATTTGGGTCGTCGCGGACAGAGTCCAACATCTCATTAGCAATGTTCATGCGATGCTGTTTTTGGTCGCAATTGAGCAATTTTGGTACGAATTTCGCGGCGACCCGTCTCATGCCCAAATCATTGATAAAAATCGAATGGCATGAGCCAATCGATATGTCTAGCTCCTCAGCAACTTCTCTAACGGTGATTCGACGATTGGCCAATACCATTTTCTCCACTCCATTAATTTTTTCGTCTGTTGAAGTGCTCGGGCGTCCGGCACGCTCTTCGTCGTTCACATCTTCTCGGCCTTCTGAGAACATTTTGTACCACCGATAAACGTTGCTTCGGTCCAAGGTAGCTTCTCCGTATGCCACAATCAACATTCGGAATGCATCCGCGCACTTAATTTCGTTTTTCACACAAAATTTGATACAGGTTCTTTGATCCAATTTTTTTGAATAGGTAAAAATCGAAGACGATCCAAAACACGTGCAAGCAAAGCAGCTGTCAACAATTAAGTGAACATTCAAAATGGCCGAGCTTGTCGGCATAAGTGAGAGACATGAGTACCAACATAACGCTACAAAAAAATCGAAATTCGATTATACGTAACCCGCGAAAATTCAAAATTCGCGATACTTTTTGAACACCCCTCGAGGTGTGTTCAAAAAGTATCGCGAATTTTGTGTTTTTTCAGATATTATTTATTTATTCATGAATATCTATTTTGTCCCCTTCAAAGTAATACCCATGAGATATTATACACTTGTGCCAACGGTTTTTCCAATCTTCGAAGCACTTCAAAAAATCCTTCCATTGAGATGATTGAACTTTTTGAACACACCTCGTATCTACTTATATGTCTTACTTACATATATAATATCACCTTGCAGACCCAAATCTCAGATTCTGGTGCTTACGGCGGAGGCGACCAGTCAATGTGCCCGCTTCAAGGAGGGCGATCAAAGTGATTTGGATTTATTGAACTCCATGGAGTTGATATTTAAGAGTCAGGCCTGCCTGAATGGCTCCTTTCTGCTGAAGCAGGACAAACACTTTGGTTGCTCCGCGCGTAACTATGGCCTCGATCTGAAAGCTGCCCAGCTGGCGTTTGATAATCTGCGTGAAGTGGAGAACCAGAGCATCAAACAAGTTGTAAGCTAAATTCTACAAATTGTAGCGTATGGCAAATAAATTGATGCTGCTTTTAGATTTGGGATAATCTGACGAAAGAGCTGCTTGGCTCGCTGGTGCCGTCGCCGGCGGATGTTGAGAGTATGCGTCTCTATCTATTGCTGCCACTCTATCATGAGTTCGTTAATTCTAAGCACTACAAGACACTGCATGTACCCTTCGCCAATGCCACCTTCAAGCTGACTCAGAACCCGCGCAAGGTGCTGGAGAAATGGTGGGGTCAAACACCCTCGGAGTATTTTGAGCATATGGTGAACAGTTTTCTACATGTTGCCATGCACATTATCAGCTTCAAGATGGGCATCGAGGTGATCAATACTAATGAGCCGCGCCAGAAAAGGGTAGGCATTGCGCAATCAATCTCTAACCAAGTATAATCCATAATGCTTATCATAGGTTTTGCCCTACAACAGCGATCTGGAGACTGTGCTGCGTCTGTTGGCGCATCTGTGTCACGTCAATGATCAGCGCGACGAGCGGCTCAACTATCAGCTCTTCCATTGGCCCGATCTATCCGACTATGTGGACGTACAACAAGAGTATTTGAGTTGGATAATGTCGGATTCTAGCGAGTTTAACATTTGCAAGTTCCCATTCCTTTTCGATGCGTCCGCCAAAACGGCTCTGCTCCAAGCAGATCAGATGCTCCAAAAGCACTCGGCCATGTCGAACGCCGTCTCCAATGTATGTTATTTACTATATCAATAGATTGATGCATATTTCTTAAATTTATAATTATACTGTGCTGATTGCAGGCATTTTATAATCTGTTCCACTATGGTCACGTTTCTCAGTACATCGTTTTGAATGTGACGCGAGAGAATCTGGTGCAGGATTCGTTGCGTGAACTGGAGCGCTATACTCAAATGGATCTTAAGAAGCCGCTGAAAATCAAATTTCAGAACGAGGAGGCCGAGGATGCGGGCGGAGTCCGAAAAGAGTTCTTTATGCTGTTGCTGAAGGATCTTATCGATCCCAAGTATGGCATGTTCAAGGAGTTTGAAGATTCGCACGTCATGTGGTTCGCAGACATAACCTTCGAGTCGGAGAACATGTATTTCCTAATTGGCGTCCTCTGCGGTTTGGCCATATATAATTTCACCATCATTAATCTGCCCTTTCCACTGGCTCTTTACAAGAAATTGTTGAAGAAACCGGTGGATTTGAGTGATCTGCGTGAGATGTCACCGACAGAAGCGAATTCGATGCAGGCACTACTCGACTATGAGGGCGACAACTTTGAAGATACCTTCGATTTGACGTTTGAGATATCACGCGACATTTACGGGGAGCCCGAGACTCAGCCATTGAAAACCAATGGCAACAACATTGCTGTCACAATGGATAACAGGTCTGCCTTAGAATTCGAGTGTATTTTTCTTTATTGCTAATCATGTTGATGCATCCAGGCAGGAGTTTGTAAATCTCTATGTTGATTACATATTCAATAAATCGGTGGAGGTACATTATCGCGCCTTCCACGAGGGTTTCATGAAGGTGTGCTCGGGCCGTGTGCTGGAGATCTTTCAGCCCGAGGAACTGATGGCTGTTGTCGTCGGCAACGAGGAGTACGATTGGCAGGCGCTCGAGGACAATTGCGAGTACAAGAGTGGTTATACGTCCGGCGATGATACGGTAGGTCTTTAAATATGAAGACAAGTCGAAATATCTATAAATCTGTATTCTTTATAGGTTAAGTGGTTCTGGGAAGTGTTTCACGATCTGTCCGAGGCGGAGAAGAAAAGTTTCCTGCTCTATTTGACGGGCAGTGATCGCATACCCATTCAGGGCATGAAAGCCATTAAGGTATATAGAAAGTGTTGTATTCGATTTAATTGCTTATATAATTGTTTGCCTGACAGATTATTATACAACCAACACCTGATGAACGCTTCCTGCCCGTCGCACACACCTGTTTTAATCTGTTGGATCTGCCGCGATACAAGACCAGGGAACGACTCAAGTATAAACTACAGCAAGCAATACAGCAAACACAGGGCTTTAGTCTGATCTAATCATTTCATCTAAAAGTGGTTGAAAGAGAAAGAGAGTGAGGTTGAGAAGAGAAAGCGAGAGAGAGAGAGAGAGAGGGGAGGACACATATTTGAGTTTGGTTGATTTCTACAGCACATATTGCACTTTACATTGGATTGCTAGTAAATAAAGGAAAATTATAAAATATAAAACACAATTTACTTTCAGCGATCAAATCAACTGGAAACATATTGTGTTGCATTAGTAAATGTCTTAAGTATAGTTAATATATTGTTATAATGATCAATTGGTGAATCAACAATAAAAATAAGTGTGAAAAGTTCAATCGGCGGCTGCTGTTATGTTTTTCAAGTTTGAAATTTTGATCAATGGAGTTGCCACCTGCACGCATTAAGGCGCGCAAGCAATCGATAAACGATTAATCCGTTTTGACACTCATCGATATTGCAACGGCTGTTGTCGTTCTTTGCTGCGCTCTGTGGTGGGCTATGCGAAATGTGGCGGCAAAAGTACCGCCGCACTTCAGTTAGGTTTTAACATTTGTAAGGTGCGTTTGTCGTCTCGCCGGTGCTTCGCTGTGAAATATTAATATTATTTCAGCTGGCAGCTCAAGAACATTTGTGTTTTTTGGGCTCATGACAATTTGAATGCGGAACGCGTGCCAAAGCTAAACGCAGAATAACAACGACAACAACCACATAACAAGTGTTCGGGGCCATAGAAGCAACAAGTGTCGATTTTTCGTAATATTTTTGTGGGACGTCGCTGTTGCCGCCGACAGCGGCGGGTCAAGCTAACGGTAGCCCCAATCAAAATCAAAAAAGAAATTCAAACGACGGCAGACAGTGAGTGAAATTATTTGTACTTGCTTTCATTTATTAAACGTGTATAGATGTTTATTGGGTTCGAACTCCTTGTCACGACTGTCACAGCTAATTAGCCATTACGGATATGCAGACGATAAATGTAATGATGAAAACTGATTAGTGCTGCAATTATTTGCATATGAAAAACCAGCTCTTCATTTTTTGGCATCCTTATTGGATGGTGACAGTGGCTAAATGCAGGCGAGGCAAAGAAGACACCAAAGACGCAAAAAATACAAATAAAATAAAAAAGAAGAGTTATAAAGATCGTCGCTAAAAAGCGGTTCTGCCGGTTTGCCCATGTGATGGTGGTGGTCCATCCGCTGCTGCTGACTTGCTCTGGCTGGCTCTGGCTGACAGCGCGACTTTCTTTCCTTTTGCGCAATTTGAACTTGGACACCACAAAAAAATAATAAGAAAAAATAAAAAAAACCAAGACGACAACGAGCACAAATCTGGTTTACGTTTATACTACGCACGTCTACTAATAAAGCGGCATTTACGATATGTGGCGGTTGCCTCTTTGCTGCCTCTTCGGTGGTGGTTTGGTTTGGTTTTCTTTGCTTTGGTTTGTGGCAAAAGCAACACATCAAAGAGCGACACTTTAACCTCCAACCAGCCAGCCAGGCAGCCAGCCAGGCAGCCAGCTATCTTCCATTTGCTTTTAGGCGACTGTTTCGCTTCCTGGACACTTCCTTTCGAAAGGCTCCTCTACTCTACTTTGTTTGTTAATTTTGTTTGCGCAGTTTTTACAGCAGGAACAAACACAAACACAAAGCGGGTCAACTTTTGACATAACAGCCATCGTTTCCGATGTTAAATTAAAATCTATTTACTATAGTATAATTGTATGCATTACACATGTGTGGAAATGCTTATGCCTCACTCTTTTCATGTTTTTTGTATTTTTTATTGTTATCAACGCCCCATTGCAATTTGTATCGAATTTCATTTTTCATTTTCAATTTCAATGGCTTGCGCTCCATTGGTTTGACCCATTTTTCAATTGTGTATCTGTGGCAATAAGACGGTAAGCCGCTTAGTCTGCACCATGATCGTCAAAAGAGCGTACTTCCCCTCCTCCTCCTGCTCCTCCTTCTCCAGCCATCAGCAGAGCGTTACCTTCAATGTCATAGACTCTTTTTCAACTAGTTGGAAGAAGAAAAAAACAAGCTGAAAAGACCACTTTAAAGCAAGCGCTTCTAATGGTAATGATGTAATTCTTGCATATAAATGCCGAACAATGAGCAACAAAGAAAAATAAACAGAAGACCGACTTATACTATATATAGAGTCTTAGACCTCAAAATTGCACGCATTTTAGTTTGCTTAATTAAGGAGCTTTATCATGTGAACCACCCATTATATATATATATATATATATATGTATATATATTTATATTTATTTATTTATTTATTTATGCACGCATGTGTGGGTGATTTCTTCGATTTGTCAAACATTGATTTGTGTTAATTACGAGCTGGCAATATTTTTGTTTTATGACCACATGCAATGCTAAGCGTTCAGTTATCGCCACAGACCACACAATATCGTTATCTTTTGGCGGCTTCAACTAAAATTTCAATGATAAAAATGAAGTTCACATTTTATGTCGTTTTTTTTTTCTGTAGAACTCTAATGGTTCGATTTATACAGGGTGTTTCCGCTGGTGGAACTGCATTTATTGCGCTTGGGTTTTCTTTCAACGGTGCGCCAGGCAAACATTACTCTGATAAGATAATAATCATATACATATGGGGACTGTCCATATGATGACTCAAGCGTTAAGCTCTGCCAACAGACGACAGACATAATGAACGTGATCTTTAACGAGGTCAACGCGACAAATGCTATACCCTATACAACAACAAAAAAAAAGAAGAAAAAGTGGAACAAAAACGTGATTTATGTATAGTTGATTCCTTCTTCGGCATCTGATCTCAACTGATATAAAAGAAAATATTAAGATTCATTTAAACTAGCTGGTCTGAAGCAAAAATCAACTGAAAATGTTGTCAGACATTGTAATTTCTGGGGAAGACAATAAAAACAACCTCAATAATCATAAATTTGGATTACGCCGATACGAAGGCAATAATTCAATACGTTGTACGTTGCTAAATGCAGTTTTATTATATTATTTTCTACACTACTAAGTAATGGAACTTGGCGAACCATTGTTGAAACGACAGTCGGTCGAACGAGAACGCGCTTAAGATTACCGAATCGACGGCGACGCCAAGTGTTTGGAGCAAAGTGTCAAGTAAGGGCTTTTCGTGGAAGTGGAATCAAAGAAGAAAGAAGGCAAAAACTGAACATCGAATTACTCGTACAAATTCACACAATTAAAACCAGAAAGAAACAAAAAGGTAAATGCGAAACAGTTTTACTTGGCTCTAAACAGCTTTTTGCAATTGCAAAATTGAAGTTGCGTCCAAGATCAGTCACAAAGCAAACCAAACCAAACAAAAAGCTAGCGAAATATTTATGAATTTGAAAATCAGTTGCTCATTGTCTTTATTTGTTGATCCAAAAACCTGCTATGCGTCAGACGTGGCCACAGCTTGGATCACTGGACAACTGTGAGTCAGCAAAGTCAGCCCGAGACTGTTCACCGATTTCTTGTTTGCCTTTTTTTGCATACATCCAAATGAAATGAAGGCGGGCTTGTGTGTGTTTTTTAATTCAAGAGTCGAGAAGTTAACGATCATTAAGGTCTCAGCCGGGAGACCGGCGGCCATTGACGCGTTATTTATATTTATTTGTTGCCTCATTTTTTTTTTACTTTTTTTTTGCTGAAATTCCGAACGACATATGGCGTTACCGATTTGTTATTATATCTCAAAATGCCAACACTTTCAAATAGCTTTGAAGATCGGCTTGGGGTTCAAGCCTTATTAAATCTGAACCATTTTTCAAAAGCAACACCATTTAGTCTCTGGGTTAATACGGCTTTTGAACTTGAAATACACATTTCTTGCATTCAATTTTAAAACTGGACCGTGCCACGTTAATCTTCAAATATTTGTAAGCCCATCTTGTAAATCCATTAGGAACTTGAAGTAACAAAATGTATGTGCTTAAAATATGATTAAATTGTTTTATATTTTCATGAAATAGGTCAATTTGTGAGTGTGAGTGTGAAGTGAAGTTGTCGGCTGTAGATATAGCCTATAGTCTAGCCACATTGAGCAGCTGATAGAGGGGCAATACGTTGCCGTTGCTTTTGCCAGGGATGAGGCTGCCCGTGGAGGCCAAGACGCGTGCCTGATAACTGCCGGGAATGGCGTGAGTTGCTAGCTCTGATTGAAGTGCTCCCTCTTCGCCCTCTCCCCCATCGTTTTCCGATGAGCGATAGAACGGGAAGCCAGGATATAGATATGGTGGATAGCCAGGGAAGAAGGGATAGCGTGGGTAACCGGGATAGCCAGGATAGCCAGGATAGCCGGGATAGCCAGGATAACCAGGAAAGCCGGGACCGCCGGGGAAGCCAGGACCGCCAGGGAAACCTGGACCCCCAGGGAAGCCAGGACCACCAGGAAAGCCATGACCGCCAGAACCCCATTGACCCCAGCCGTATGGCCAGTAACCATAGGGTTGACGGGGTGGTATTCCTGGCCAAAACTGGCGAGGATTTTCTTTGCCTTCCGGATTATAATAGTAATGGTGCTGATGTTGTTCTGGTTTGGTGACAGTCTTCTGGTTGGCGGTCCCAAAGTGTTTGGTAAAGTCGAGGCCACGTCCAGAATCCTCATTTATGCCAACTCCATTTCCTCCAAGCTGTTGTGACTGCTGCTGCTGTTGCAAACTATCGCTGCGTGACTGCACCAGACTTGGCTGCTGTTGTCCCTTATCCTGGAAGGCGTAACCAATGCCCAGCAAGGAGAGCAGCACTGCGAATATGTTTTGATTTCGGAATCAACAATTTGATTTGCTTAAGACACGACCGGCTGCACAGTATACTCACCTATCCAAAGCATTGATGCTCTGTGTTCCATGATTGCCTTAAGAATATGCTGGTGTTGCACTGCGTCAGCCTTTATATAGCCAGCTCCAAACTGAATCGCCCCATCCACTCAGCAGCTGCAGAGTGCATCTTCTTTATCGATTTTAGTGTGCTTACGGTTTTCTCATTAGAATATTTGAAATGCATGCATTTTAATAACTACGCCCCAATCTTGAAAGAGGCCTAAATTTGACGACGTTTGCTTTCACCTCTTGGCTAGACGACTATTTTTAGTTCTCTGTAGTAGATGTGACACTAAGAACAACATAATAGTCCACAATTTGCATATAAATGTTAAATATTCTTGTCTATTTTCGAACTCTGAATGCATTCGAGAAATCTTTGTTCAGCGATCGATCGATTGCCCAGAGCATTATTATGTTAAGAATGAAGGGAGTTCAATAGCCCCACCAATCTCGTCATTTCCGTGTGTATCGTATTGTGACCCTTTCAGCTAACCAACTAGACTGACCAGACTGACTGACTGACTGGTTTCTTAAGCTGGTTATCCACTTTTTATGTAATTGACCCCCTGTACATATTTAAATGCGCCCAGAGGTCAATATTAGCTTAATTTGGCTCTCGCACTAAGCAAACCCGTTCAGTTCAGCATTCTTGAAAGGAGCCCACGAATTAAGCTGCTGAAAGCACATAAAGATGTTCCCAAGTCAAAAAGCAACATACAATCAAGCAGCAACAACAACACACACACCGACACATTACCTGTATCAAGTGTCAATGACATCTCCGAATTTGGCGAAAAAGTGCGGCATAACTTCAGGCATCAACAATTTAATGTGACGAGTTCTACAAACAGCTGAAATTTGAAGCTTTCTCAATGGCAATAAATATTTATCAGGCATGTGTTGTGTGTTTGAATGTTGTTGATAAATATGGTCTACGAGTATGTACATTGTTTGATAGCTCGCAACTATATAACAATAACATTAAATCTCTATTTACAAATAGTTTGCATTTCTAACAAATAAATATGGCAAATGTTTTCCTACTAGAAAACTCCATTTACGAAAACGTTTCTCTGTTATTTACACATGTACGAGTATTTGCATAAATTCTAGAATTTAACAATAATTATTTAAATAACTCGTATAACATTTATCAGTGCACATTGTATAAATGCCTAAAATTAAATATATATATTTTTGTACATTTTCTACATTCGTCTTCATTACTTTGGTATGCACAGTTTCCGGTCCTGCCAGATAAACCACTGCTTTACTCTGCTGTTCCAGTTCAAGTTAGGGAACTCGTGCGACTTAAGTTGAGCAATTGAAATATCGCTATTCAAATTACGTGCATTAAACAAAATATGTGACAAATTGAATTTACAAACGCCCTGTGTTGTGTATGGGCATGGATGGAATTGGAAAATGGCCCATCATATCTAAAGCGCATTGTGTAATAAGTTAAACATGCCGTTTGTTTGTTCACAGCTGATAATAAATCGAACAAGTGTAAATACCCCTTCACCTTTATACGATTCTATAGTATAAGTTGCATTGAAGAAACACATGTATGCACTGAATGACTTATTATTTGGTTCACTGATAAGCGTAGCGCTAAGTGGACCGACTGACTGAAGCTGCTGGTCAGCCTAAGGCGCTTAGAATGCAAACAAAATTTATGACTCAGAACTGGCGCAGTTCTTTGAATTCCACAGTCTGCCCGAAGCACTCGAATCGTGATCATATTTTAAAAAATCACAGAGCGCCATAAATTTCGGTTTTTGTTTTTAAAGATTCGCAAGTGAAAAAGTGAAAAGTTGATATCTTTATAGCTATTTGATTAGTTTCGGTTTGTTGAAGATACTCGATTGCCTTCGTACTGAATCATCTGCGAGTAGTTTGGTCTCAACGGATCGGTTTCAATATACCTAGTATATATATAAATATATATATATATATGTATATATATGTACTTTCAGTGTGAATGCCTGCAGATACGTAAACGCACTATCTAATCGGCTGTTGATTGGGCCATTCTTTGGCTCTTTGGGGAGTGCTCTCTGTGTAGCTAAATCGTTGTTGATAACAACGACAGTGACAACTATAGCAATTGAATATTGATGGTTAAAACGTTACTGCCAATTCCAGATCCAGTTAGTTTTCCAACGCAGTCGTTGACGTGCGGAATACGTGCGAAGACTGACAGTAGCCAATACCCAAAAACTAAATCACAGTGTAAAGTGCCTCGAATCTTACAAGGATAGTCCAATAAGTTAACGCTGCAATCATGTCCAGGTATATATTCATCAAACGAGCCGCCGAATTGGACTTATCTAGGGTATTCATTGGGTCTCCAATGTCTTGTTTGGTTATCTGATTAAAAGAGGAGCCACTTTAGTTTCAGTTTGTCAATTTAAAGTGTTTACATCATGCTATCAATATCAGTGAGTTCTTCAGCAATTTCCGCTCCCCGATATCCTCAATGTATATGTATAATCCGGTTATGAAAAAGTAAAAATAATAAACTCATTGCGTAATCGACACATTTGGATTTGACAAGCTCATATCATCGCTGTCAGCAAATACAAGAACAACAACCAATTCGAGACTTTTTGCCCACAATAAAGCAACGATATGAAATATGGTCGTGATAAGCAGGAATGCGAATTGCACCTAGCCAACTTTTAGTTCTATTTTGGGCATGTTTTCATTAAATATTAGGCAATATTTATAATATACATTAGCTTACTAATTAAACCACATTGCAGATGCAAATTTTGAAAGTGAATTATCAATAGATTTATTATCTTTAGCTAAATTTCCTTATTAGTTGAGTGCCATAAATTTTGTACATATAAATATTATCAATTGGACGAATCTATTTCGTTGATTGTATGTTTGTTTTTGTGTCTTGGGCTTTTCCAATCGTACCCAGCAACTATTGGCCCAGCTACTCAGCCTTAATAGCTCAAGTGGAATCACGCTAACGCTTTCTACGAAACCTAAAATTATACATAACTTTTATGTTTCTTCCAGTAACACGACTTCACCCAAAATGGAGACGGGTTTGCACGAACGCGATCGGGCGGGAGTACAGGACTTTGTGCTGCTCGAGAACTACGAGAGCGAGGTCGCCTTCATTGATAATCTGAAGAAGCGCTTCCAGGAGAACCTCATCTATGTAAGAATCTTTCGCTCTCTAGCTAGGTGGTGTGTTCAAAAAGTATCGCGAATTTTGTTTTTTCAGATATTATTTATTTATTCATGAATATCTATTTTGTCCCCTTCAAAGTAATCCCCATGAGATATTATACACTTGTGCCAACGGTTTTTCCAATCTTCGAAGCACAAATTTGATACAGGTTCTTTTTTTGAATAGGTAAAAATCGAAGACGATCCAAAACACGTGCAAGCAAAGCAGCTGTCAACAATTAAGTGAACATTCAAAATGGCCGAGCTTGTCGGCATAAGTGAGAGACATGAGTACCAACATAACGCTACAAAAAAATCGAAATTTGATTATACGTAACCCGCGAAAATTCAAAATTCGCGATACTTTTTGAACACACCTCTAATTGGCTGCCTTTCACTCCGTAACTTTTCTGTCTATTTTGTAACTGTCCCTGTCTCTATTTCTATCTTTTCACACGCATCCACTCTAAAATATTGTACGCAATATTTAGACCGGATGTTGGCTCTGTGTAAGCTCTGCATAGTCATTGAATTGGCCAAAATATTAAAGTTTCCCATTTTACTAAATACTTTACTTTTCATTTGCAGACGTACATCGGTCAAGTGCTGATCTCGGTGAATCCCTACAAGCAGCTGCCCATCTACTCAGATGCCCACATCAATGCGTACAGAAACAAGCACTTCTACGAGATGCCACCCCATGTGTAAGTCGGAATTCCTTTTAGAAACTCCAAAAACGTTGATTGATTGTTGAATCGTCTTTAGTTTTGCTGTGACGGATAATGCATTTCGCTCGCTGATCGAGGAGAACCGTGGCCAGTGCGTACTCATTTCGGGTGAGAGTGGCTCTGGCAAGACGGAGGCCTCCAAGAAGGTGCTGCAATATATTGCCGCCTGCTCCGGCCATCAGTCGACTGTTGAGGGCGTCAAGGATAAGCTGTTGAAGAGTAATCCGGTGCTGGAGGCCTTTGGCAACGCCAAAACGAATCGCAATGATAACTCCTCGCGCTTCGGCAAGTACATGGACATCCAGTTCGATTACAAGGGTGTGCCAATTGGTGGCAACATTCTCAACTATCTGCTGGAAAAGTCGCGTGTGGTGGCTCAGATGGCTGGCGAACGTAATTTCCACATCTTCTATCAGCTGCTGGCTGGCGCCGATGCAACCTTGTTGCAGGAACTGCACTTGGAGCGTACTCTGGATAGTTATAACTATCTGTCCGATGGGGTAAATTAGCCTTGAAGCATTTGTCCTTATGTCCTTATCCAACTGTTTACCCTTCTCTCAGCTCAAGGGCACCGTGAGCAGCATCAATGATGTGGAAAGCTTTAAGCAGGTGCAGCAGGCATTGGGCGTCATCGATTTCACGTTGGAGGAGCAGCGTGAGATCTTTGCCATTATTGGCAGCATATTGCATTTGGGCAACGTGGGCTTCGACGAGGTGGAGGGCAATGCTCAGGTGAATAGTCGTGATCTGGTTGTCACCATCTCAAGACTGTTGGGCGTTAATGCTAGCGAATTGGGCGCGGCTCTAACACATCGCACCATTGATGCTCGGGGAGATGTGGTCACGTCGCCACTTAATCAGGAACTGGCTGTCTATGCCAGAGATGCTCTGGCGAAGGCTGTTTACGATCGCATGTTCTCGTGGCTGGTGCAGCGTTTGAATATCTCGCTGCAGGCAAAGGATACGCGGGGTGCCAGGAACAATGTGATGGGCATCTTGGATATCTATGGCTTTGAGATCTTCAAGACGAACAACTTTGAGCAGTTCTGCATCAATTTCTGCAATGAGAAACTGCAGCAGTTGTTTATTGAGTTGACACTGAAGTCGGAGCAGGATGAATATAGACGCGAGGGTATCGAGTGGATTCCAGTGGAGTATTTTGATAATAAAGTCATTTGCAATCTGATTGAGGAGAAGCATAAGGGCATTATATCCATATTGGATGAGGAGTGCCTTCGGCCCGGTGAGCCCACCGATCGCACCTTCCTCGAGAAGCTAACCCAAAAGCTGGAGAAGCATGATCATTATGTGTGCCACGAGAAGGCACCCATTCAGGTGCAAAAGATAATGGGACGCGATGAGTTCCGTCTGGTGCACTATGCCGGCGAGGTGACCTACTCCGTCAATGGGTTCCTTGATAAGAACAACGATTTGCTATTCCGCGATCTCAAGGAAACGCTGAGCAAGTCCGGCAACCATATTGTTCGCTCCTGTTTCCCCGAACATGAGTTGCGCAGCAAGAAGCGACCGGAAACGGCCATCACCCAGTTCAGAACCTCGCTGAACAACCTGATGGACATACTGATGTGCAAGGAGCCCAGTTATATACGCTGCATCAAGCCCAACGATCTGCAATCGCCGGGCATCTTCAACGACGACCTGGTGCTGCATCAGGTCAAGTATCTTGGCTTAATGGAGAATCTGCGTGTGCGTCGCGCCGGTTTTGCCTATCGTCGTAGCTATGAGCTCTTCTTGGAGCGCTACAAGTGCCTGAGCAAGTCTACCTGGCCGAACTATAAGGGTAATGGCGGTGCCAAGGCCGGTGTTCAACTGCTCGTCAAGGACTTGGGTTACACCAACGAACAGTTCAAGCTGGGCGAAACGAAGTTGTTCATCCGCTATCCACGCACCCTTTTCGACACTGAGGATGCGTACCAGGCCAAGAAGCACGATATTGCTTCGATCATTCAGGCGCACTGGAAGGGTCTGATGCAGCGACGCAAATACCTGAAGCTGCGCGCTCAGGTCATTATCCTGCAAAGCTATTGCCGCCGCCGTTTGGCCCAGCAGGCGGCCCAGCAGCGTCGCGAAGCGGCTGTTAAAATCCGTGCCTTCATCAAGGGATTCATAACGCGCAACGATCCGCCCAATGGCTACAATGATGATTTCATTGCCAATGCCAAGCGTATGTGGCTGCTGCGACTGGCCAAGGAGCTGCCCACCAAGGTGCTCGATAAAAGTTGGCCCCCAGCGCCGGGCCACTGTAAGGAGGCCTCCAACTATCTGCATCGGTTGCACCGTTTGCATTTGGCCAGGATCTATCGGCTGAAATTGACGCCGCAACGTAAGCGACAATTTGAGTTGAAGGTTCTCGCCGAGAAGGTGTTCAAGAACAAGAAGAACAACTATGAGAGCAGTGTACCCAATTGGTTCCAGCACGATCGCATACCCCAGGAGCATATACAGCGTGTCAATGATTTTGTGGCCAGCACCTTTGGCAGCGAGCAACTAAAATATCAATCTGCCTGCACCAAATTCGATAGACACGGCTACAAGTCCCGCGAACGCTTCATTCTGCTGAGTAACAAGGCCATCTATGTGCTGGATGGCAAGAGCTACAAGCAAAAGCATCGCCTGCCGCTCGAGAAGATTGACTTTACACTGACGAACCACAACGATGACCTGATGGTCATACGTATACCGCTCGAGCTGAAAAAGGATAAGGGCGATTTGATCTTAATCATTCCACACATCATCGAGTTTAGCACCTACATCATTGATACAGTGGGCACCGCCCAAATAGTATCCATTGTGGACAGAGCTTCGTAAGTGCAAGTTTTGCATTTAATGAAAATCCTTTAAACTAAACTATATTATTTGGTTCTGCAGTTTGGAACACAATGTGGTCAAGGGCAAGGGTGGCGTCATTGAGCTCCAAACTGGCGCTGAGCCCGGCGTTGTGCGTGATAAAAGCGGCCATCTTGTTGTTGTGAGTTGAGAATGATCGAATCACAATTTATAAATAATCTAACATTTCTTCATTCGTTGCAGATTGCTGGTCAATAAGGAATTTAATAAAAGATATCTACCAAATGGCTTTAAATCAAACGACAATTGTTTTGTTATACTATTCGTGTAATTTATGCTGTATTTTTGTATTTTGTTACTTGAAACGACGAGGCGTGTAATTGATTGTATATGTACTTATTATGTTCCCAATTAAACGGATGCCTATTGTTTATATAAATCGTAAATATACGAGGTGTGTTCAAAAAGTATCGCGAATTTTGTGTTTTTTCAGATATTATTTATTTATTCATGAATATCTATTTCGTCCCCTTCAAAGTAATCCCCATGAGATATTATACGAGGTGTGTTCAAAAAGTATCGCGAATTTTGTGTTTTTTCAGATATTATTTATTTATTCATGAATATCTATTTTGTCCCCTTCAAAGTAATCCCCATGAGATATTATACGAGGTGTGTTCAAAAAGTATCGCGAATTTGGTGTTTTTTCAGATATTATTTATTTATTCATGAATATCTATTTTGTCCCCTTCAAAGTAATCCCCATGAGATATTATACGAGGTGTGTTCAAAAAGTATCGCAAATTTTGTGTTTTTTCAGATATTATTTATTTATTCATGAATATCTATTTTGTCCCCTTCAAAGTAATCCCCATGAGATATTATACGAGGTGTGTTCAAAAAGTATCGCGAATTTTGTGTTTTTTCAGATATTATTTATTTATTCATGAATATCTATTTCGTCCCCTTCAAAGTAATCCCCATGAGATATTATACGAGGTGTGTTCAAAAAGTATCGCGAATTTTGTGTTTTTTCAGATATTATTTATTTATTCATGAATATCTATTTTGTCCCCTTCAAAGTAATCCCCATGAGATATTATACGAGGTGTGTTCAAAAAGTATCGCGAATTTGGTGTTTTTTCAGATATTATTTATTTATTCATGAATATCTATTTTGTCCCCTTCAAAGTAATCCCCATGAGATATTATACGAGGTGTGTTCAAAAAGTATCGCAAATTTTGTGTTTTTTCAGATATTATTTATTTATTCATGAATATCTATTTTGTCCCCTTCAAAGTAATCCCCATGAGATACTATACGAGGTGTGTTCAAAAAGTATCGCGAATTTTGTGTTTTTTCAGATATTATTTATTTATTCATGAATATCTATTTTGTCCCCTTCAAAGTAATCCCCTTGAGATATTATACACTTGTGCCAACGGTTTTTCCAATCTTCGAAGCACTTCAAAAAATCATTTTTTTTTTATCTTGTTCAGCTCCTCCTTCGATCCCGTCTTTATCTCGTCAAGCGTAGCGTAACGTCGTCCTTTCATGGGCCTCTTCAGTTTAGGGAACAAGAAAAAGTCACAGGGGGCCAGATCTGGGGAATACGGTGGCTGCGGCATCGGCATTAGTGTGTTGTTTTTGGCCAAAAAGTCGCGCACAAGCAACGATGTGTGAGCAGGGGCGTAATCGTGGTGCAAAAGCCAATTTTTGTTCTTCCACAAATCCGGGCGTTTCTGGCGGATTGCTTCGCGCAAATCGAATGGCATGAGCCAATCGATATGTCTAGCTCCTCAGCAACTTCTCTAACGGTGATTCGACGATTGGCCAATACCATTTTCTCCACTCCATTAATTTTTTGTCTGTTGTTGAAGTGCTCGGGCGTCCGGCACGCTCTTCGTCGTTCACATCTTCTCGGCCTTCTGAGAACATTTTGTACCACCGATAAACGTTGCTTCGGTCCAAGGTAGCTTCTCCGTATGCCACAATCAACATTCGGAAGGCATCCGCGCACTTAATTTCGTTTTTCACACAAAATTTGATACAGGTTCTTTGATCCATTTTTTTGAATAGGTAAAAATCGAAGACGATCAAAAACGCGTGCAAGCAAAGCAGCTGTCAACAATTAAGTGAACATTCAAAATGGCCGATCTTGTCGGCATAAGTGAGAGACATGAGTACCAACATAACGCTACAAAAAAATCGAAATTCGATTATACGTAACCCGCGAAAATTCAAAATTCGCGATACTTTTTGAACACACCTCGTATCTATGAGAGCTGATAATTGAATTCGTCTAATTGCGCTTTTATGATTATTGTTGCTTGATTACGTAACCGCCGATGTGGTTGGTCTATCTTATCTATATTCCCTTTGCATTACAGTATTTAATTGATTCTTGTTTTTATTAGCGACAGCCACTTTACCATGTTCTCAAACGTTCTTACTTTTCTCTTGTTCTTGTAATGCATTCATACGCTACTGGAATATTTGAATATATCAGTGCTGCCCACTTGCACGTTCAAAATTATGGCAACACCGAACAATATTTTGTAAACAACAAACTTGTGACTGGCAGTTAGGTGTTATCTTTTAATTTTTAAACGGCCCTGCCAACTTGTCGATTACGATTTATTGCATTTACAATTCCATGTAATTGTACATTTTTATTAAAATTTTATTGAAAAACAAGCATTTTTTATGTTTAGAAAACGAATTTTTCCCACATTAGTAAAATTTATTCATTTTGTTAGGCAACCATGTCAATAAGCATTCAGCGCGAGACGGCTACACGAAAATCTTCGATACTTATCGCTGTGATTTGTATCGATGCTTACTCAACATCTGTGCTGCCTTGCTCCTCCAGAACTTTTACATAATCTGAGCTCCCGTTTCGACAGAAATTCGGTGTAAATATTTGCTTAAAACGCATGCACAGTGCAAAGATATACACTCGGAACTCACACTATTTCATTTGCTTGGATAGGTAAACCAAAATATGTCGTTCACACAAGTCGCACGTAGCTGCGGTCGATTTGCGGCTGCCCTGACCACAGTTCGCATCGCCAATGTCGCTGTTCAGACGCAGTCGAGGATGCTTCATCGGATTGCGGTACAACCCATTGGCGCTCAGCTCACCCAAGTAAGACTACAACTATATCGTTTATATTTTTGCAAAGGTGTCTGCGTTTTAAAATAGTTATTTATTGCACCCTAACCTCATTGTGACGAACTCTACGGCGGAGTAATTGCATTTATATGTAAGCTGCACAGCTTTTCTTAAGTGCAACATTTTTGATCAAAGTATTGCGTCACTTTTACGTTTTTTACTAAAACATGATTGTTATGAAAATAAAAAATACACTCGAGATCGCACAAAGATAGACGCCGGCAAATGTGGCAAAGGTTGAATAAGTTCATCAATCATATCATTTCTAACAATCTTTCAGAAGTTCCTCGCAGTGCGCAACTATTCGGTAAGGAATACCATGGAAGAAATTGAGCATCGTGTTTTGAAAGTGGTTTCGGCTTACGACAAAGTGACTGCCGATAAGGTAATCTCATTGTAACGAGAATCAACTAACATGGCTTGTTTTGTTCTTTTCTTTTTGGGGCGCACATATTCCCAGGAGAGCAGATGTCGCTGGCAAACGCAATCGGTGCGCAGTTACTCTGCGAAACCGCCATTGTCGCTGAAACTGATCAACGAGCGCGTCTTGCTTGTGTTGAAGCTGTACGATAAGATCGATCCCAGCAAGGTAATGACCACGCTCATGGCAAGCCCTAGGCTTGTTTGATTAAATTGCCACAATTGCCTTTGCCAGTTGAATTTTTCTCAATTTGTGCTCCTCAAAAAGAAACGATCAAAACCACTCTTGATTCCAAAAGTATATTCACTATTTATTATTAATTATATTCTTGTTACAGCTTAACGTGAACTCGCACTTCATCAATGATCTGGGCTTGGATTCACTGGATCACGTTGAGGTCATCATGGCCATGGAGGATGAGTTCGGCTTTGAGATTCCAGACTCCGATGCTGAGAAGCTTCTGAAACCTGCCGACATCATTAAATACGTCGCCGACAAGGAGGATGTGTATGAATAAATGTAATGCATAACCATTAAAGAGTACACTAATTTTAAATGAACAGAGTCAAATTTGATTTGAACAATATACAAAACTTGAATAAATCAGAACGTTAAACCAAATTTGAATCGAAAAAGTTCAGTCCGATAATTGTTTCCTAAAACTTGCGCATATCGAGCGATAACGATAACTTTGACAGCTGTGCGATAAGCAGACGCACAACGAATTCAAAATGTCGGAAACAATTGACGAGTTATTGGCGGGCCACGGTAATTATTTAATTAAATAACAATGAGCTCAGCTTATTCTCCACTCCAACTGTAGCCACGGCACGCCAGATTATGCAAAGGCAAATTGACAAGATCGGCGAAATTATGGAAAAATCCAATAGCACTCTATTGCACGTCGAATCGCAAAATACAAATCTGCAATTACCCTCAACAACAACAACAGCGACGGCAGCGCAAAATGTGTACAATGTGAGCGCAAATTGTGAACAATCAGTGGTGAAAATATTGCTGCAATTCCAGCAGCTCATCAAACAAACGGCAGGCGGGGATAGTAATGCAGATGGGCAAAGTGTACTAAATAGCTGCCTGTCGAGTCGCCAGCGAATCGAGTTTCTAGGAAGCAGTGTGCGCAAACTGGTCGGACTCTGCGATACAATTGCCCAGTTAAAGGAGGGCGTCGAGGTTGAGCAACAGATGAACACAGATGAAGACGATTTATATAGCGAATAAATATACATTTTTAATAAACTAAATATTGATAATAGAACATAGGCCGTTAAGCATTATTGTAGCAGGTTATTTGCATCAGCGTATAATTGAGCACATCAACCAGAGCTTCGATGCGTGGCGCTGCGGGATCCACTTGGGGCAGACTGTGTCCACGCAAGAAGTTCAATTGTTTCATGTTGTCAACAATAGTGGTCAGCGTGTTCTCCTCGTCAGCTGTAAAAGCATCGGGTGCCTCACGCTCATTGGGCATCAGTTTTTCCAGCTGCTGGGCGAAGGTCTCCAGCTGGGCGATCTTGCTCAAGTACATCGATTGCGTGTTGGCCAATGGTGTCGCCTCATCCTGTAGCTGGCGCAGCTTCTGCTGGAACTTTTTAAAGTCATTGAATATTTTCGTAACGCTTGGCTGCTCCTCCAGGCGGTTAACCATCGATGCCAAAGATACGCTTGAATTGCTCATCGCGGATTGATCCTGAGTAGCATCATTTCCTTTAAGGATTATAGAGTTAGTGCGTTGCAGTTCGCGCTTTTTTGTCGTAGGCTGCAGATTAGTGGGATATGTGTCGAATGCTTTGAACAGCCTTGCATACTCGTCCACGGTGCCCAGTTCTCTTTTTGGTGAGGTCATTGTCACCGTTGGCATCGTATGCTCCTCGAGATTCTTGAAGAAGCTCACCGGCTTTATAACTGACTTAGTGACGCACAGCTCCCTTAAGTTTAAGGGATTTTCAGCAAAGTATTTATCGCATTTTGCAGAAAATTCACTAAAGTTAAATCCGCTGTGATTAGCGTCCATTTTTGTGCAAGCTTCTTTGCTTTCAAATGTCATTTCCTCTATTCTCTTTATAAACAAAGAAAGCGCGCGTCGATTAATTGAGCAACTCTGTGTAGTTATCGAAAGCGGGAACTTTAAAAATGTGAATGTTCGTATTTTTGCAGGTCAGGAATGGTGGGAAGTGATATCGATTATCGTTTATCGATGCATATGGCCAAGTATGGAGGGAATATTAAAATTTATTGACTGCCCACTTAAATCTAACTGTCAGACTTGGTTTTTTTATTTTTTCTTGAGGAAGCATAGGGATTAACCGTACTCGGATTGCACTGCGAGCGAGAATTGACCCCTGGGCATAGTGTTGGCATGGTACCAGATGCGCGTATCCACCAAAACTGCATCACCTGGTTCCACATAAAAGAAGAACGACTGACACTGATGATCACACTCTGGCGCCGGCGAGAGGATCCAGCTTTTGTTGCCCTGCAGCTGCGCCTGCCACATCAGACGCGGAATGTAATCCAGCTGTGAGTTGAGATGGAAACGCTTAAATATTCAGAGTTTAACGTTAGTGTTAAAACATTATTTACATGCATAACGGCGCCCTGCTCGTAACCCATCAGTATGAAGTCGGTATTTGGCATTTCGGCATCAACGGGCAGAAAGTGAGGTCGTGGATATAGCTTGCGCAGCTCCGCCAGAATCTGGGACTGGCAGACGCTCCAGCCGACGAACCAGGGCACACCCTCGCTCAGATTGGCGCGACTCGGCGGCATACTGAAGACGTCCCGTAAAGACTTGAGATTTGAATTGAAATGCTGAAACTGACACACTGTCTCCATAGAGTCGGGCACGCTGTCATATAGCTGCTTGATAAAGGAGTAGTTGAGATATCGCTGCGCTGGCCAGTGCGCCACACCCTTCTTCACAATGATTGGTCGCGAGGAGTACGCAAATCGAGCAAACTCTTCGCGCGTCAGATTGTGCAAGATTAGGGGCGCCGAAACGCCCATGCAGAATTCACAGTCACTAATGGGCCGCGTTGCCTCCCAAACCAGATGGTTGTTGGGCAGAAAGCAGCGGACGCCCAGCAGAAACGAGATGGTCTCGTAGAAAACGGGTGTGGCGATCATAATAAAGAATATGATGCCCAGCAGCCACAATAAATTTAGCCGGTTCTGATTGCTGTTAATGTCACGGGCCTTTCGATACGCCTCCTGCAGATCCCCCGTGGATACCAGCCCAGTGCGCAGTGCATTTAGATGCAGTTCGTCCAGTTTGTTCACGAAGTCGTCGCCCAGGCGATCGCGAACGGCTCGTATGCTATTGCCCGGCGTCCCCACGGGACGGCTCATAAACTGTTGCAGTAAATTGTGGAATTTATTAACAAGTTGGCCCATAACATTTTTATTAACATACCAAAAACATGACAATAACGCGCTTTTAATTTTTATTGTTTAACATCAGCTGTTGTGTCTAGAGTTGTTGCAGCATCCATTGCTGTCTAGTATTTAATCATCGATAGATCATCTCATCTCTAGCTCTTACCCAACAACTATCGATTGCAATGGCTGCTAGTCGCATGGCCAATCAGTCTTTCCACTCACTTGCTGCATTGCACTTTGCTCGGACGTAGTATCGCCCAGTAAAAATCCAATTAAATCGTTTATTTATTGGATATTTAACCGTTTAGTACAAAGTCAACCTGACAATAATACGAATATGTGCACCTAGTAGCCAGTGAATTTAAGTTTTCATTCATCGTTCCTCGGCGATACTACGCAAAAGTTGTGACCCCAAAAAAACTGCACTGTCTGCCTGTCTGTCCTCGAAAATACACTTTCACTACTAACAACATACACACACACGCCTACTTAGCAACAATTGTGCAATATTGACAGAAACTTAAGATGGCTACACAGGAAAAGGATAAGATTATTCGCGTTGGTTCACGCAAAAGCGAGGTAAGTTATATACAAATTCTATCTACATATGTATGTATGCAAGTGCTTGAATATGTGCATTCGATTTAAACTTTCATTTGAATTTCAATCACATTCCGTCGTACGTCAAATCGGTGCTGTGTGTCTTTCTCGCACTTCCCCTCACTCTCCCTCTCACACATGCTCATGCTCACATTTATGCAAGACTTGTGGACTTGTTGCTGCTCGCCTGCTGGTCGCGTTGTTTTTGGTTATTGTTTTTTTTTTCTTTGGTTAGTGTTATACAATCGCAGCTCAGATCTCCGCACAGTGCTCTCACGCACTCTGCTGTCTTTGTCTGCCTGTCTGTCTGTGTATTTGTTACTCACATTAAGCGACTGCAGTCCATCTATCACTGGTCACCCCACTGTCTCTGTGCGTCTCTTTCTATCGCAACGGCTGGCTTATGAGTTGGTTTTATATTATTATATTACTTTGCCCAAATTATTTTTTGTAAGCCGCCACTCAAGTCGTGCTTGGGGCGGATTAGCTTGGCCTGGTCTGGCTTTATGAAGGCCACAATTACTTCAGTATTTCAAATTACCGAGTTAATTGCCTCGTTTCATTTATTAAAATTCGAAATTCGAAATGCCAAATGGCAGCAACAACAACAACAACAACAAAAACAAAAACAACAACAACAACAAAACCAACAACAACACCACCACCACCACCACCAACAACAACAACAACAACAGTGACTGTAAATCTAATTGCAAGCGGCGACTGCTGTTAATTACTCACTCTCTATCGCACTGTGTTTATATGTCCACTTAGAGTTCATTTGCATATAGCATTTATATTGGCACTTAGGCCATTTGCTTATTGTCTCTCTCTCTCTCTCTCTCTCGCTCTCTCTCGCTCTCTCTCTCTCTCTCTCTCTCTCTCTCTCTCTCTCTCTCTCTCTCTCTCTCTCTCTCTCTCTCTCTCTCTCTCTCTCTCTCTCTCTCTCTCTCTCTCTCTCTCTCTCTCTCTCTCTCTCTTTCTCTCTCTCTCTCTTTCTCTCTCTCTCTCTCTCTCTCTCGCTCTCTCGCTCTCTCTCTCTCGCTCTCTCTCTCTCTCTTTCTCTCTCTCTCTCTCTCTCTCTCTCTCTCTCTCTCTCTCTCTCTCTCTCTCTCTCCTCACCGTCTTCTCCTTATTTATCTCTGTTGCAGTTGGCGCTCATTCAAACTAAACATGTCATTGGACGATTGCAGAAACTTTATCCCAAGCAGAAGTTCGAGATACGTAAGTGAAAGTTTTCACATCATATTTTCTGTGTACACATTTTATAATTTATTTATTTTGAACAAATCGTGTTGCAAAAATTCTTGCAAGCATGACTTACTGTTATTTTTTTAATTTGTTTTGTATTTCATCGTGACTCATGATTTTGTCAACGCTATCGCGAACGAGTTTTAGCCCAGCTAAAATTGTCTTATCAATTCAAGAAACGTTGCGTAAAATATATTTAGATTGCATATTTTATTACGGGCAAACCTGCCCCCATAGTTAAATAACTAACTAAATATAAATAGAGGTGTTATACGAATCAAATAAACTAGGTTTCTGTTAAATTTCATTGCTTTTATTTTTTGCGGCACTTTCGCGTGCCTTTTGCCAAGTTTTTGCTCAATGTCAATGTCGGTTGGTATTGTTGTCTTCTGATTTCGCATACACATTTAACGATTGCTTTACCTATTAAAAGCACACACTATCTTTAGTTAATGCTAAAATTGCTTGATCAACGTGCTGCCAACACAATATTCACAACTAACGAAATAACTTTTCACTTATCTCTTGTGTTATGATAATAAATGTTTTTGGGTTCAGTTCTTTTGACATGCACGAGATATAGATTTTATGTGATAGGAAATAGGAAATTCTCGCTCTTCCGCGTAATAAATTTCTCTTACTTGCCACCAGCATAATTGAATTAAAACGACTACTTCTAAGCAAGGCCACTCTTGCATATATTTATACCGCAGCACAATTGTTAATGAATGGAAGCCTTGTGCAACACGCAACATTCCATTTAGATAGTCCAGTCCCCTGCGCACTATAAAGTATATATTCTGACTGTGTTTAAACTATGGCAAGTGGTAGGCAAATTAAGTGACTGATAAGCTTAACCAGTTCCATTGCGTGCTGATAAATATAAAACAAACAAACATTCGCCTACATTTTGTGGAATGTGGGAAAAAAAAACTTAATTGGCGTTCGTGTTTTTTGCTTGATTGCAGACTCGCGTTTTTTTTTTCGTTTTTATTTTTATCGCCGATGATATAAGAAACGTAATCGAATGGAATGAGAAACTCTGCGGTAGATAAAATATTGATTTGC
Source organism: Drosophila basisetae (assembly GCA_035041595.1). NCBI lineage: Eukaryota > Metazoa > Arthropoda > Insecta > Diptera > Drosophilidae > Drosophila > Drosophila basisetae. The sequence goes on from JAWNLB010000020.1 coordinate 476,332, forward strand.
ATATTAATTTGTTTGCAGATACCATGTCAACCTTTGGGGATCGTGTGCTGAACGTTTCACTGCCCAAGATTGGTGAGAAGAGTCTATTCACCCGAGATCTGGAGGATGCTTTGCGAAATGGTGGCGTTGATTTTGTCGTCCACTCGCTCAAGGATTTGCCAACGGCGCTGCCCACGGGAATGGCTGTCGGTGCGGTGCTGGAGCGTGAGGATGCCCGGGACGCGCTGGTGCTGCGCGAGAATCTAAAGGGTCACACGATAGCCAACCTGCCTAAGGGCAGTGTTATTGGTAAGTTATCCACCAGTTGGGCTGCTCCAATATCAAACTAAATATCAACGTATTCATTAGGCACCTCCTCGCTGCGACGCACAGCACAAATTCGTCGGCAGTATCCCGATTTGATTGTGTGCGACATACGTGGGAATTTGAATACACGTCTGGCCAAACTGGATGCGAAGGACTCCAAGTTTGCGGGCATTATACTCGCCCAGGCGGGTCTGGTGCGCATGGGCTGGATGGCGCGCATCAGCCAGGTGCTAGAACCCACCGATCTGCTCTATGCTGTTGGTCAGGGCGCACTCGCCGTGGAGTGTCGGGCCAACGATAACCAGGTGCTGGGCATGCTGCAGAAGCTGATGTGCCTGAATACCACGTGTCGCATTCTGGCCGAGCGCAGCTTCTTGAAGACACTCGGCGGCGGCTGTTCGGCGCCAGTTGCAGTGTGGAGCAATCTGAATGGCGAACCAAGCAGCATCAACCGGCAGCAGTTGCTGCTGCAGCAGCAGCAGCAGCAAGAAATTGGCTTATCGCTCACGGGCGCTGTTTGGAGTCTGGATGGTGCTATTGAAATACGCGAACATTTGGATTGTGCCCTCAATGATTGCGATGTGAATGTGCAGAGACGCAAGCGTGCCGCAAATGAGCAGCAAGAGCAGCCAAAGCTGGAGCAGCAGCTGACGAATGGCAATCAAGATAACAGTAACAGTTGCGATTCACCGCCTGCAATGAAGCGCGCCAGGAATGGCAACAGTTCACCCGGCAATGCCAATGACACCGGCTCGGGTTCGAGTTCGGGTTCCGATTCCAATTCGAGCAGTCCACGGCTGCAGGGCAGTCCGCCTGTCATTTGCGAAGATGCCGCCGTTACAGGCTACAGGATGGAGGAGCTGCTCGAGCGGCACATTGATTTGGCACGCAAATGCCCCGTCATTGGTCATGACAATAATAATGCTCAGGGTGCTGGCGGCGATGGTAGTGGCAGTGGCGATAATGCAAATGTCCCAGCTCACTGCCCGCTACTGATGGATGTCGGCCAGGACGTTATGGGCGAGTGCCCGTTCGTTAGCAATGAGGCGAAGATTTCGTATGCCAGTGCGGGTAAGTGCCCGATCACTCACACAGCAACACTGCCAACGCCGCCACCCGCCTCTGGCGATGAGCCCGACAATGCGACGACATCGTCCTCCAAGTGTCCATTTGCGGCGATGCATCAGGGCAGTGGACTGGAAGTGCCACCGGAGAAGACGGGTCACGCCAAATGCCCCTTTCTGCAGAAGACGGTGCAAATGTTCGACTATGCCGATGAGGAGCAACCGCAGCCACAGCAGCTCAAGCTGCCCGTACTCATTGAGGATGTGGACAATCTATTTTGCGGTCTCTATCAACACGCCTGCCACAGCCGGGACATCTACGTTAAGGCCAATCTGCTGGGCCAAACACTGGCCGAGCAGCTCATCAAGCGGGGTGCACTCGATGTGATGAAGCTGGCTCAAGCGGAGATTCACAGCAAGGTGGGATCCTGAAACATCACCAGCACCAACAATCGGCACTATCATCATCATTAAAAACCAATTTAGAAGTACGCATTAAGTAGAAAAGTGTAACTAGAAAATTGTGTTTTTCATTTATATTATGTTTTCGTTACGCGCGGGTTCTGCGTAAAAAAATTTATTTTGGGTAGCATCTTAAGTCTATTCATAAATCAGATTGTATCGTCTCTAGGATAATTCATCACACAATGTACTCTGCTAGACGAACTGCTCTCAAATTGTTGTTGTTTTTTTTTTCTTAAACATTACAATGTGCGTATTGTTTATGTTATTAAATGAATTACCAGTAAAAAAATAATGTGTATGTTTTTCAAATGCAAATGTTATTTGTACTGTTTACAAAAGGATACAATTATTTTCAGCCTGTTTGTCCGCTTTGTTATTATACGAGTATATGTAAAATACGTGAGATGATTAAAAATGTTTAAAGTTGAACAATTTTTGTCCGATGGCCACATATCTTATGCACTAAATGATGTGATGAATATTATTAAAATTCTTTTTCCAAAATACAAAATGGTTTTGTATTTTAGAACTCAGTTTCGTAGAAAATATGCATAATGGAAAAATATAAAGTTAAAAACTAAAATCAAAACGCTTAGGAGTACAGTAAACATTTGAACTAAAGTTAAACATCAAATGTGTTCAAGCACAAACCTAGTTTTCATATAATTGTTCCAATGGGAGCTGTATTATTAACTAATGTAAGTATATCTTTTACATATGTTTAACATTTAACAAGAAAAATGAAATTATACCTCCATTGCAGGGGTAAAAGCTACGAGAATTCAATGTCTTAAATATAGCTGCACCTTGACAATTTATATTAATTAGCTTTGTGTTTTTTTTTCAAATGAGCACTCAGATAATTGGCTGAGAGAAAAACTTTGTCGCATTTGTGAATGCCGCACGGCAATCCGCCGCTCGAATTGCAGTTGTCAAAGTGGCTAACGTATTCATCGCTGGTGGCATGGGCCGTCTTGCACTTGGGGCACTTGAGCTGTGCTGCATGCCGTTTGTGCATGTGCAAATCGAGACGCTTGCGGGAAACGACCACCTTGCTGCACATGCTGCAGCTGAGCTCAGACTCGGAGACGGACACGTTGAACGAGTCCAGTTTGATACGCTTGTGGGGCTTCACATTACTATTGATTTCGTCCATTAAGTCAATGGTATCGATTTCTGATTTCTCAGCCTTTAATTGGTTTGATGGTGTGCTAGGCAGCTGCTCCTCATCGGCTGTGTCCTCCTGGGATAAGTTCTCCGGCTGCTTATCGGAGGCGTTGCATTTGCGCTTCTTCTTTGGCTGCCCATTTGTGATATTTGCTGTCGACTGCGGAGAGTCCAGCCCATCTGTGTCCAACTTGGATTTCTGCTTTTTGCTTGGTGTGTTTTGTTTATGATCTTTGTTTTGTAGCTTAGTGGGCGTGGCGATGACCTCCGCGCCATTTTCAATTGATTTACGCTTGCTTGCCGCTGCTGGCGACTCGGCCGCAAATAATTCTTGAAGTTCGCCTTTGGGAGTCTTTTGCTTCTTGGGCGTAGCTTTGTCTTTGGGAAAAATTAAGGACTGCGCAAGCTGACTGTTCTCTTTTGGTTTGGGTTTGCTCGGCGAGGGTGTCTTAATCTGAATGGGCTCTTCCATGAGGTGCTCAGTGAGCTCGTCCAAGATTTCCCCCAAACATTCCGCGAGGCTCTCCTCCTTGTCCTCTTGTACTTGTGATATCGCCTCAACTGCAACAGTTTTGCGCCTCTTTGATATTTTTGTTGGAGAATTTTCAGTTGTATCCATTGTCTTGCGTCGCATAGTAATTTTCTGAGCTGTCAGGCCGTTTGCGGCCACCGCATCAGGGCCGTGCTTCTTTTTGAAGTGACGAGCCACGGTGGACTTGTGCGCAAATTCAGCATCACACGCCACACACTTGAAGGCTTTCGAAATATTATGAATGCTGCTCATGTGTTCTGCAACGCTTTTAACCGTGTCAAACTGCTTGTGGCATTTATCGCATGTATATTTCTGTTTCTTCTCCGAGGCAGGTTTTGGCGTGGATGAGTTGGTATGCGCAATTTTAAAGCTACATTCATCGTTGACAAAATTTGCTGAAGGCTTTGGTTTTAGAGCAGTTACCACTGCCAGATCTTTACCGGGCTCAAAGCTACCTTCATCGTTGATAACATTTGCTAAAGGCTTTGGCTTCAAAGCAGTTACCACTGCCAGGTCTTTACCGGGTTTCTTTTCTTCAACCTTCTCTTTGGTCACATTGTGCTCTAAGAGATGTGTTTTGAGCGAACTTAAGCGTCCGAACTTTTTGACACAATTGAAGCAGTTATAGATTCGCGGACGCTTCTGTCCGTGCATTTCACGCATATGCTGTTTCATAGCATTCGGGTAGACGCATGTGAAGTCGCAAAGTTTGCATTCGAAATTAATTGCTATATTCCTAATGCTTGGCTTCTGCATAACTGCTTCATTTTCATCCTCATCCTTATCGTCGTCATCATCCTCCTCGTCCTCCTCCTCATCTCTCTCTATTGCACTGTTGCCTCTGGAGCCAAACAACTGAATGAAGGCCTTCGTTTGGATTGGCACTTCCTTGGCGGCCGTTAGCTTCACCGCATTCTGTAGACTTTCAAATTGGGACAGTTTATTGGGAGAAGATAGAGCTGCCAAAGGTGTCACTGTCTCTGGCACCTTTGCTTTCTCGTCCTTCTTGACAGCAGTTTGAGGTCCATTAGCCAAGGATTTATTTACTTTATCTGTTTGATTTTTAGCAATTTTTTGAACAACAGATGGCGCCACAACGTTCGTGTCTGCCACTTTTTCAGTTGCTGCTGCCTCAAGGTTAGTTTCGGTCGGCTTTTTGGCAGTGAGCGTGAGCAGTTGGGAGACAATTTCCTCGGCTTTTGTTATGGCGCCAGTTGCCGCATGCAATGTTGAGGCGCACAAGCTGCACAACTTGATGGGCAACGTTGCTGGAATCTGAAATTGAGATTGTCACATGAAACACATTGGGCGCAAATTGTGTTGATTATATGCTGTACTTACGGTGCGGCGTGTGACGATTTGTAGAATATCAATGATCTTGCAGCCGGCAAATTGTTTTCTTGCCGTGTAGATGTAATTGGCATCTTTTTCGATATTGCAATAATCACACTGGATTACCTCCTTTTTAGTCTTTGTAGCCATTTTTTAATTAATTGTAATGTTTTTTAAATCGGAACACGTTTCCATAAAAATCTATTTGCTAACTTCGTCTGGTCACACTACGAACCGCAATGCGATACGTATTGCGATTGGTATGCTAACCAGGGCTGCGTAAGCGATATACGAACTTTTCGCTTAACAAATATCGATGAGGCTGGGAAATCAGCTGTGTGTCTTATTTAAAAATTGCTCGAACAAAACGGATAACAAACTGTCGGCTAATCCCAATAGCCTGCCCCTGCCCAGCGACAACTTGAAATTATCGCATGGCTAAAACATTCTTGTATACAGCGCCTCGGGCTGGCGTACTTTGTTACAATTTCAATTAAAAAGCCATAATAGAAACGCGCCAATAAATGCAGAAATGCTTATCTCTCAGAAAATTGCTTGGCCACTCGTTAAGCCTAATTGTTGACTTATTTGGCCATCGGGGCGAGAGTCGATGGACGTTTTCGAGGTAGTTCCTCTGTTTCCATTTGCATTTTTGGCATGGAATTTCGAATCCGATTCCGCTTGACAGCAATTACGTCCAAATGGCTCAAGTTCGCAAAACAAAAAAATTTTTTGATTTTAATGAAGGTTACACATTGTGTCATGATCGTTCCTAATACTCAGCAACAATTTTGTTGATTGATTTCTCGGCATGCGAAATCAATAAATAAGCGAGTGCGACCACTTTACAGTAGCAATACGAGGTGTGTTCAAAAAGTATCGCGAATTTTGTGTTTTTTCAGATATTTATTTATTCATGAATATCTATTTTGTCCCCTTCAAAGTAATCCCCTTGAGATATTATACACTTGTGCCAACGGTTTTTCCAATCTTCGAAGCACTTCAAAAAATCATTTTTTTTTATCTTGTTCAGCTCCTCCTTCGATCCCGTCTTTATCTCGTCAAGCGTAGCGTAACGTCGTCCTTTCATGGGCCTCTTCAGTTTAGGGAACAAGAAAAAGTCACAGGGGGCCAGATCTGGGGAATACGGTGGCTGCGGCATCGGCATTAGTGTGTTGTTTTTGGCCAAAAAGTCGCGCACAAGCAACGATGTGTGAGCAGGGGCGTTATCGTGGTGCAAAAGCCAATTTTTGTTCTTCCACAAATCCGGGCGTTTCTGGCGGATTGCTTCGCGCAAATTGCGCATAACTTGCAGGTAATATTCCCTATTGACCGTTCTACCCTGTGGCAAGAACTCATGATGCACCACGCCCCTGCAATGGAAGAAAACAGTCAGCAAAACTTTCACATTCGACCGAACTTGGCGCGCTTTTTTCGGTCTTGGTTCGTGCGGCAGCTTCCATGGAGATGATTGAGCTTTGGTTTCCACGTCGTAACCATAAACCCACGATTCGTCACCAGTTATGACCCTCTGGAGCAAATTTGGGTCGTTGCGGACAGAGTCCAACATCTCATTAGCAATGTTCATGCGATGCTGTTTTTGGTCGCAATTGAGCAATTTTGGTACGAATTTCGCGGCGACCCGTCTCATGCCCAAATCATTGATAAAAATCGAATGGCATGAGCCAATCGATATGTCTAGCTCCTCAGCAACTTCTCTACTTCTCTTCTTGATTCTCTACGGTGATTCGACGATTGGCCAATACCATTTTCTCCACTCCATTAATTTTTTCGTCTGTTTTTGAAGTGCTCTGGCGTCCGGCACGCTCTTCGTCGTTCACATCTTCTCGGCCTTCTGAGAACATTTTGTACCACCGATAAACGTTGCTTCGGTCCAAGGTAGCTTCTCCGTATGCCACAATCAACATTCGGAATGCATCCGCGCACTTAATTTCGTTTTTCACACAAAATTTGATACAGGTTCTTTGATCCTTTTTTTTGAATAGGTAAAAATCGAAGACGATCCAAAACACGTGCAAGCAAAGCAGCTGTCAACAATTAAGTGAACCTTCAAAATGGCCGAGCTTGTCGGCATAAGTGAGAGACATGAGTACCAACATAACGCTACAAAAAAATCGAAATTCGATTATACGTAACCCGCGAAAATTCAAAATTCGCGATACTTTTTGAACACACCTCGTATGACCTGCCTCAAACATGGCAGAGAGAAAAAACGTTCGTATGAAATTCAATTAAATAAATTAGGAACTACATTCGAGTAGTTGTTGTTTTTTCTCTCTGCATGCATAAGTAGCGAATTGAAGACTTGTCTAATTTTATTAGCTTTAACAATTGCCCATTGAAGTAAATAAAAACATAATTTTGTGTACTTATTTGTATAATTGCTTTTAAGAATTTTCTGCAGTTAATTTACCTTCAAACATGGAGTTTGTACTTGAACTCAATCGGGTAACTTTAAAGTTCATCTTAGAAATTAATGTATGCACTCGTATAAGTCAATGTGTGCATTACAAATTAATAGATGCTGCGCTAGTGGGAAAGGAGGATCCCAAACACGGCACACTTAATTAACAGCTGGGGCAATAATTATTATTGTTATCAGAAAATTGTGAGCTCGCTACGTATTATGTAAACTTGAATTAACTTAACTTAACCCTAACAAAGCCGACTGACCTCCAGCCCTGGTCTGCTGTGGTTGGCTTGAGCCGTCTTCTTCTTGGGCTTTGTGTTGCGGTTGGCATAGTGTAAAGCAGAATATAGTCATAGTACTCGAATAGAAACCGAAATATAGAAACCGATTCGGAGTTTCTCTCTAGCTCTGTGAAATCTGCCAAAGCTTGGCCCAAGGCCCAAGGCCAAGCAAATTACAACAGCAAGCTGGCGGTCATCCGGCTATGGCTTAGAGCATTGTATGCAGTAATTGAGTTCATTATCATAATAACCTATTGACCAACTTGTCAACTTCACAAAAGCTGTAAACTTGACAGGGGGAAACGCCACAGGAAAACATTTAGAATGCTTACACTTGAGCAGTCAATTATAACGAAAGAACCAAAAGAACAAACAAGAGTTGACAAATTAAAAATAAATATATATGTATGTATGCTATCGCTTAATTTCCACAAGGCAAATGCAGATGTCACATCGAATCGATACGCGATTTAATTAATTGTTAAGCAGCCCAGTGGCATTAAATAAGTGTAATTAATATACTTAAGCACTTACAGAATTAATGGCTTGTCGTTAAGCATAAGCAACAAAATCGTGTGCACACTTGACCCAAGCCATTTAATATCAATTTTAAATGTTTTATATATGCGATTCCGACTCGAGTTCTAAACGGAGTCAAGTTTTGTATCTCTAATTTAACTTCTAACGAGCCAAGCACATTTTGAGTACATAAACCTTATTTTGTGACTTCCCACAATTGCGGAAGTGTGGATCCAACTTAAAGTTATAGTTCAAGCTAATTGTTAGCCATTATATCTTACATTTATAAATAGAAGCCTTAATTCGATGTGGTGAATTATTATTTTTAAAAATAGCATTGTACTTCTCGTAGTCACAAGTCTGACTGTATATTGAATTTCTAAAAATACACTGATGGCATGTTGAGAAAGAAGGCAACGAGGAGGCACAAGACGATTACCTGATGAACACATAAAGTTAATGAAATTGAATGTGTATTTCGCTAATAAATCTGTGCATTAAATTTAATTGAAGAGCCTTAAACTTGTAATGAAGCAGTCAATAAGAAAAGCAATTTAAATATTCTACTCACTGCGGTTCCTTTAGTTAAGTTTATGGAAAATTTAGTTTTGTTTTATACCTTCACAAAAGCAAATTCAACAGAATCGTTACATTGATCTGATTTAATAGTTAATCTTGTGGAAAATAGAATGCGGAAGCCACAAACCACAAATATGTGTATCAAAATAACGCAGTAATGTTATTGAATTATCTAGGTCTGACCATTAAAGACAAAACGAATCTGACACAAAAGGCATGGCGTACAATTCTCAACTTTTCAACTTGAAGCATCAATAACAATAGGCAAAGTTTGAGGAACCAGAATTAATAATAAACAAATACATGATGCAGTGTCGATGCCACTGACAATATCATTAGCAACAAAGCGTATAACAACTACAACAAACAGCAATCATATCAGCAGCTTTATGACAATATTTCAAAGAAAAGAAATCATTTGGTAAATGCAGCAACAAATGGAAAAATAAGTGGACAAAAAAAAAATAATCATTGAAAAGTATGTTCGAGAAAAATATAACAAAAAATATTAGACTTTGGTTTTATTTCGAATCTACAGTTTTTAGGCAGTTGGAAACTCGATTTGTTACTGTGCAACTAAAAAAGGCAATTAACAGAATACATTTATATATATAAAAAGATTATATTAAACAAAAAAAAATAATAGCTAAACTATTTACGAATACTTCTCCAAGGGTATACTACTACCGGCTAATTCCTAACTGGTCAAAATGTTATTATTAGTGCTCAGCACTCAGAATAAAACATAAATCTTGTTGTAGCTTATGCTCCATTAACTAATGGAATTGGATCTGTTTGTGTAACTGCAGACAAAACGCACTTCCGGGTTAAGTGACTTTTGGATTTTTTTGGGGCGGCTCAAAGCACAAAGTGTTCTCAGCTTCGTGTCGCTTGTGGTTCGGAACTTGGATCGGTGTTCATTAGTTAATTGTTTTGTTTTGCTTGCGACGTGACAAATAATTTGTTTGGCTGTTGTCAGGTTCCGTTCCGTTCCGTTCCCTACTCTTTCCTTCCCTTCACATCCCTCACCAATCCACACTTTAGCTCAGCTCCTTCAGCCAGATATGTGATTAATGATTATTTGAATGTTGTTTATTTTTAACGTTTCGGCAGCAGGCTAAGCGAAGATCAAATGCGTATTGTCGAATTAGCCTTAATTGTTGACGGCATTTTGCTGTCATCAAATGGGAATGCAAAAAGGCGAGAATTGCCAACCGAGCGTGCGGCAATGGGGCGTTGTTGCTCCGGGCGCCGTACTCTCGTTGCTTTGGCGGCATATTCGCGTTATGGGTAGCCGTAATCCGTAATCTCTGGTTCCGCATTGCTGTCAATCAGTAATTTATGACAGCTTCGAAAAGTTCGATCAATGGTCGCATCTTTTAACACTTTGAGCACACATGCATGGACCGCCCACTGCTATTTAGAATTAAAAAATACATAAGAAATTTCATAGTTCTCCAGAAATACCGTTTCCAGACTCTTAAGTCCAATAAGTTTCGCCGAATTATATTTTTGGTTGTCAAACGTTTCAATCATTTAGAATCCGGGTTGGAAATAAAAACATTGAGCTTGCTCTATTTTTGAAATGACCTATAAACTGCAAAACAATTCAGCTATTTGACGTATACATCATTATCAAGTTGAAAAATGTATGTTTTAAAGATGTTTTAAATACCCTCCATAACTCGTTATGCAAGGTGCCTACAAATGGAGCATAAGCTACGAGTATATATCTATATTTATGACTATAACAATGCCGATGGGGACGAGTCGCATTTAGTATTTTTAGTTAAAGTGTTTCAGAAATTCTAATGAGCTGTGGAACCTTCGGCTGGGCCTGGCTGTTGCTTCTAGAACTCGCAGCAATTTGCTGTTGGCTAACAACAATAATTGTCAGCATAATAATTAAGCCCACGACAATAACAACAACAACAAAAATTTGAGACACAATTACCCATATTTTTTTAATGTTCGAGCTACATTTGTTTGCACGTAGCGTACGCGAAGAAGTTCAATGTCATCGTTGCCACACAGGAAGCGTTTTGGGGCAAGCACTTAATCCAGTCCATAGTTGAGGCTAATTTCAGCCCTAGCTGCTTTATCAATGGTGTTTGTGGCCTGCTTATCAATATTAAACTAAGAATCTCAATGTATTGAACAGTGTCGAGAATCGAATTCGTTTTGTGCTATTGTTTTCATATTCAGGCTTCTGTTTTTTCACTTATAGTAATTCGCATAAAAGTACAATTAATTATAGAAACAAATTCAGTTTCAGCTTCCATTTCATTTGCGATATCTGCACACAGATCATTAACATTGAAATTTATGAATGATCATTTGCAGTTTTCAATCGTTATTGATTTATAAATACCGTGCACGAAATTACAAAGTCACACACACCCACTCACACACACAGAAAGAGACTAATCATGAGCTTGTTTATATAACAAGTATTTTGCATTGTGAGTGTTTCGCATAACGGATTAATATCAACCATTTATGGGGCCAGCTAGCAAACTGAAAGAGACATTTGAGAACAGCTTTCTAAACTTGGTAAGCCCAATAACCAAAATTAATTAATGTTTATATAACAAGAATTAACTATTTAAATTAGTTAAGGCTATTCATAGAATCATTCGTATCACATGACTTTTGTCATAATTCATTTATTTGCACATGGAATGTGGTTATAATCTTGATTTCGACAAAGATTTACGTGTTTTATTAAATTTTTTGGCAATATTTGTTGTTTCGATATTTATTATTAGCTGCAAAAAATATTTAAAAAATTCTTAGTCGTATATTTGCAGAGTAAAAATACCTATCAAATAAGGTAAATTTACTTCCGGCCAAGCAGTATCACTCAACGCACTTCATAACAAAAGACTTAGGCAGCGAACTTGCTGCTTGATTCTAGACTCGAAACGAATAATTACTGACAAAACGCCGAACTCTGTGCTCAGCTGGCAACAGACAGTCATGTGGATTATTTTTGGAAGCAGTCCCTCTCTGCTCCCCATCTGCCCCACATCTTTCACACGTATTGACAGTTGTGGCACGTAATCGTAAATCGATGCAAAGTGGACTGTGTATTTTTGGAGTGTACGTGCGGCAAACAGTCGCCGCCACGTCATCAGGTGGACGTCATCGCGCACGGAATGCAAGGCGAAAAGAATTCGTTGCGCTCTTGGGCTGTCCCTCTGCGGGCCTACTCTACGCTGGCTGTCCGGCTCCCTCTAAGCAGCAATCAAGAAGCTCGCGCAATTTGAAAAATTGATGAGCTGCGCTGCTGTTTGTCAAATCATAAAAAAATACAAAAACAAAAAACAGAAAAAATATATTTCGAAGCTTTGTCGCGTTTATTTGGCCATTAAACGCCTCGAATGAATGACAGTTGTAGATTGTCGTTGCCCGGCAGCGGCGGCTCATCAAATTTCGCGCAATGCAGTAAAATCGCATAACCAAATAGCAAGCATAAAAATCAAAAAGAAAAAAATTGAAAAAGAAAATAAAAACCTTTTTAAGGGCGTGACTCTCTTTAAAGTGCATGAAGCAATTTTACAAAAACATATTGCAAAACTTATAAAACACAATTCAAGTGTATTTTTGTTCAACAACAACAACAAAAGTATCCATCGGCTAACGAGGCAAGTAAAGCAAAAAGAAAAGAAAAAAAAACTGTGGTCAGATATAAAGCACCCACAAGAATCATAACAATAACAATAATAATGTTAGCAAATAAAACAGTCAAATTTGAAGTTTGAGTCGTGAACTTTATGTCTATTAGAAGCAATTTATGCGTATTTATATATAATTACAAAATATTCACAATTTAATTATACATTTTGATGACTTTGAAGAATATCAAGTATACGCAGCGCTTTACGATATCTAAATAGAAAAACAGAAACTAGAAATGAAGTTATAAGCAAACGCGTTCATTGACCAACACAATAATAACTACGTCACGCTCCACTCTAACAACAAATGTTTAAAAAAAAAACATAATAACATGAATTTAAAATTTGTCTTTGAAGCCACCGAATTTTTTATACACTTGAAGTAACTAGTTTTGGTCAAGTGATGTTTTTAGAGGCGCTTGAATAAGTTCTTGTGAAGCATATAAAATGGTGCACAGGTTATTTTTAATCAAACCGCACGACAAACTTGAGAGACTCTGGGTTGAGTGTATATTTAAATAAGCTGTGATGAATTAATTTTGCCTGAGTGGTTTTTTTCTTTGTTGAATTCGTTGGCGCCAGTTGCGTTTTTAAATGCGAGATTTCCAAAGAATGCGCACAGGAATTTCACAACACAACAACTCAAGCAAAATATCTCAAAATATTTGTGCAAATTTGCATTTTATTGAGTCATCATATAATTAGAGACATATTGAAGGGGAAAGGGGTAGTGCGAGTGTGTGAAGGGATGAGTGGGTGTCTGTCCGGTAGCTGTCTGCAATTGCAATTGAAATTTCATTACAAAACTTGATTGGCTCTCAAGGTTGAGCTGCAGCCAATGCAAAGCTGCATAGTTAAATTCTCGATTTTATATGGAATGATTGATATATAATTTGTGTGTTCAACTTGACAGGGCCTGGGACAGATGGAAGAGGGGGACGAAGGCCAGTTTGACAGCTGTTGAGGGTAGAATGTGTGATAAACGTTGCCAGCTGTTGCACAGCTCAATAAATATAAATCTACATTTGAAATTCGCACAGCTGTGCCCTAGACAAGCCAGCCAAACGCCCCCCCTTTGCACCTATTGCCCCCTCTCCTACATTTTACGCCAATTAGCAGAAAAAGGGTAACCGATGAAAATCATTCAAACGGCAATCAGCTCCCCTCTCGCTTAATGAATTCAAAGTTTGCGCCGTCATCTGTGAGCGCTTATATGAGATATATCTATATATAAATGTATATTATATTCTTAACTTTTATACTCGTAATGCTCGGTATAGATCTGCATTTAGTTTTGTGACTCGAATCGTGTTTGGCTATAATCGTGTCTAATTTGCTGTGTCGCTGCTGCTGCTGTTATTGTTGTTGTTGTTGTTGTTGTCGATGGAGGCACATCTGTTGCTGATGCACTACATCGATAGATACGGCCAACTGTCAGCCAAGTTGCACATTGCACATTTGCATTCATAACTCAACAGATGCAACAACAAAACCTATAAAAACAACAAAATTGTTGCGTTGGCCAAATGACACATATTTGAATTTCGAATTAGTTACAAATTACACTGCATTTGCTTCACTAAACAGCAAGATTTGCAAAAACAGACATGTGAAGAGGAAAAATTGCTCATTTTATATACAAATGTTATTGTTTAAATTAAGCTGAACTCCAGATACTTCACTTTAAATATATATACAAATATTTGCAACACGAGATTTGGTCAACAAAAATTAGCAGCCTGTATGAAACTATATTTAAAATAGAGTAAGAAGGTAGACTATTATATATTCTAGTAATTGCAGACACAATTTTCTAAATGTAGCCTCCGTTTTTGAATAGGTCAATTAAAAAACAACTTATATTCTGCCTGTTCTTTTGACAGCACTTTCTCTTAGTCCTAAGCACCATTTCTTGCAGCACAGTGTAAATTAGTTCAACTAGCAACAGCAGCAGTTGCAATCAGAATCAAATCCGCAACAGCTGCAGTCCGAGCCTACACCTGTTCAATACTGCTATGGTAGTGTCTCCCTAGTAGTGCCTCTTTCTGAAACTGAATAATTAATACACGTAGCCAACTAACTTTGTTGCATTTTCGAATAGGTGACAAAGAGGAGGGGAGGGAGGGGGAGATTGAAGTGGCCATGGCCTGTACGTAATTCTAATGATTTGCAGTAGTTGAGTCGCAATCACATCACATGAGATCACAACTAACCACTGCAGTGGCCCTTTTCCTTTGCTGCTGCATAAGATTGGCAATCTGTGTGCTTAATGCCTGGTTGACTGACTATATGACTGACGGACTGACTCTCTGACTGACTGACTGGCCCGGCTGATTGCCTAACAACTGTGTACAGATGTGCCACAAATGGAAATGCTGTAGAACTGTATTGGTTTACAATAGAACCGAGTTAAGCAATTACAAACTTGAAACTGTCTGATGTTTATTTATAAACTGAGGCGGTAGATGATTTAGATGCGACTGGCTATCAACGTCAAGTGGGATTTGGATTTATTGGATTGGGTAAGCACAAGCCCTCAATAATTAAATGAATGCTCAAATACTCGAAATCACAATCGGCGTGGGAATCAATTTGACTGTTGTATTTGTAATACTCAATGCAGATGTTTTTGTGAATTTTAATGATGACAGCTTTCGAATGCTTCGTTGCACAATTGAAGTCTAATTGAAACGAGGAAGCGGAAACTAGAAACTTAGAAGTGGAAGTAGATTACATTAGGCGCCATTAACAAACTAACTGAATTTTGTAATTAATCAACAATACGCCCAGCCCGGCAAAGACAAAGACATAAACTCATCGAGGGCAGCTACGAGTCGACGCTTCCAGTTCCGCATTTAGGTGCGTGTCCAGCCGAGTGAGACTTGCGCCTGCACCCTGGCCGCAACACTAACACCGCCCCTTCCAGCAACAAGCCGCGAAGGTCGCCAGCAATATTAAGTATACGTGTATGAAGAACACCATTAAGCGGGCAGTGAAGCACTTTTTGTTAATGCTTAATAAAATTGAGCATTAGCTTGGCTCTGCAACAACAGAGCAGGAACAACAAAATGCAAATTATTAACAAATGCTTAAGGTGTTTAATAGCAACATATTTTTTTTTAATTCAAATGCCGCAAATTGTAACATGGCCAAAAAAGACAAAAAAATCAATATCGAATAAATGCTTGGAGCGTTAATTAAGCATCGTGAAATTAGCAAAGATTAAGCGTGTCAATGGGGGGCAGGTGGGGTGATGGCAGAGTGGGTGCTCGAGGCATATAATAATATCAATGTCGCATTGCTTATCGGTTATTGAACGTGCGAATTTATTGCAAATGGAAAATCGATTAGCGACGCTCACACAACCAATAAATAATATATTAATAAGTAATAAATAAATTGGCTTGACATGCATGAAAATGAACAACATGACATGCAGCTGTGTGTAGAAGGTAAAGGTAAAGAAGGAAGGAGCGTATTTGAGGCATGCTTCATTTGATCGGTAGCAAAATGCCAGCTGGTCACAAATAGCAACAATTATGCTGCCAAATTATTTACATTGATATGCATCAAATTATTTGGCTCGCAAAGCCTTCAACTGTGGTTAGCATTAACGTTGAATTTGTTTCTGTATTTATCAAGTTTATAATTGGCTGCCCTTCAACAGTGGCAAAAATATAAGTTGCTTGCGGGCGAAGGAAAGCTTAATTTGTTGACAGGGGGAGCGAGGTAATGAACTGCTTGAAGGATAAACCAAATGAGAACTAAATAAATGTGAGTAATTTTAAAATATATGTCGTAAAGCTATGATAATGCCTGAGGCAAGTATGACAAGTCAAAATATAACATTTATATGTATAACAGTCTTGCTACTTTTATATACAAGATTTACCTCACTTTATAACTGTGCCAAAGAGACATTTGCAAATATGCTTAAGGCAAGTATAACTGTACCAGATATACATTATCACAGTTGACTGTATGTACACAAGTATGTATAACAGTTGTTCACCCTGGCGTGCTCATTAGTCAATCAAAAGACTTAGGCAACGAACTTGGTCGCTTTTGTTGATCTATGCAAATGTCAGTCACAGGCGCGACACCGTTAACCAGAATAACTGTAATTAAAGCTACCACCACCGCCAGCACTAGCACCAGCACCATCATCGTCTCGGACGCCAAACACAGCTGGTTAGTGGCTCAACCCACTAAGCCGCCAACAAGGCCGCTGGCATTTATGAAAAGCGTCTCGAACGCCTCACAAGAGCCAGGGAATGGTAATCATGTCCAGCGCTGTGCTCGGCTTGAAACCCAACCTGAGTGACATTAATGCGCCGCTGCAAAGGAAAAATAATATTATTTTATTTATTTTTTTGCAATTTGCATTTACATGCAGCTAGCCTCAAGGTTCTCGAGGGGAGGGGGGTCTGGGTCTTTGGGCAGCTCTTGTCATGGATTGCGTTGCTGTCTGGCATTGGCAAATTTGATGGCCGTCGTCGGCTGCGGCCACTGCTGCTCCACTTAGTGCCGCAAATATTTTAGCTAACAATTTTGAGTCGCGTGCAAAAATTAACAACAATTTGCAACTGAACGTGAACTTAGCCGTTTAAATATTTTGAGCGAAATTAGAGTCTGCCATCAACTAAATATTTAATTAAGGTAAACGCAAAAGTGGGCGAACAAAAGTGGGCGGAACGACAGGTTTGCCCTGGAAAATGTGCTGTGTCATCGGCAAACAAAACAAAACTGACCATCAGCAACAAATAACAAACGAACACTCCGAATGATAAACAATATTTTTTTTTTGGTAAAGATGACAAAACGAATGTGCGGGGAAGAGGTAGAGGCGCGGTGGGGAGAACAGAGCAGGCAGCTGACTGGGTTTTACCATGCAGCATTATCGGATTGTAGCTTCTCAGTTAATATTATGAAATTGGCGCCATGAGATATTTATGCCGATTGCCTCGTGTTAATGTATTGTTTGTATTTGACAAATATGCGAAATAGGAGTTGAGTTACCTCAAATTGGGTTAGCCAAATGAGAGCATGTCGAACTTATTGCTTGGTGTATACCGCAAAATTGAACTTATTTTGGGTATAATTTGAATTTTTCTATTTAGAAATATTTAATGAATTCAGTTTTTACTTTTAAATTTGAATATTTTTCTTAGAATTATGCCAACTTTTAGGTTATTATATTTACAGCTATACAGCTTTGTATATATACAAATAAATACTACAAGTTAAATGCTCAAATAGAAGATTACATTTTGTTTACAATAATTATAACAATTTTATTCAACAAATGCAGAAGTAAAGCATAATTTCGAAAACAAATCAAAAAATGGATGGTCACATTAATATGTATATCTTTTACATGATTTTCATACCTCACTTATTATTATGGTTGTGTTTTATATCTTTATTCAGATTTAAATATTGGAGTCTTTTTATCAACGCTAAAACTCAAGTTCGTTGCCTGAGTCTTTTGTTTACAATTGCATTTGTATAGCAACTGCTTGCAACTGGGTCGTTGACATTACTGAAACTGACAACGCCCAGTTCTGGGAAATGTGTCAAGGTCGTCTTTGCTCTACTCTCCGCTCTCTCCTTCGCTCCCCTTCTCACTCTTCACGCCTCAGCGCTGCGTACGTGATCAACGCAAGCTGAGAAATTTCACAACGCTACAAAAAAATTGCTCATCTCTGTGCCGCTAAAACTTCTGCCCCTTTCGGCTAGCTGCTCTGACAATTAAAAATGCATTACACAATTGTGGCGCATAAATCAAATAGAGCCGAGCATGCAGTAAAAAAACCCAAAACGGAAACCAGCCCAAGATGACCTTGCGAGCCGCTTTTGTTCTGCACGAAGACCGTAAAATCAGCTGCAAGTGCTGCTGTTGTGGTTGTAGTTGGGCTCGCCGGCTGCTGCTGGGCGCTGAGAGTGGCAGCATCAACCAACCAACCACCCACTGCCACAGCAAATTCCCTTTCCACCATTCAAAAAAAAAAAAACAACAATAAAAAAGGTATTGAATAATTTGCTATGTTTGCTGTTAGCTTTTTGGCATTAACACAAAGTTCAGATCTGTTCACTTGGTTATGTATGTGGGTCTCTGGCTCTGCGTCTGGGTCTACGCTAGTGGCAGCGCATACACACCAACACACACGCACACACACAATAAGCAACCACAACAACAATGCACGGTAATGTTTAATGTTTTTTAATACTTGAGACGTCGGGCCGCTGGTGTCTCAGTTAGTCTCAGCACAGCCGCAACGGAGTGTGCACGCGAAGCAGCAGCACCCATAGCAGCCAGCATTCAGTCAGTCAGTTAGTCAGTTAGTCAGTTAGTCAGTTTCAGTTATCAACAACAGTTGGCAGTCTCGAACGCAAACGCACTCGAAAAATCCCAACAAGTTTATTTATCCGGCTGGGAATGCGAAAATTTGTCCAAGTCTTGCCTAAAAGTTGAAGTGCATCGAATAACAACAACAATAACAGAAACAGCAATAGCAACGCTAATAATAACGGTAACAAGAACAAGTTGCAAGTCAAGCCAAAGTTGTTTTTTTCGCCGCTGCTGCAGCAAGTTTCGCAAAGAGCGATAAACAGTCAACAATTTATTGCAAAAAAAGGAAACAAACCACAAATATACGAAAAATCGAACGACAAATAAAAAGTAACTACAAGTGACACACATAAATGACAAAAACAACCACAACAACAATAACAGTAAAAGTGGCTATTCGTGTATGCCCTTCAAATCCAAATTACAACTAAAATTACAAACAAACAATCAACAACAAAAAAACCCAAAACAAAGTTAACACTAAAACTTACAAGAAACACAACACAAAAATAAAAACACACCCACAAAGAAAGAGCAGAAAAACAAAACATAAAACGCGCAAAGTGTTCAATAAGTGACTCTACCTAACTAACCATATCTCTCTCCACATCCATATATATCCTACACATTTATTTCTCAACGATGGATGCGCCTGCAAAACAGGTAAACAAAAAAGACACGAATATTCCAATATAATTTGTAGGAAAAAAAAGTTTGTTTTGGTATTTTTGTTGGACAACTTAACTAGGCTAAGTAACAATAACAACAACAATTAACAACAACCAACAGCTGACATTAAAAAGTGAGTGACAAGTTATTGAACATTATGTTGTAGTTGCGCCCTGCTACACCCCCGCCCATCTCCCCTCCCTCGGCTCACTAAACTTGTTTACAATTGGTTTATTTTGCTCAGGTCTGAACATCATCATTAACATCATCGTAAACAACAACTTTGGTGTTGCGGTTGTCTCTTCTTCATTTGCCATTTTAGCTTTGCCAATTGGCAGGGGAATAAAATGCAGTATATGGTCAATGAAGTAATTTAATTAATGGTTTTACAATTTATTTTCTTTACACTGCAAATTTTAACACATTAAAAACAGATTTTCTCAAATGTGTAAGCTCATTTTCGAATTTGTTTTAATTAAAATATGACATTTGCAGTTAAGTAAAATTAATAATTCATTTGTATACGTTTCTTTTTGTTTGTGGCTTTTGCAAATTATTTTTTTCTATTTTAACATGATATAAATATTTTGTAATTTCAATGGTATACATTTAAAAGCTATGGATAGATTCCATTTAACTTAAGCACGTTAAAAAGCTACTTTATTAATCAAATTATAATCGTGCATAAACCATTTTTATAATGCAATTATCTTATTAATCACTTAAGAACAGGTGCACAGAATAAATGTTCGTAGCTTTGCTTTGGGCAAAGTATCTATTCAGTAAATTAAAACGCGCCCAAAATCGGATTTGCCTTAAAGTGCAAAAATGAATTAGGTTTACAAAATTGCATTCGGTTATTAAAATTGCTAAACAAAAGGCAGCCAATAGTGTTTTAGACTTTTGGATTTCAATGCAAACTTTAATTGCATTCAATTTAATTCTGCTGTCGTTGTTGTTGTTTGATAACCTTGTGCACAATTCACAGGCCAAAAAATAACAAACCAAAAATTATGCGGCCAAAGTAAATGTTAAATGTTGAGCAATTTCGTATAGGCAATTTTTTTCTTATTATTATTTGGCGTTTCGAATTTTGTAGTTGTTGTTGCCGTCTGATATTTAATAACTATTTAATTGTTCGCACACAATAATTATGAATTGTTAAGTTCCTCAATTTGCTTTGACATTTTTATCAATTGGGAAAGCCAAAAAAAATTTAAAAATAAAAATTCAACTCTCACAGAATTTTACACGTGTCTCCCAAGTTTGATCGCATTCCCAGACAGTCTGAATCTGAATCTGAATTTGCCATAACTTTGCCAATCAGAAGCAGACGTTCACAATTGACTAACTGAATAACAACAACGGCACACACACACACGTACACACTTACAACGCCCACTGGGTCAATAACTTTTTTGGTCCCGAGTGGAACTGAGGCACAGCAGAAATGAGAATGGGGAAGCAGCATTGACAAATTCGGCTCAAAATCAGAATGCGGCAGCCAACGGAGAATCCAATTTAAGATGTGAAACAGCAGCAAAAAGTAAACTGTAAGAGATACACAAATAAACATTTTCAAGAGTCTGACTGTCTCCTTTTTTGTGCAGCTGATGCTGAGATCTGACATCGGAATACGAATCTGTCGCTTTTCACTTTCAAAATCCAATTAAATATTTTATTATCGTTTTTTCTCGTTTTTGGTAAGGCACATATGAGCAAGTTTGTGTCTTAAGTCTTTTGATTGAAAGGGAAGTCTTTAATTATATTATTAACTGGAGTGGTGTGATCTATACTATATGCTTACTATATTATATACTATATTATTACTATATGCCAAATTTGACTGACAGTTTACTTTACTTGTGGCAAGCCCAAATTCCTATGGAAGACATTTTTAATTTATTCTCATGATGTTGTATAATCCTTTATCATGACTCGCAAGATGTTTTTGTAAAAGTTTTTGAATCTGGAATCTTATTCTAGTCACATTCTAACACTTTAAAGTCACTTAATTAACCATAAACCAGCTTTATCTGTCATTCCGTTTCAATAAATATGTAAATAAATTGGCAATTTTAGTGTTTTTTTAAGTAATGAAAAAGCAATGCTAAGATTAAGAGAGGTCTAAAGTTGAAGCTTCTATCCATATTTATGAAATTTTTCCACGTGCCTCCAATAAAAACAATCGCAAGTCAGCTGTATTTTCAATGTGTTAACCACTTAATAATAGAAATTAAACGAAACGAAACGAATGAAATGGAAATTAATTAGGGTTCCCATTGTCTGGATGTTTGGATTTGCCAGCCAGCTTGGCTCGAGTGGGGATCATGTCTGGAATTCTGAATGAGTCAAAAATGTCGGCACACCAACTTTGATCAACATGGGTCATATTTTTTGTATTCTTTATGGTACTATTTGCGATTCAATATTTGAATTGATAATTTTAGCCAACTTTGATTAGCATTTTTGTTCTTATTTATATTTGACTAGTTGTGCAATTTACTTGTGTACATATTTGCATTTAAAATTGAATTTTTGCACATAGCTAAAGTTCAGAGCATGAGATTCTTGCATTCGCTGCTTGCTCAATTGCTGCGCTGCCTGCATCAGCAGCGACTTTTCGACGCCGACTGCGCTTTTTAGTTTGGCCCCGCACTTGAGTTGAAATGAGTTATTACACGAGTCTCTCTCGAGCTCGCTGGCTCTGGCTCTCTCACTTGTTCGCTCTCTTCGTCTCTTTAGCTGCCGTCGTTGTCGTCACACATGCTCACGTCGCCTTCCCGCTCAGCCCCTCCCCCTATTTTGTTGGGGTCGCCCCCGCCTCATTTGTTTGCTTTTCTGTTATGAATCGAAATTGTGTCAAGGTCAAATTTACATGAACACGCTAAGCGCCGGCGAGGGAGACATCTGTCGCTGTCGCTGCTGTTTCTGCCCGCTGCTGCCGCTATCTCTGCCCGCTGCTGTCAGCTGTTCTGCCAGCGTTTTTTTGCATAGCTTCGTTGTGCTCTTTTCCACACGTATATTTGCTATGCAAATGTCGAGATAGCGCACCGTAGAGCGAGACAAACTGACAGACAAACTGATGGACTGACAGCCAGAAAAGGTGTCAAAGCAAATAGAAAATTGTTGCTGTACAGCAAATAGACAGCTAAGGAAAACTTTATGCTGCCAAACCGAATTGGCTTCTTCTGATCAGATATTAAAACTTACTATAAAAGAGAGCTTTAACATGCATTTGCTCAAGCAATTGAAGTTTTAAGGTATACAATAAGGTAATGAAGTATTAATCTAAATATCAAATCATGAGCAAAAAGTTATTGCTTTTAGCATTCGGTTCAGCATTGACTATATTATTGCATTGAAAACTTTCGACATTTGAGTGTGGTATTCCATGGTCGAATTTTAACACGAACTTTGGTCTAAATCAATCAGTCCACCACAGCCATACTTTTTACATGAATATATAAAGCTTTCATCTCTCAGCCAATCAGCCTCACAAAGTAAACTTACCTCGCTAAGTTGGCACACGCATTAGGCGACATCTCTTTGAGTTGGGACTTTGGCCTGTGTGTGGCCAGTTGTCCCGTCTGCTGTCTCTTGGGGGCATTTCCCGTGTTAGCTCGAAGTGAATTTCTCATTAAACTTAAGTGTTTGGGTCACATATGCATTAAGTTAACATTGGTTATGAAAGCAAATTGAGTTTGCTGATTAATTACACTAGGAGTGGTAGCTATTACTATAAGGCAATGGGTGTGTTAAGTAATGCTATCAAGTGCCTAATTGGGTTGCTTGTATACCCAGCAATTAGTGACTGTATTAACAAAGGTAAACAAAAGCGCTTAGAACTGTTAATTAATGTACAATACAAATTGAGGAAGGAATCATAACGATTACATGATTACACAACGTCCCCATTAGGTTTTAGAATATCTCTGGGATTGCCAGATTTAAATAAGTTACAGTCAATGAAACAGGTTCCACAAAAAATCACAAGAAAATCTGGTTAGACATTGTTACTCATAAATAATTTTGAGCCACACTCTTTTAACATTTCTAATCATCCCTCAATATAGTCAAGTTATGTAAATTTTATATTTCATATAACTTTCCCATGGTAAATACTTAAGATCGTTGAATAATAATCAATAGTTTATCTGTAATTACTACCCCGATTATTCATTCAATTCGATACGAATATGAATTCTGTTGAATTATGCTGGAAAGCGTTAGTAATCGCTTCTTCATTAGCATTTATATTCCTACCATATCGGATTGGATGCATCATCAGCATCATTCTCATTGCAGTGCCTTTCACAACATTCCAAAACGATTAGCGCCGACATAAGCAATCCGAAATGAGCAACAAAACCAATTTGCAAATGATATTTTTGCATTCTTCCATTAATAATCAACGATTTATCTACACTTTTATATACATTTATCATCGCTACCACCCACGAGCTCTCTAAATGACCAGACATTTGTCTTGGATATAATATAGGTATAACAATAAACATTTGGCCAGCACTCTAAATACCATCGGCTTAGTCATAGTTCAGATAAAATAACAGCAAACAAAAGCCACGCCAAAAGTGGCTAATCTATTGATAAATCTCACAGTAGCCCACAACTGTGGGGCAACTGCTTAAAAGGAGTTGTAGGCCAGGTTGCAAGCGGCAATGAGTTGGAATCAGTGCCACATGCAACAACTATTCGCAATAAATTGTATAACAGCTAAAAATTAATGTTTAACAAAGGAAACATATAACACCTAGCACAACTGTTATACTGGTTCTGATTCTGACTTTAAAACAATAAAAAACACACAGCCACAACTTATGCCTGCTTGTTTTGTATAACAGTTTGTGCTTAACCTGTTAAGCTGTTATAAATGCTAGCAATCCGCGTTTTTAGGGTGAGATTTGCCTTCACTTATAGCACATTAGCATTGCAAATGCAACAGACGATAACCAAAAACTAATTGCAAAAGCTCCTGTAGGCAATCAAGTCAAGCAAAGTGAATGGAATTCACCAGAGACTGGCAGCGACTACAAATATATATAAATGCATATGTAGGCGACTGCTTGAGTAGGTCCGGGAGCTCAGCTAGAGCTGGAGCCAAAGACCGAGCCGGAGCCGGATCTGTGCATTGGCATACAAATCAATGAGGTTGACAGGCAGAGTAGAGCATTTGTCTGATGAAATTGTGAGCGACAAAATCACAAACACAAAAAATCTGTCATTAATCTCGAGCGCATCTGTGACACGGGCTTCTGGCTGGCAAAATTTGCATGCCAAAACGGTGACAATCAACGGTAGCTGAGACAACTCAACAGTTCATTGGCGCCGTGACAAGCCCACCAACAGAGGCAACAGGGCGACACTCGGCAACAGACAACCAACAACCGACAACCAACAGCAGACAGCAGACTCTCGTCGCAGACACATCTAGCGAGCCTGAAATTTTTATCGTTGTGTAGCTCAAGCTACACCTACATACCTTCACTGTCAACATCTCAATACTATCGCAGCTGCAGACATAACAACTACATGCCCAAGTTTTCTACTGATTCAGACATTTGGTGCAATGGGGCCAACCTGGTTTTTTCTCCTATTGGGAGGAGGGGCTGATAAATTGAGTTAATTGTATGGTGCGCTTGGGTCACCTGGCCAGCAAATGCGCCAATGTTGACCTTCAAAATGTCAGATCGAGTTTCCGTTTTACACGCAGGCCAATTAACTGATGGATGCTGACAACCTAAAAGAAAATTGTATTTCTAAACAAAGTTTGTTGCCTAAGTCTTTTGTTTGGACTTGGTGCTGATGATGTAAGTGGGGTGAGGGTTGTGCGGGTTGTGCCCGATGGCTGTTGTCAGCGTGACGCGAGCATAAAAATAAACATCCCAGTCTGGTGGTCGACTGTTATAGTTAATGGGCCTCAGTGGCTACGCGCGACGGCATTAACAAGATTTAATGCTAAAAATAACAAATGAGAAGCAATTACCAAAGCCCAGACACTGGACTCGAAACGGCAACTCAGTCTCTGACAAACTGTGAAATAACCCACGCGACCAGCGGCGAGTACGCCCCACAGGCACACAAACACACACATAATACATGAACATGTATCTTCTGATTTGATGATGTGACTCAAAATAGCCAAAATTATAAAAAAAAAATGAAAAAATATATATTATTAGCAGAAGAACAAGGCAAAACTTTATTGGAGGGGATGGTGGGGGTCAATGCGGGGGAGTTGTAGACAGCCACTCAAAAGGCAGAACGTCAGTCATTCAGCCGGCACCCGGATTCGTTATTTATGGCATACGGCGAGTAAGAAGTTTTTATTTGATTGGGTTTGCCTGCTCAGACACAATTCATCACGTGCGTCATTTGAAACAGTTCAATCGATTGTTCAGCTCGCTTTTCATGCTCGATAAATCATTTTTTGGGAGTTCAACGCATTGAAGGTCAACTAACGGCACACATTTTATTACTTATCATCTATCACAATGGAAGCCCTTACCTGTTGCCGTCAATCAGTTACGAATCATTTGTAATTGTTTGGCATAACAAACATGTTTTACTTATTTCAATTGCATTTCAATAGCTTTCTCTGGCTATCGGTGGCACTAACCGGTTCCTTACGCTTCTCTTCTAATTGCCAAATTCCCAAAAAAACATTAATTAAAATGGATACGCATCTTGTACTTTCGGGTTTGTAGAGCACCCAAAAAAAAAAGCAACGAAACGAAAACAAAGCAATTCTAAAGCACATCAAATCCGGTTGAATCCCGGTTCTCAAAACTTGCTTGCTTAGGAACTTTTTGATCAACAATTAATAATTTGATACATTTTTCTTGTTTCTTTTTTTTTTATCGAAAGACGCCTGCCGTGCGAAATTTGTCGGCATATAATTAATATAATTATTAATTTATTAATGAAAAGTTATTTGCACTTTTTTGGCAGTCCCAATGTTGCTCCGCCCAGCCATTGCGATTCCATTGTGCAGAGAGAACCTATTTATCAATTAGCGCGATATTTTTTTGTGTTTGTTTGCGGCTTGTTGAACACTGTTTTGAATTTTAAAACAATTCACTTAATTAATGGGCTATTAAACAACGACTTGCGTATGTACAACATAAAATACAATGTAGCTGGGCGTCTATCTACTTTCGTAGTGGGTTGCGATCTAGAGATGAACATCGAAGCGGAACAAAACAGGGCAATCGGAAACAGTTTACTAAATAGTTTAATTGGCCTTGGCCACGCTCCGAAAGACAAATTGGTTGGTCAAGCGCCAGTCTCAAAGTAAACATACTACTTATGTTGAAGTATATATCTTTATAGACTAATCTTCATTTTCTTCCTTCTGTAAAATATGGTCAACAAAAATTTTGACTGCAGTTAGATAACGCGCACAAAACGTGCCTCAATTTGTAACGCCTATGTTTTTTATGAAATTGAAATTGATAAAAAGCTTTTTGAGGCTTTTTCAAAATTAATAATCAAGGGATCAATTTAATTATAAACGATATATCGCTCACGGGTTCATCTCTGCCTTGAAGTCGTAGATTTTGCTGGCGCGTGTCAGTTTTTCAGAAACTGCGACTAATGGTTTAAGTCGCTTGATTTGTGGTTGATAGCGAACCAACAGAATGGGCGGTTAACAAAAAAAAAGCTTAGCACTTTACAGCTATTAAAACAGAGAACTCGCAAAGAGCTGTTGAAAATTTATGCACAACCAGACCGAAAACGGGTTCAACGCGAATAAATAGCAAGGCAATGACCCAGAGAACTACTCAATATGCCGTCGACAGCAGCAGATCTGGAATGGTGGGATAAAGGCCCCAACAACTATCAAGATATCTTTCTTGCTCGAATCTCATATACAACTATCCAACTATCTATCTATCTATCATGCTCTAAATCTTATTCGAACACATTCCACATAAAAGCCTGAGAACTTTATTAGCTCTGCTCTGTTATGTCATTTTGTAAAAGATCCATGGCCACAACAAGAGTGGAAATAAAATTGGCTGAGAGAATTTTGTGGTGGGCTAACAAATTAGCTCGAAATTAATTGCATTTAAGCAGCAATAAAAATGAAAAATTACTTTTATCGCGATGTTAAGATCGTGTCTCTCTTTGTGGCACCCATCAAGCATTAACTGAAACCCAAAACCAAGCTGTATTTTAAATTTATTTCTTTCGTATGCGAGATTTAAGGCGGCGACCTGTGATCTGCCATGGAAACGTAATCGCTTTCACTAATTCCCTCGCCCAGCAATTACGATTAACATATGTAAATCGCAATCTGTGATTGTTTCTTTTAAGTGTTAACAAATTTGTGGTAGTTAATTTATTCGGTAAGTGTTGGAAAAATGCAGCGGACACATTTCGAAAATGTGTCGCTTTTTTTAAATGTGTTAGATATACTGAAGTTGAACGAAAACTTATAGAATATGCATGTGCTGCAATAAAAGTGTTTTCTAATTAAATTTGCATTTGGTGAAGTCCATTTCGGGATGCTGTAGCTTGAATCTGCAATGAAAGAGTTAGATATTAGATATGTATTGTGGATGTGGAGAGGCACTTACTTTTCGAGTATATCTTGTTTCTTGCGATCTTCGCTGGTGGGCAGACCCATCTCCTTCTGGCGCTGATCGTACATCATTTTCTCGACCATGCCACGTGTTTCGCCATCCAAATCGGATAGCTTCGATGGCTCTGGATTGATTTTACGTGTGGATATTTCCGGATCGGTGGTCACCAAACGACTCCACCAGTTCATGCGATTGATTTTCTCCAAGGTGATGATCACGGTTTTGCTATCTTGAAGCACCCAAACGGATTCCTCCTGCTTGACCTCGGCATACAGCTCACCATCGATGATAGGCTCTTGACCTTTGAGGCCCACCTTCAATGTCTTCTTGCCAATGCTGACCACAATGTCGCGAGCACGCAAAGCAAAAGAAACATTGAAGGGAATCTTCAGCTGCAATTATTAGAATGGATAAGACATGTTGATAACCAGTTAATGTTAATAATAATAATAATAATAATGCTGATGAATGATCGCTTTGCAGCAGCAGCAGCAACTTCAATTGCAAACACAATTATAGGCACGTAACCGAGTCAAAACCGTCTCCGGTTGTAATGTGCTTTTGTGATTAATGATCCCGGGAGGGTGGGAGAAGAAGGCTGTGGGGTATTTCTCGCTCTCGAGACGTTCTAGTGGCCACACGTAACAAAGTAAACAATTGATGGCAACAATAACGCTGACGATGTTGATGATGATGATGATGTTGATGCCCAATGCTTTGGACAACCTTGGAGCAGCAGCTAATAACAACAATACAGAAACGATCTATAAATAAAGCACACACAGCAGCTTGTTGGCCAAGAGGCATGTCTTCGTATCAGGCAGCTGCAATCTGGCAATCTGGAGCTGCCCTTCACCAGATCGCCTTGCTCAAGGACTCCCTGTTGCCAGTTGTTTTCTGCAATCAACGGGAATTTAGACAGAGAGAGTGAGAGAGAGAGAGAGAGAGAGAGAGAGAGAGAGTTCAAGGACGCACAGCGGTTGTTTTTAATGCATATCTATAGACAGATCCGGTTGCAAGGCAGCAAAAGAGGGCTTGGAATGTTGCTCGACAGGTTGCTCCAGGCACAGGAATCACTATGAAAGAGGAGTTCAACAACAAATTCAACCTGAAGTTGAAGTTTGCCAATTTCAAGTTCAAAGCAATTACAATGATGGACTTGTCATTCATATGATATATTAGCACCTATATTCTAGTAAAAATACCAAAACCAAAACAAATTACAATTAATAACGCGACTTTTATATGTGTGAGAAAAAGCAACGGCGGCAACAGCAGCATAATTAATGCCTGAGTTATTAGACACTCAGTTCGCGGAGCTGAGAACATTGCAATCAATTAGCAAACGGCAATAACGAGCAGCGACCCACTTGCCACAGAGTCGCCGCAGCAGCAGTCTAGCGTGTGGAGTCGCCGCAAAGGCAAAAAACAAAAAACCAAAAATAAAAAACAATGCAGCTTTTGGCGGCTCTTTAATTAAAATCACACAAAGCAAATGCGCCTCAAGGACGTTTGCGTTCAAGACAGAAGACAGAAAAGAAACACAAAAAAAAATAACAGAAGTCAGCTACTTGGCTTCCAACAAGCTGCACGACAAGATTCGTGCGTGCGCTTCTTCACTGTATTTATATATGTGTGTGTGTTTTTGTGTTTGCGTTTCTGTGGGTAGCCAAGGTGCCACAAGAGCAGCAACAACAGTAACAAACACAACACAGGCGTCCGGTCATATCAGCAGCTAGAGATGAGCGTGACTTGGGCATTCCAGTAATAAGTAAAAACATTCCAGTCGCATTCCAGTCAATATAAGCAAGCATATTTGCAGTTGGTGCAACTGGATTCGCAACTGCGTTCCATTCATCAATAAAAATTTAACTAAAAGTGACTCTGATTGGGACATTCCCATGATAAGTAAAAACATTCCAATCATATATTTACGTAAATATTTACAAGCGTAACCACACTCTACATTCCAATCCAAAAATACAACCGATCAATATCATTTACATGCCATCAGCATCTCCAACACGTTCATCTCTGGCGTAAGCTTCTGTTAAGCACTCGGGCGCACTTTGCAACAACAACAACATCAATAAGAGCGGCACAGAGTCTTCAACAGTGTCGTGTCGCCAACGCATTGCTCAAACTTTTGACATATTGGATTTTGGAAAATGTGTCAAAACTGAAACTGAAGCGGATGTCAATTGGGATTTTCGAAGCATTGCGACGCAGATGCAAACGGAGGCAATCAACAAGGCGGGGGCGAACCCAATATGGCCGCTTGACAACAGCAGCAGCTATGCGCATTAATCGATAGATGCAAATGTCTTAATTGCTAATCGATATCTGTCAATGGCTTTTCGGCGCGCGTCAAAAGCTGCATTCATCGATAGATGCAAGTGTTAATTACAAATCGAAAAAAAACGACTACCGATATCGGTTAATGGCCTTTCGACGTGTGAATTTGAAAGGGAATTTTTATGAGTGCGCCAAAAAGCTTTCACAGCGTGTTGCCAAGGTTATGTAAACGGGCAATTCTATTCTCCATACTCGAGTTGCTGTGCTATGGCTTTGGTCTTTGGGCTTACAAGTCGGAAATTTACACAAATCACAGCGCGACATCTATCGCACAATGGGCACACACATTAAATCACAGCATCAAAATTAAAGATAAACAATGGTTCATGCAAATGGGCGTGCTGAAAGCAAAGAAGTCAATAGCAAAAGCAACTGAAAAATGATGCCGACAACAACAACAATAGCAGCAGCAGCAGCAGCATCAAAAGCAACAAAAGATAAACACAGACAGCAAGTAAGCACAACAATTTAGTCGTCTATCAAAGTTCGAAGCAGATGGAAAAGGTGTCGCATTTGAATTAATTAATAACAACATCGATAATGGCAAACATGGCACACTTATGAGCAGCACCAAAGAGCGCGCCAGAAAAAGAGAGAGACAAAGAGAGCTGGGCAAAGAAATCTATCAGACGCTTTGGTAGCCGACACTATGTCTGACAGTTGCCGATTATGCAAATATTTGTAGGCCTGCATTAATCGCTAGTCAATCGATCATTCAGGGTCTCTGCACCAGTTCAGCTGAAAATTACACAAAACTAAAAAAAAACGCGCCTGATTTCTTTTTTTTGGCTATGCAAATTTGCCGTGGGCAAAAGAAATTTAAAACTAACGCTGCCGTTTTCGAAAAATTAAAAAAAAACTTTAGCTCCTTTGGTTGTTGTTGTCGCGCTTTGTTTTGCTTAATTCTACGAATTTCGAAACAAAAATTAACAAAAATAACACCAACAAAAACACAAAAAAAATAAAAACAATTTGATTTTTCTTAAATGTGTATGTGTGACGTATAATTTATGCTGATAGAAGCGACACGGTGCCTGGCACGAAACCTCGATCTCCAAACCAGCGTGGAAACAATCAAAAGCGCAAAAAAAAAAAAACTAAATAAAAAATCAGAAAAAAGAAAAAATATCATTTCAAAACTAGCGAGGCGAGTGAGTGGCTAGGTGACTACGTCGATAACACATTATCAGAAAGACCAAAAACCAAAGCTCCACTGAGGTAGAAAAAAAAACCTGAAACTGAAAGAGAAACAGAAACATAGAAACAGATACCGACATCTCCCCAAAGTCGTAGTAAATATATGTATATATTGGAGTAGATCGGTGTCGTCGCCACTTTGGCCAGACAAATCATCAGTTGAATAGCTTCAATCTGATTAGAATGGCAGCTGGAAACTAGTTCTATAAAATAATACGCGGCATAAGCTTGAGCTTAAACTCAAGTGTTTTGTATTTCTGCCAATTGAAATATTTGTGAGCGCTCTAAGCCCCAATAAGCTTGGGTATCTCATTCTGAGAGATCCGGTAGCAGCATTTAAGCCCCATAAACGGTTTCCCATAGTTTGGGCGACAGCTTAGTGGCCTACTTGGGAGACAAATTAACATAATCGATCGCCATTGATCAGCAGTTTTTGATTGATAGCTGAACCCAAAAAAAAAAAATCGTTGATAAAAATCTCATATCAAATAAATTGAAAACACAAAAAAAAAACAAGTTCATTATGAGCCAATGTAAATTCTCGCTAAAAACGGATCTCCGCTATAAAAAAAAACCAACTATAGAGACGTAAAAGTTCATTTACCGGTGACTTTGGCTAGAATAAAAATTAGGGCTTTACCCCCTGCTGGCAATTGTTTGTCATTGTCGAGGATCTTCTAGCAATATTTTTTGTGTTCTTAAGTCGACACTCTGCAGCGTCTTTACTCAAATTGAGGCATTAGTTTGTTACTTTATAACTAGTTGTTTAACGATCCCCATAAAGTCCCCCCTCAAAGTGTTAAAACGTATATAATGTTTCATTTTTCTATTAACATTTTGTTGGTTTTGAGAAAAACCCATGAAATATATATATAGATATATATATAAAGGCAACCTGGCGTCATTGAGAATGTAAGCGTAGTATTTCCGTTTAACCAAATGACTCAGCCAAGAAACGCGCAGCATGTTTCAAGCATCATTGATTGCGGGCTGTTTTGTTGTCTGTGTGTGTTTTAATATTAGCAAGCAGACCCCGTGGGCAAATTTTCTCTAAAGCGTTAATCTCCAAAATTAGCTACGACAAATGCTGTTATACAGCTAGCAATTAGCTGATGGGTATTATGATAAAGTGCTTCCCTTTGTTATGCACAGTAGATTTGCCATCGGTTAACTGTTTAAGAATCAGCTAATTAGTAAGAATATAGAATAATGCTGAGGATAGATTTTGAAAGTCAATGAAATATTGTACAACTACAAATTATTGATAACTTTAAATAATGTATTAATAATGTATTCAGTGCCACAGTTGATTAAGAAATTAAGATCAATCGGATTATTTTAGAATCATATTTAAAATAAAGTTGATTATGCAAAATTTAGCGAACTCTATTGTGCTTCATTTAAAGCCCATACATAAAGTGTGATTTTTATAAGTGACGCATAGTCGAATCTATCGATTAGTAAAGAAATTAATGTACAACTTATGGATGGCAAATGATTAACGGGAAATTCATTCAAAATCTAATTGATTGCCATTATAGAGTATACAAATTTTGAGCTACCAAATTTTGTATTGATTGTGTTTTTTGGGGGAATACGACGCGAGATGTGACGATCGTCACGGCTGCCAATTTAGAAATGTCTCTGTATGTGTGTGCTGTTGTGTGTGTGTAAAAAACGGAGGGGTTTTCCCTTTGCTGATAGCGTAGCAAATGGCATTAAATGACTGAACCATTGTCACCACAAAATGTAAACGACGAGTTTATGAAATGCCAGGCATAACAAACAATACGTACCCGTTTTGCCGGCAGACGCGCGTCAATAAAAACGATGGGCTATAAATTGCTCTTTGCATGCTTAATTATATGCAGAAACAATAATAACATCAGCAGAAGCAGCAGCAGCAACAACAACATTCACTGTTTGATTTTGGCCAAACGCGAAGCCACAACTCGATCTCTAAACAGTTTGGTGAATGTTGTTGATTTAACGTATTGCTTTGAATTGGTTTGTTGTTGTTGCTGCTGTTCTTTTGATGGTTTGCTATATAGCAAGTGTTGCTGCCACTGCTCAGTGAATAGCCGTGTAAGCCGTCCATGGATCTCAGATCAACTCGCTCTCAGCTCATCTCAATTCCATTTGGTTGGGTTGTCTGCTAGCTGAAGTGCCTGTTGTTAGTTTTGATTCTTGGTGCTGCTGCTGCTGCTAACTGGCAGTTTCAGGTAAATCTTTGTCAACTCAGCTGATTAGAACGCACAAACACAAATATATACAGATATATATATATACTATACAGAGACAGAGTGCGGCAGCATCTGGGGACCACACACTTGTCTCACTTAAAAGGTGATAACAAGATGATTGAAGTTGGAACACAGCAAAGCAAAAAAAAAAGCATAAAAAAAGTATGCTGAGACAAATTTGTTATTGTTGCTGGCGTTTGTTGCTACCGTAGCTATATAAATAAAATTGTAACAATTTTATGTACTATAGTAATTGGCACAGTAAGACAAATATTTGGCAAATGCTCATTGTTGTGCTTTAATTGGTTAATGATCTCATGTTTATTTAATTATCACACGCTACATTGAATTATGATGCAACAAGCTGACGCTAGAAACGAAACTTTGATAGATTAAATCAATCTACAAGTTTTCTTTTCTTTTTTTTTTTTTGCAAATGTTTAAACAGCAAATTTGAGCTTAGTGGTTCCACTGCGGTACATCATTAAACAAACGCCCCACTCAAGTTATATATTTTTTTTCGGTTTTCTTTATCTGTTGTTCTTTTGGTATGATCTATGTGCAGAATATTACGATATATGGATATATCAGTTTGCCTAGTCACAGTTTATGATCTAATCATATGTACTTTTTGGCTAACTGTGCCAATTAGCCATTAATTACAAAAGGGCGTACGTTATGCAGGCCCCAAAATAATAAGGTCTTATTAATCTTATAGATTTTTTTTTGGGGAGCCGGATTTGGAAAAACCGCAACAACAACAACAATACACCCACACTGAGTGCCCTTCAACATAGATGTTGAAGTCGTGTTGCTGTTGGTTTTGCTAGGCTACGTTTGGGATTCGTTGCCCGAAGCTCGAAAAACCGATTAAGACAACGTTGCAGCTCAATTTGCGTGGCCTGGAGGCAAACACAGCAAAAAAGAAAACAATTAATAAAGGGCAACCAAATCGAGCAGAGACGAGCTGTCCATCTATTTATAGTGATTTATGAAGCCTGAGATATTCAAAACGAAAGTTGTTGAGGAGAACATCAAAGTGTGACAGCGCGGCAAAAATAACGACAGTTGACGGGGCGATGGTGGTGTAGGGGGTGAACTGGTATACATCCTGCCCACGCTAACCAGCAATTGATCACAGAATGTTTGTACAAATATAGCACAATGAGTGAGACAGCAACAGCAGCAGCAGCCTATCGATTATGACATGCAAAATCCGGCAAGAAAGGTGCTAGAGAACAGAAAAAGCAGCAACAGCAGCAGCAGCAGCAAATAAAGTTTGCGGAGCGAAGCAAACAACCTGTCGACAGCGTTAACGTCAATTTCAACGTCACTAACAGCGCTGGCAGCGACGTCGACAGCAGCAGCGACGTCAGCAGCAACAGCACCGTCAGCAGCCGCAAAAGTTGCTCCGGGCAGTTAGATTGAACGGCGCGCGCCGTTTGCTTCAGTTTGATTCTTGACGCCGTTTAGATCGGTTCTGTTTTTGGCGCGTGCTAAAACAAAAGTTAAATTACAATCAAGAAGAAGACTTTGTACGGGCTACAAATCGCTGGCATTGATACAAGAAGCCAACAAAAGAAAATCAAGCGAGCTAACCTGACAAATTAGGAACCAAAACAGCGACTGTCCCACACAGTTGAGTGTTTTGTGCCCAAAAAAAAAATTAAGAACACATTTAAAGACTGAATAACTGGCATATTAAAAATATACATCGATTGTGATATTACAAGTTTAGTTAATTGTGTGTGATATTTAAACTAAGTTAATTCTTCCAAAAATATACAACACATTCATAAAAAGTAAGTAAAAATTACATTGGGCAAACTGGCTAAGCAAGTTAAGATCTCAAAAAAAAAACCACAAAATATATAAAACGAACATTTTCGAGTGCCGGGGCTTGAGAGGCTGATAAGACTTCCGCATACTTAAAAAAATTATATTTACACAATATATGCTTAAATATAATAAATAACAAAGCGAGAAAAAATAAAACAGCTCAACAAATTTTCTGTGCACGAAAACAAAAGACTTAGGCAACGAACTTCACAAGTAATGTATGTGTCGCCATGTGTGCGTGTGTGTCTGTATGTGTGTTGCTTGTGTGTGTGTGTGTTGCTTGTGTGTGTGTGTGTTGCTTATGTGTGTGCGTGCAACCAATTTAGAATTAATTGCAACAATTAAAACAATACAACAACAGCATAGCAAAAATGTCATTTGCATTTGGACAGGCCAAAAGTGCCAATAAAATGAGAAAGGCAAAAAAGACCAACATAAAATACAAAGTCAAGAAAAAATCAAATCCGAAGCAAACAACAAGAGGAGTCCCATTAATAACAATAACAACAACTAGCTGAATAAATAATAGAATACAAATCTGCCTTTTAAAATACATAGCCAGGCAAATTTCAGTCCATAAATATCAAACGGGTTGCCAGAAGACTCGAAAGTTCACTTTTATAACCAAACCAAAAACTCAAAAATAAGAAAAAAATAAATTAAAGCGAAGAAAGAAAAAACTTAACCAAAAGACTTAAGTCGAGGACGGATTTGACAGTCTTTTTTTTTTGACTTTATGGTAACTTGGGGCAAATTTTGCTGTATAAGAATGGCATTTAGGGCATTAAAAGGGCAAAATATGATGGACAAAATACAATTAATAATAAATTAGTGTAGTGAGGTGGAAACGAGGAAAGGCTAAGTTAGAAATATAAAAATAAGAATGGCATATGTGAATTTCTAAAAAGAGCATATAAAGTGGAGACCAAATTAAATCAGACAAAGAGGCAATTTACAAATTATAAAGTGAAACTATATAAGAGATAGGGTAAAATTAGTATTAAAAATATTTAAATGTGGTAAATTGGATTATGCCAGAGCTAAAGTTCTTTATATATGAAAATTTATAATTTAAAGTTAAAAATATAGACAAAAAGGTTTGCAGAAACTGAGTATATCAGAAAAACACAAAAGGGTGAAAGACAAAAAATTTTCAATAGATTATTATAAAAAGGGCAGACGTAATATGTAAGATTTAAAACCAAAAATGGGAGATCAAACAAATAACTTTCAATAACAATAATATATATTATAAAAGATTTAAACTCTATGATTAAGCAAATGCAAATATGACAAAAGATTAATATATTATTATACAAAGGTTGACACCAACTAACCAATATCTATGTATATGTTTATTGCCCCTTTGCAGATGCAGGATTATTGGCATATACCACGCGCCTCGCTCGTCTCCTCCAACAGCTCGGCAATGAGCTCGGCGAGCTCATCGAAATCCTCGAACAAATCGATTTCAAATCCACCAACGCTGGCGCAGCGCAGCATTGTTTCGGCCAATTCGAATGCCACAAGTGCAGCAGTTACAGCTGCTGCCGCGGCAGCAGTGCTGGCTGCTGCCAAACGAGGATCACGCTCCTCCCAGGGCTCCAGCGATAGCAACAATAGCACAAGGGTAAGTCAATCAAAGTGAAACCAAAACTGGAAATGAAACTAAAATCAGTTTCTTGGACAATTACAGAGCGCCGCTTCTGGTTCACTGCTGCTGACGGCAGCGAATCTTGAACGTTTTGCGGAGATCCACAAGAAACAGGAGCGTCAGCACAAAATGATGTTAACGGAGCAGCTGCCCAGTGTGCATGGGAATAGCACCAGCTCGGCCAACTACAACGCGAATCTAACATTGGCCAACAACAATGGCAGCGACAACAAGGATGCCATTATACCCATCGATGCTGATCCCAATCTGCAGTACGTACGAACCAAAGATTTGGACACTGTGTCCATAGCCAGCTCCATGCACTTCACCATGGTAAATGGCGAACCAGGCGGCGCCAAGAAACCCAAACGTGGACTCTGCGATCGTGGTCGCCAGGTGACCGTGTTGATTGTCAGCATGAGCACCATCTTTCTGCTGCTCATCATGGGCATGGTCTACGCACTGGAGAGTAAGTATTTCTCAACTCTAACAATTCTCTCCAGCACTCTCTCTAAAACATACTCTCTCTCTTTCCCGCTCTCTTTGCAGTGCGTGCTCGTGACATGCCCAAAAGCTAACACGTATATTTTGGGCGGGATCCTTCCCATTTTTTTGGCTTCTTAGTTTATTATTTATTGTATGGATTTGCCGTCGTCAATTATTATTTTTGTTATGCGTCGTCGTCGTCGTCGTTCGTCATCGTTTAAGTTATTTATTATCAAAACAATTGTTTGAGAAGCGAAATTTTCGTATGGCCAGCCATGTCATACTAGTATTAAGCAAAATAGTACATCTAATTAGCGGTTAATTAATGGATACCAATTTACAAATTCCCAGACAATGATTGCAACTGAAGTGAATGCCGTAGATATATATACACAATATATATAAATATATATTTATCCACTTATCGAAATAATTATACATACATAAGTGTACGAAAAGTTGGGAAGCAAGCGAAATGTATTTTTCTGTTAAAGAATTAAGTTATTTAGCCCTGTGATATGTCAAATAAACAGAATTAAAATATGTATGCAAATTACAAGCAATTAAATGTTAATTCAATTATAAACATGCGATGCATCAACTAGATGGATGCTGAATGCTTTTGATGCCTCGGTTCAATAACCCTACTGACGACTTGGGTATAAACATCTGGGCCTCACTTCACTTATGACGCATTTTACCTTAGCAACAATGCGAGCGAAGTTTGGCAGATTTTTTTTTTGTTTGATTTTATTGAAATACGGTTTTGGATCTAGATGCCAAAGCATGACTCATAAGCAAGAAAAGCTATCTTAGCCATGGCAAAGATTATATGCCCTTGTCGAACAGAGTTAAACGGCTGACATCAAAATATCATTGATTTGTAGGTTTTAAAAAAATCAATTTAATTGTTTTCTGTTTCACGACTGTCTCTGAGTTGAATACTCCACATTTAAGAAGTTATATTGTATAAAAAAGAACGATCTGTTTGTGTACGCCTATACGAGGTGTGTTCAAAAAGTATCGCGAATTTTGGATTTTCGCGGGTTACGTATAATAGAATTTCGATTTTTTTGTAGCGTTATGTTGGTACTCATGTCTCTCACTTAATGACTTGATGCACCACGCCCCTGCAATCGAAGAAAACTGTCAGCAAAACTTTCACATTCGACCGAACTTGGCGCGCTTTTTTCGGTCTTGGTTCGTGCCTTCTGAGAACATTTTGTACCACCGATAAACGTTGCTTCGGTCCAAGGTAGCTTCTCCGTATGCCACAATCAACATTCGGAATGCATCCGCGCACTTAATTTCGTTTTGCACACAAAATTTGTTACAGGTTCTTTGATCCATTTTTTTGAATAGGTAAAAATCGAAGACGATCCAAAACACGTGCAAGCAAAGCAGCTGTCAACAATTAAGTGAACATTCAAAATGGCCGAGCTTGTCGGCATAAGTGAGAGACATGAGTACCAACATAACGCTACAAAAAAATCAAAATTCGATTATACGTAACCCGCGAAAATCCAAAATTCGCGATACTTTTTGAACACACCTCGTATTGATGCCAAAACTTAAAACAGAACTTTCGAACGATTCTTCGTATGGCAACTATTTGATATATACTAACATTAGTAATAAGTAAGTTTGTTTAGAAAAAGCTGCTAGTGTTTGACAGAAGGTTTCAATGGGTACTAAAGAATATAAAACACCGATGCTGATAACATCTATAATTATGTTTAACTTCTAAGGCTAGAGATGGCTCCTATAACGAGATACATATTTATTGAGAAAAATAATTGTTTCTGCGGAGACTCACATCACTTTAGATACGCATAATTTCCCTGGCAACAGCAAAAATGATCTCCTTGACAACGTTAGAAAAGTGTTTTCAAGAGGGGCAAACAAATTTTAAACATTAAACATTCCACACTCACCTCCAGCTCCTGCAGCGTTTGAGTCCACATGTATTTGTCGAGGGTGCAGCCGTTGCCAGCATTTGGTTGCAGTTTGCCAACTTCAGCCTTTTCGCTCTCATCATCCACCTTTTCGATGGGCTTGGACAGCTCCTCATTGGTGGCACTCAACTTGGCCGAGTCGCCTCCAGCGCCAGTCAGCAGCGCTTGTCGTTTTCTATAGCAATGAAAAAACAGAAACATTTTGTTAGTTTTGCTTTTGATGATTACTTTAAGCGGAGGGTTAACGAACTTGTCCTCCTGCTCCTTGATGATGGCAGCTGCCTCCTCGTCGCTAATATCACAAATCTTATTGTCATCCATTTCCTTTTGGCGCGCCTCTCGCTCCGCACGCTCCTTCTCCTCCTTCACACGCTGGGCAGCGTCGCGTGCCTTGACCTTCTCATCGTGGTCAGCCATGGCCAGTTTGGACTCCTTGCGAAACACATCGAGCAGCATTTTCTCCCACTCGGACTGTTTGGCGCCCGTATAAAAATCGGTTTTGCGGCGCAAAAAACTCGCCAATGTCTGCAGAAACTGAAACAAGAATCGTACAAACAGCGTGCTTTTAAATGGTATAGAAAAATGATTGTGACATGATAAATGAATAAAGAACAGTGAGCACATTTCTCAGCATGCATGAAATATTCCTTTGTATTGAGAAATTATCGTCAGCATGTTTCTTATATTTGTTTAGCATGCTGCTTGTTTTGTAGGTTTTGTGTACTTACGTCGGGTACGCCGCCTCGATGCTTCTCGGCCAAAGCCAGCAATATGTTATCGAACTGTGCTTCGTCGGCGGACATTGTGTTTGTATTGAAAACAAATAGCGTTTGATTTAAACTATTCTATTTGATTGTATTCTGGAAATTTCCAAACACAATTCTAACTCTGAGTTGACTTGTATGCCGGTGACTGAGAATGTGACCGAATTGACAGTACGCAAAAATGACAAATCCGCAAAAGCACCATTGCTAGCGATATCGATATTTTTGTTTCTGACAACGATGTTTGGGCATATCAATCAGCTTTTCACATAGTGCAATGTTGAGTAACGTATATTAAAAATTCTGTTGCATAACGTAAGGTAAATTTGAGCTGTCTTCGTATCGTTTAAGTGAAGAAAATTTTCGAAATATGCTTTTAGGCAGCAGGTATTCAGGCCACATAAAACGCCGCTTAAAGTTGTATGAGAATTGTCTTTGTTTATTTATACGTAAACATCTGCTTTTGCATAAAAGCTCTTTCAGCTTCACACGCTTCTTACGCTCTCACCTCAGATCTCTCTCTTTGCAACGCATGAGTTTCGTCCTAGGCTGGTTCGCTCATTCTCATTCGGTCTCTTGAAGGAGTCAGTCGCATTGTGAATCCGTCGGACGTTGCAAAATAAACCAAATCGAAGTGCTAAAAGTAAACGGTTATACTAAAAATTTTTATTCATTTTGTGCTTAGTGTGAAAGCAGTTGAACTGAGACAACAACAACAAAAACGAAAAAGTAATGCAAAAATGTTGAATTGAATATAAACACAAAAGTGAATGAAATGAGTTAATATAAATATTGTGCTTTAAAATTCTGACATCCGCACAATAGTTTCCTCTACTCCCAGAGGAGTTTTTAGCTTGCAAAAATCGATACATTTTACTTAGCGCATACACACACACTTGCATAATAAATAAGTACACAAATGGAAGCGGAAAACATGAGGAGATTGGGAAAGCAGAAGAAGTCGACTCAGCAGCAACAGCAGCACGTCTGTTTACAGTGTTGTGC
This sequence comes from Drosophila basisetae, assembly GCA_035041595.1. Taxonomy (NCBI): domain Eukaryota; kingdom Metazoa; phylum Arthropoda; class Insecta; order Diptera; family Drosophilidae; genus Drosophila; species Drosophila basisetae. The sequence goes on from JAWNLB010000020.1 coordinate 517,816, forward strand.
AAACAATTAGAGAGACTCTGTCAATGCTTCTGAGCACTGAAAGTTATAAATAACTCTTGCCTTGCACAGTGTGTACATACATACATAATTTGTTTGATTTACAGTGATAACTTAATGATTCTCCATTTATGAACGGTGCTGTGAAGCAATAAGTAAAGCTCTTTCATCCTCTCTGCCCACTGCCATCTGCTTCTGTCCTGCAGCAATTCTTCCGCCCTTGTCGTTGGTTAAGTGAAGTTTTTTCTCTATCTGTGTGTGTGTTGTATGTGCGTTTCTTGGCATTGTATCTATTTCGCAATGTTTATGAGAGTGCTCCAACCCCTTTGCTCAAGTCGCTTTGCATGACTATTTATTATTTTGCTATTTTTTTTTGTTATTTTGTATATCTGCTTTCTTGAATTCTTTGCACGCGACGACAACAATAAAAACAACTTTGTTCGCTATCTTGCCATGTGGGCGCCAAAGCCGTTCCAGAACAGAACTGAGCAGAACAGAATAGAACTGAGCAGCGTAGAGTCGAGTAGAGTAGCCAGTCAGCAGCCTACTTGGCTTCAAGGTCAGTCTAAGGTTAGCTCGGCAATTGCGACGCGCAGAGTCAGAGGCAAAGACCATGGCAGTGATTTTGAACGCTGTGCGTTGGTCGCTGCTGTCAATGTTTTTGTTGTTGTGCTTGTTCTTCTCCTTCTCGTCGTTGTTTTTCTCCTTCTTCTTCTTTTTTTCGACACCAAACGGGCTGGCCCCGCAGCCATAATATGGGTATGTAAACGCACCAGTGTGTACACACACATGTTTCTGTTTGTGTGTGTGTGTTTGCGGGCATCCTTCGTCAAGTATTTTGACATTTCCTTTGTCAATTTAATTTGTTTTTCTTAATACGCCAGCCAGCCTCTCACTGCGTACGTGACGTAGTATCAAAATGTCCCCTGTGTGTGTATGTGTATGTGTGTGTTTGTGGGTTTGTTTGTTTGCTTGCATGTGGGGGCGTGTGAGAAAGCTTTTGCAAATTCCTTTCTACGTCATTGCTGGTGTCATCTGCACTTTGGCATTTATGTTGCCATATATGGAATTACCTCTGTGTGTATCTCTCTCCCTCTCTGTGCGTATTTGCGCAGCATCTCTCGCTCTTTTCAGCGCTTGCTCTCTCATTTTAGCTAAGGTTACATAATCCGCTGCCAACGTCTTTTGTCGTATTTTTCGCTAGTTCTTTTCACGCTACCAAAGGACTTTACAAGTGTACTTCAATTGAAAGGATAACAACGTTGCCATTGTTAACCAACAACATAAAAGTCGCGTAAATGCCGTTTTATCTTGGCGCTTGAGCGAATGCTCTAAATGGTCTTTAACAGGACAGTTTATTGTTTATGGGGGAAATTGTGCAGAAATTATAGATTAGATATAAACCATCTTCTTATATATCATTTATAGATTACGTACAGATATTATTTACGTATGCATAATATAAACAATTTCAATTTCTAATTCAATGACGACTAAACAAGTCTTGATTGCTTGATGGGGAATTGAGACTGAAATTGGATACTTTTTAGAGGTTAGGCGACAGGCGCCAAAGTCACCGCAATTCCATGCGGTTTCACGGTTCACTGATTTTTTGATTCAATTGCGTCGTAGCCAGGGGAATCTGCTCAAGCTTGTAATTCAAAAGTAACTTGAATTCAAACAGTAGCAAAAGCATACACTTAAGATAACAAGTTGTTGTGTTTGCTGCTGATTGAGTTGCATTTGCTGACGCCAATTTCCATTAACATTTATGGTGCGTTTAATGCCCTATGATTTATTTGTTATTATGTATAATGCGTCAGAGTGCCTCGCCTGATATTTTATATTGTATAACAATGGAACGCCTGATCGGTTTCCTATCTGATAAGCTCAACACCCCTTCAACGGACATCGTTGTGGACATGTGACGACATTCCAAGTCCAAGTTTTCAGTCATTTGACTTGCTCCACTTACACACTGAAGGGAAAGAGGGAAACCCATCCCAAACAAGCCCAGCTGGATAATTGATGATACCCCAACGGGAGCCGACTTAGCCATGATATGTAAAGTGAGATAAAAAAAAACTGCGACATTTGTTTATTGACTGCTTAATGCAGTTTTCCATTGTCTAATTGACGGTCGCAGCGAGACCGGGGAGCAGCTACACCTTGCTCTCGAAACGGAGAAGCTATAAATAGACAAAAACACGATATCTATATATTACTCTGGATACATGCGATGCGATGTGGGTGCAACTGAAAGCCCTCTATTGACATCTGTACACTGAAAGAAATTCGCTTTGAAATAGTTTCATTCATCATTTTAATTTTATAAAATCAAGACTTTAAGCTTCCATAAAACTTTATCGATTTTCTATACTGAAATAATTTTGTTATTTGTTATTTCTCTAGATTAATTGTACATTTAACATAAGGTTAGAAAAGCGCTTCAATAACTTATAACTTATAACTTTGTGAAAGCTTCATCGATCAAACAATTTTATTCATGGCTCATACCACAATACACATACAATACTTATAGAATGTATTGTCTGCTTATTGCTTATAATCAACAATAATTATACGTTTGAAATTTGTTCAGCTAATTTTTTGCGATTTTGTTAACATGAAGCTAGAAATTCAGTTTAAAATCTTTGAACTCGATTTACTTTGCGAAACTCTTTTTTATGGTAAACGTATTTCGTTTATACATCTAGGTTCTACTGTAAAGTACAGAGCGTGCTTCCAGCCTTATCCACACAAACTACTCACAAATATATATGTCTATATATATATGCATAACGAAATATTGGAAAATAGACAAGTTTTTTTGCACATGTGCATCAGAAAGTTCATCAAATCTGGAATGCAAGCTGTATTGGCTAGGTAATACAATACAATACCAGGCATACCAGACGATAACGATATATCCAGTTACGTTCTAAGTCATTGTAAACAATTCAAGGTAATTGTAAAGCGCAATAAAAGCCAAATTGAAAGGCAGCTTTCTCTGTGAAACTGCCAGTTTTGTTGCTTATTAAAAGGGCACGGGCTGCGTCACCTTAATATGCCGCTAATGAAAACTAATTGTTACTATTTTTAAATATTGTGGACTTACGCTTAATTGGTCGCTATCTCTCCCCACCTGCACAGTAGACAAACCGCACTCATAATAATTGGTTTATCTAAATTAAAACTCAAATACAAATTTTGCGACTACTTGAAGTACACAAACTTTGATCACACAAAGGCCAGTGGCTTTAATAAATACGGCGCACTTTAATAGTTCGTATCGTAAATAGTTAAAAGTAGTCAAATCAGTCTTAGGCAAACATTCGATTTATTAATGGCACCATGAAAATTTATTTTTCATTTGCCCAACTCTTGTGCTTGGCGTCTATTTTTAAACTTGGCCAGCACGCAAGTTGTAAATGGACACGAAACTTTTATGTGGAATCTACGGTTATTTTCGGTTTTTGTTTTTGGGTTTTGTTTATCGCAAAATTATATTGTAATTGTTTAACATTAATTCGCTGGGAGGTTATTGAAACTTGTTGCATTCAACGTAATCGCGCCGTTTGTTTACATATTAAATATGTATATTATAGGCCGCACATAAATGTGTATGTGTCGGTATATATTTAGACTATATAGACATTCTCGCCTGGGACTTTGAACCGGCGCACTGGAAGTGTGCCATCCCCCTCCTCTGCACTCTCTCCATACACTCTTCTCACGGGCGTTTCTCAGTATCTTTTATATCTCTATTCCCGTCTCTGGCATCTTTGTTTGTCTGTTTTCGATCTTGTTGGTTAGATGTTTGCATAGTTTTTGATATTTATTTGAAGATTCATATGTGAATATGGTTATATGCTTTTTTACTGACCATAACAAATATTTTCACATTATAATATCATGATTGGCAATTAGTAAAATCTTAACCAAATATTATATCTGCTCAAATGATTTTTGTTTTCAAGGCAGATATACGAGGTGTGTTCAAAAAGTATCGCGAATTTTGAATTTTCGCGGGTTACGTATAATCGAATTTCGATTTTTTTGTAGCGTTATGTTGGTACTCATGTCTCTCACTTATGCCGACAAGCTCGGCCATTTTGAATGTTCACTTAATTGTTGACAGCTGCTTTGCTTGCACGTGTTTTGGATCGTCTTCGATTTTTACCTATTCAAAAAAATGGATCAAAGAACCTGTATCAAATTTTGTGTGAAAAACGAAATTAAGTGCGCGGATGCATTCCGAATGTTGATTGTGGCATACGGAGAAGCTACCTTGGACCGAAGCAACGTTTATCGGTGGGTACAAAATGTTCTCAGAAGGCCGAGAAGATGTGAACGACGAAGAGCGTGCCGGACGCCCGAGCACTTCAACAACAGACGAAAAAATTAATGGAGTGGAGAAAATGGTATTGGCCAATCGTCGAATCACCGTTAGAGAAGTTGCTGAGGAGCTAGACATATCGATTGGCTCATGCCATTCGATTTTGATCAATGATTTGGGCATGAGACGGGTCGCCGCGAAATTCGTACCAAAATTGCTCAATTGCGACCAAAAACAGCATCGCATGAACATTGCTAATGAGATGTTGGACTCTGTCCGCGACGACCCAAATTTGCTCCAGAGGGTCATAACTGGTGACGAATCGTGGGTTTATGGTTACGACGTGGAAACCAAAGCTCAATCATCTCAATGGAAGCTGCCGCACGAACCAAGACCGAAAAAAGCGCGCCAAGTTCGGTCGAATGTGAAAGTTTTGCTGACAGTTTTCTTCGATTGCAGGGGCGTGGTGCATCATGAGTTCTTGCCACAGGGTAGAACGGTCAATAAGGAATATTACCTGCAAGTTATGCGCGCGCAATTTGCGCGAAGCAATCCGCCAGAAACGCCCGGATTTGTGGAAGAACAAAAATTGGCTTTTGCACCACGATAACGCCCCTGCTCACACATCGTTGCTTGTGCGCGACTTTTTGGCCAAAAACAACACACTAATGATGCCGCAGCCACCGTATTCCCCAGATCTGGCCCCCTGTGACTTTTTCTTGTTCCCTAAACTGAAGAGGCCCATGAAAGGACGACGTTACGCTACGCTTGACGAGATAAAGACGGGATCGAAGGAGGAGCTGAACAAGATAAAAAAAAAATGATTTTTTGAAGTGCTTCGAAGATTGGAAAAACCGTTGGCACAAGTGTATAATATCTCATGGGGATTACTTTGAAGGGGACAAAATAGATATTCATGAATAAATAAATAATATCTGAAAAAACACAAAATTCGCGATACTTTTTGAACACACCTCGTACGTACATCATGTATATCACCTGTCACGAATATAAGCTCTTTATTTTGGCTCATTCAACTAATTTGTGACTCTCTCACACACAACGGATGCGGTCGCTTATTTGCTATTATAAAATCTCTGGCATATAAAAAATCGTCAAAAACTTTTCCACTGTATGGACTTCGATATGGACCCTCGGTACATGGTCCGACCTACACCAAACACGCGTGTACTAAAAAAAATCGTATCAAACTGTGCATTTCTCTCCCATTCATAAAAAAAATCCATTTATTTTTAACAAACAAATACAGACTCCCGCTTGTTGCGCTATCACGCTAGAAAATCGTGAATAATAAATTCACAATTGATCGATACAGTCAATGACTGGACTGGACTCAACAATCAATCTTTACTAGCATTTCTTTATCGATTATTGTGCAATTTGATGTGGAAAAGTTCAGTGTGCCAAAATAGGTGCACGAACCTGTGTTCAGATTGGGGACCTTCTCTTTCAAATGGGGAAATCAGAGGCAGGGGTCTAACGAATACTATTCATAATTAAAGAAAGCAAACACGCGAGCCCCCATTAAGTTTGGCAGCCCGACTTTCAGATACTCTGTATTTAGTTTGAGGTACATATACAAAAATTAAGCTAAAAGCGAACCAAAATAGTTGGTTTATATTGTGCGATATAAATTCTATTGCTCAATATAAACCAACTATTTGGGTTAGTTTTCGGATTAGTGTATAAAATGGAGATACCCTGTGCTTGTCTTGTTGTAGCGTATTTTGGTAAAGAGCCTCACCTCTGACTCCGCCTCAGTTGCAGACACCCGCTAACCACATTTTAGTCACCTGATAACAACAACACACACACACACACACTAATATTATCGCTTATGAATTGCTTTTTTACGGCTGCTGCCAAAAAACCAGTTTGAGTCTGTAGAGATTATTGCGACTATCTGTGTTTCAAGAATGTGTCACCGTCTTGCGTCTCCACCTCTGCCTCTGCCTTTGCACACGGTGACGTAGCCTACCAGCGGACAGATAAGTTTGTGCGTATCTCTTGCCGGCCAGCTGCGAGAGACTTTGCCCAATTGAAACAAGTAAGAGCGCACTAGTCGAGAGATACCCTGAACGTTAGACTTATGCAAAAGTGAAAGACATGATATATGATTGTATATTAAGATCGAAGTTACTGCGTCTTGCCTGTTTAAAACATATATAACAAGATTTATTAGAGCCTTTTTGCCCATCAATTAAGGGTTTAGGGAATAAAATGTGCGAATTACTCCTGAATACATTCATATGTATGCATAAATGTATATATGAGTGTTTTCTTCTGTCTGTCTGGCTGCTTCGTAGAAACGAAAACAGATTCAGTTGATAGTAGTACAACGTTAAGCCTCTGGAAGCGATTTCACGCGTGTTTCATCGGATCGCTGAACTTGGACGCTTATCACGTTTGGGGCACAGCATTGATTGATTCACTTGATCAGCATTCATTAACATAAATTTCTACACACATACACAGATAAATAGATAGATTGTTATCTAAACTAGCCCGTAGGCCACAATTTTTTCCCCATTGTTGCGATTGTCTTTCTCTCTTTTTCGATATGGCGCGCGTGGCATGGAAAATTTTGTGTGCTATTTTATCGTTGCGATATTCTGTTGGTGTTCGACTGCGACTTTGTCAGAAACAAATTTGCATTTTCATTTATAAATAGATGCTCTTAAGTTATCCCCATATATGAGTGTGTGTGTGACAAGAGAATTAAAAAGATAGTTGAAGTGCAATATTTAGCTAATATATATTTAGAAGCTAAGGTTGACAAACTCATCAAAATCCAATCAGCAAAATCACCAATTTGTGACAGTCAAAGAATTATATATATTTGTGTATCATTTATGCGTCATTTGCGTGTATTTAATCTTCAAATAAAATTTCTTTTGCTTCAAAAAGCCCTTAAGCTTATAAAAATAAACCAGACGGTCTGTAAAATAAAATATTTACTATAATTATTAAATACAGCAAAATACAGCTACTGTGGCCTTCAGATATAAAATACAACTTTGTATGTTTGTTCGCTTGCTTTTTATGTATCTCGTGATTTTATTTTCTTTTCTAATTTATTTAAACTTTTTTTTCTCAACATTTTATTAATCATTTACGTTGTTGTTTATTGCGGTTCGTTTAATCCAACGTATTTGGAATTGTTTGTTGTTGTTTTTTGTGCCTTTTACCATTTCTCGTTTTGAGCTGTACTTATTTCAATACCTGAAGCGTAAATGAACCCGTTCTTCATTTAAAAGGCATTTGCTCCAGCCGAACAATAAATAAATATGTTTGTATAATAAAAAAGATAAATTATTTATAAATTACAAGTTTTTCACCGTTTCCAGAACGCTAAACAAACTCGGGTTCCTACTTTAATCAAAAAATTAAATAATGCGCCCCTTATGTGAATAGCTCTTAATTATATTTATTATTATAGTGTGGGTTGCTCACAACTATCTCGTATTTGTCAAATAATTGAGTGAATATGGGCAACAATTGCTTCAAGTGCACATTTATTTTACGCAGCAGCACCGACGATAAACCATTTTTCGATAGAGAGCAAATCAAAAGCAAATGCAAATGCAATATGAATCGAATCAGCAAGCAAAAACTATTGCAAAGGGTGTATGAAAGAGAGAGTGTGTTTAATGAGAGAGCGACTGCAAATGCAATGAGAATCGAGTGGAAAGGCCGCTCTCTGGATCCATTTCAAAGGGTGAGAGAAAGAGAGAGAGAGAGACAGATCGATATGAATTAAATCGAAATGCCTCTCACAGCATGCAAAAACTGTTGCAAAGGGTGAGAGAGGAGCAAAGAGAAATTATTGCTTTGAGTGCCGTCAGTCGATAGATCATTGCTGGTTCTTTTCTGCACCTGGCGCCTCTGCTGCTGCTACTGATTTTGCCTCTGCTCTCATCTGGCGAGTGCTGTGTTGGGTTAGAAACTGTTGAGCGCTCTACAGTTGGAGCTCATTCGCTTGTGAGCAGCCGTCAGTGTCGCGTGTGCCTCAGCAAGCGTTCGTCAGCAATAAATAAATAAGTTGAGCCAAGCGCAAAAACCGTAACTGCATAGTTTACATGCTTCTGTATGTGTGTGTAATTGTAATACGCAAAAATAGTGCAAACTAAAAATTTGTAGTGCAAAAGTTTTTTCAAATAAACATATTTTCAAATGGCTAATTTAAATTTCTTTTCTTTTTACAGCAAATACAATTGTGGTTTCTGTGCTAATAAAACTGTTAACAATATTAAGCAGAAACAGTTGAAGTGAAAAAAAAAACAAATAAAAGCAAATAAAGACTAACCAAAACAAGTAAATATTTAAAGAAGAGCATAGCAAATCGAAAAGTATTTAAGCAAGTGCAACGGTAACAGCGTATAATGGCACCAATAACCACTGACAATTGCGAATTTGAATGTGCAACAAGTGTTGATAGCAGCATCAATAACAATACTAACTTTGAAAACGCTATCGATAACGATAACGATAGTGAGAACGTGAACGCGTCGCGTACGAACGAACAATCGAATGAATTGGATTTGAATCAAGTGCAAGTGGAAGGTGAACATGTCGAGCATGAGGAGGAGGAGCAGCAGCAGCAGATGCCCTGGGAGGCACCTGGCAAACAGGGTCTTTACGATCCGCAGAACGAGCACGAGGCATGCGGCGTTGGCTTCATTGTGGCCATCGATGGCAAACGCTCTCACAAGGTATGTTAAATCCTTAAAGCGTTAACTGTTTCGATAATAGATACAGAGAAAATTCTTTTAATTTTCGCAGATTCTACGTGATGCCCAGACCCTGTCAGAACGGATGAATCATCGGGGCGCCTGCGCTTGCGATAATGATACCGGCGACGGCGCTGGTGTATTGGCTTCCATTCCGCATCGACTCTATGCCAAGGCTCTGTAAGTTTACTTATTTTTATTTATATGTGTACATCTATTGGGGTTCATTTGCACTTGGCAGCACTGCGGCATGCCATTGACTAGTGTTATTTGTCTTGTCTGAGATCGCAGCGATCTCGTGCGCGAAATGCACAAATAGTTGAAAGCTTTCGTATCAGTCGGAAATGCCCTGCCCTGTCAGTTGGCCAGTGAGTATTACGGCTATTACAGCCATGTAGCAAACACATGAGCTATCTAAATGTCTGTCTGTGTTTTTGTGTGATCAGCTTATCTAATCTACAATTCATTCAAGTGAACTCAATGTAAGCAACTTTGAGATAAAGCTAAAAAAAAAAAACATAAACTATCAAGAGACATGACAATAGAAGGCATTATCATATTATATAATTTAATATAGATTAAAAATAAAATAACAGAGAAATTATGTGGAAATATCATAGAAATGACTAAAGGAAATTTTGATCAATTTGAACATTAAATTTATATTAATAATTTGAATTGGGATGGTTTGCTTTATTTCCTCTTTCTCACATTTTAAGGGCATTTAGAATACGGCATTCCAATGAACATAAACTATTCATGTTATTTTATTATTTGCATATGTATTTGTATTTGCCAACGTTGTTTGCTTCATTGGCTCCGCTCCGACATGAAAATAAAAATAAAAAACTAACACATCGGGCGAGCGCACGTCAAAAATAGTTTTCTAACATGACGCACGTACATAACCCATTGAATAAGTATGTATGTATGTATGTATATGTGTGTATACTGTCAAGTGCACCTAGAAAGTCTAGAATTCCTCTCCAAAAATCTAGAATTCCTCTCTGCGCTCACTTGATGTTTTTTCGAATGTGATTTTGTTTTTTATTGACACCTTACGGATTTGATGTTTGTCAAGCTTTGTACGCATTATCCAAAATCTGATTGATGAGGGGTTGTAGCTGGCGGGAGAGTGGGTTAATGTACATAATTTGTAGATAATTAGTTTCTCTCAAATTATGACATTAAATTCTTTAGCAGAAGCTTTCAAAATGAAAGATTACATTGATAAATGTGACACATAAATAATAAAAGGCGTTGTTTTCTTCATTTTTTTACACCCGCATTTAGTGCGATTTTTATACAGTGAGCGTAGATATGCAGTTATGTACTTACAGTGGGCTTTAAAAGTCAGGCCACCGAATAAAACATACTTTAAAGATAAGATGTAAAGACAATCCAAAACAGTAATCTCAGAAGCAAAAGCGATACCGATTACCTAGTTAGTTTATGGCATAGACGTAATTATTTAGAGAGTATTGTTGACTTCGCTATGAAATTCTCCTATGATGACTTGAAACTTTTGTATTATTAGTATATTAAAACTGCACCGTCTTGGGTTCGTTAACCTAGGTAAAAGTGTAATTTTAATAATTGAACTAATTATACTCTCTGTCGAATATACTATGATGAATGATTTAACAAATATGAAGTGAGCTATTTACGAGTATAGCTGGTAAAAATAGCGTAGTTAATATCTATATCTATACAGAAAACGTCATATCATCAAAAGCTGTAAATCTTGTTTAATGAGCGCCTAGCCGACGACAACAGGCCTAATTGATATATCCCAAAACAAACTTTTGGACTTGTGTCGTCAAAACTTAATGAAAAACCATATAGTAGACGGCAAACAGTTGGGGAATGCTTTAAAAAAATATATATCAAAACGAATTGAAATTCACACTTGACACGCACGTGTCGAGTGACTTCGACGGGGTCTCTGACTGTGGAGCAACAGGTTGGTTTTGTAATGTCAAGTTCAAGGAAAACGCCTTAGGGGTCAGACATTAGTACGTATTAAGTGGGTATATATTCCGCCAACTCACCATTGGGGGGCGACGTATAAAATGCGACGTAATAGGAAAACAACTACAGCCCAGCCAGTCACGCAGTCAACCAGACACAGTTCTCAACTGTATAGTATAACTCACATTTTGAATGACAAACCGCAAAAAAAAAACCGATACTGATAAGGTATTGTCACTATGATGAGTGGCGATAAATTCCATTTAATTGGCAAATGAAAACCGCGCGCATTTTTAACAGCCTTGCGTTGATTTTTATGTGCAATAAAGATTTGGGCTGTTCGTTTCTAGTTTACTACACTCAATACCCAAGCATATGAATGGGAAGCTTAAATTCGACTCTATAAAAGAGCAGGTAATGGTCGAAAACTTTCCACAGCCATAACTTTGTCAAATCTTATCCGAAAAAGTAACAAACCAAGGCCTTTTAAATACGGTTTGAGACCTGCAATACTACTAAGCTTTTTGTTAATGGTTTAAAGTTGAAAACGTGTGAATGCAAATACGAATTTAAGTCCACTTCGCGCTCCGCATGTTCAAATATTGTAATATAATTTTGAATTTCGAATTTAACTCTCTACAAAATCAACGAATCAAACCGTAATTTAAAACAGCTTGAAGCCATTAAGTTCAATTAAATAAAATAGAATTTGAAATTTAATAGATTTTAATGATAATAAATTGAACTTAACGAGCAAAGAATATTTATTAGGGAATTCATAATATACATACATACGAGGTGTGTTCAAAAAGTATCGCGAATTTTGTGTTTTTTCAGATATTATTTATTTATTCATGAATATCTATTTTGTCCCCTTCAAAGTAATCCCCATGAGATATTATACACTTGTGCCAACGGTTTTTCCAATCTTCGAAGCACTTCAAAAAATCATTTTTTTTTATCTTGTTCAGCTCCTCCTTCGATCCCGTCTTTATCTCGTCAAGCGTAGCGTAACGTCGTCCTTTCATGGGCCTCTTCAGTTTAGGGAACAAGAAAAAGTCACAGGGGGCCAGATCTGGTGCAATGCGTTATCGTGGTGCAATGCGAAATCCCAAATCATTGATAAAAATCGAATGGCATGAGCCAATCGATATGTCTAGCTCCTCAGCAACTTCTCTAACTGTGATTCGACGATTGGCCAATACCATTTTCTCCACTCCATTAATTTTTTCGTCTGTTGTTGAAGTGCTCGGGCGTCCGGCACGCTCTTCGTCGTTCACATCTTCTCGGCCTTCTGAGAACATTTTGTACCACCGATAAACGTTGCTTCGGTCCAAGGTAGCTTCTCCGTATGCCACAATCAACATTCGGAATGCATCCGCGCACTTAATTTCGTTTTTCACACAAAATTTGATACAGGTTCTTTGATCCATTTTTTTGAATAGGTAAAAATCGAAGACGATCCAAAACACGTGCAAGCAAAGCAGCTGTCAACAATTAAGTGAACATTCAAAATGGCCGAGCTTGTCGGCATAAGTGAGAGACATGAGTACCAACATAACGCTACAAAAAAATCGAAATTCGATTATACGTAACCCGCGAAAATTCAAAATTCGCGATACTTTTTGAACACACCTCGTATATATTCATTTAAGCATGATTTCTCATATTTCATTTAATTGTATTTCGAATTGTTCCTTCACATTTTTTATAGTGCTGCGCAGGGCGTAAACTTGCCGGAGCTGGGCAACTATGCCACGGGCATCTTCTATTTGGATGAGGCGCAGCATGTCGCCGCCGAGTTGGAGTTTAATGAGCTTGCCAAGAGTCTGGGTTTGTCGGTGCTCGCCTGGCGTACAGTTCCGGCCAATCAGCAGGCCATTGGCATCGTTGCCCGCAAATCGGAGCCGTTGTCGCGTCAGGTTTTCGTCGCTCGGCCCGCTGGAAGCGATGAGAAGTCGTTTGAGCGTCAGGTGTTCGTGCTGAGGAAGCGGGCGACTCATGAGCTGGGTAAGCCGGGCAGACGCTTCTATATCTGTTCGCTGTCGGATCGCACTGTCGTCTACAAGGGTCTGTTCACCTCGGATCAGCTGTGGGATTACTATACGGATCTCAAGGATTCCGATTTCGAGACGTATATGGCGCTGGTGCACACGCGCTTCTCCACCAACACCTTCCCTAGCTGGGAGCGTGCCCATCCGCTGCGTGTTCTTGCCCACAACGGGGAGATCAATACGCTGCGTGGCAATGTCAATTTGATGAAGGCCCGCGAGGGTGTTATGCAGTCCGACCTTTTTGGCGAGCAGCTCAAGAAGCTGTATCCCGTCGTCGAACCAAATCTCTCCGATTCGGGCTCCTTCGATTGTGTGCTCGAATTCATTACAATGGCCAGCGAGCGTTCGCTGCCGGAATCTGTGATGACCATGGTGCCGGAGGCATGGCAAAATGATCGCACCATGCCGCAGGAGAAGCGTGACTTCTATCAGTGGGCCGCCTGTGTAATGGAGCCCTGGGATGGTCCGGCACTCATTAGTTTCACGGATGGTCGCTTTATTGGCGCTGTACTGGATAGGAATGGATTGCGTCCGTCACGTTTCTATGTGACCAAGGATAATGTGCTGGTCATGGCCTCCGAGGTGGGTGTATACGATGTGGATCCATCTCAAGTGGCGCTCAAGAGTCGCTTGAAGCCCGGTCGCATGCTGCTCGTGGACACCAAGGAGCAGAAGCTCATCCAGGACATTGAGCTGAAGGCACGAATTGCCAAGTCGCGACCCCATTCGGACTGGCTGCAGCAGAAGGTGAGTGGGTTTTGAGGGATTCATTAGGTATCTATACACCTATATATATATATATATATACACATATACATATATACTCCCCATGAGACACTTTTGAGCACAACAACAACAGCAAAAACAACTGAATACATATTTATATTTGTATCGCTCTGTAATTGGTATTGCTCTCAATTTGTCCATTTCTCTCTGCCATGCTTACAATAATGTGATAATCGTTCACCTGTGGACCAATCCAGATGGTGAGTTGACGGCTCTCTTCCTGCTTCTCTCCTCTCGCTTTCTCTCTCTCACTGAGCCGTTATAGTCGTGTTAGCTATACGTTTGAGTTGCATCGCATGTGTCCTAGTTGCACAACTGCCTCAGAACTGTTGCTTTAATCCCTTTCGCCACCATTTTCCCTCGCCCAGATCACGCTTGATGAGATTCGCAATGCAAATGTGCTGAACACGCCCAGCGAGGAGCCAGCCAAGCCACCAGCCTCGCAGCGCGGCATCTTTGATCCACGGCTCTCGCTGTTTGGCTACACCACGGAGACGATCAACATGCTGCTGATTCCCATGTTCAAGAATAAGTAAGTAAAAGAGAGAACTAAACGAGGAGATGTTATCTCAACCTCTCCCTTTCTCTCTGCCCTTGTAGAAAAGAGGCACTTGGCTCCATGGGCAATGATGCACCGTTGGCTTGTTTGTCCGGCTTTCAGCCCATTCCGTATGAGTACTTTAAGCAGCTGTTCGCCCAGGTGACCAATCCACCGATTGATCCATTCCGCGAGAAGGTCGTCATGTCTATGCAGTGTCCCGTTGGGCCGGAGGCAAATCTGTTGCAGCCATCGGCACAGCAAGTGCATCGCATTTGGCTGCCCAATCCCATACTGAGCATTCCAGATACCCAGCTCCTGAAGCGCAATACGCATCGCGGCTGGAAGACCAAGGTCCTGGACATTACATTCCCATACAGTGATGGCTATCAGGGCTATCTCGATTGCATCGATCGCATATGTCGCGAGGGCGTCAATGCCGCCCAGGCGGGCTATCAACTGCTCGTCATTTCGGATCGTGAAGCTGGCGTCAATGAGCATGTGGCGGTTTCCGCTCTACTTGCACTGGGTGCACTGCATCATCGTCTGATTGAGACGCTGCAACGCATGAAGGTCGGCATCATTGTGGAGACGGCCGAGGCACGCGAAGTCCATCATGTTTGCGTCCTCCTGGGCTATGGCGCCGATGTCATTTGCCCCTATTTGGCCTTCGAGTTGGCTGAGGCTCTGCGAGATGATGGCGTCATTCCACCGGACACAACAAATAAACAGATCTATGCCGCCTACGCTCAGGCCATTGATACAGGCATTGCCAAGGTGATGGCCAAGATGGGCATCAGTACGCTGCAGTCGTACAAGAGCGCCCAGATCTTCGAGGCAGTTGGCTTGGGTAAGGAGCTAATTGACAAGTGCTTCCGTGGCACACAGAGTCGCATTGGTGGCGTCACTCTGGAGATACTCGCCAAGGAGGGCCTCGAACGTTTCCAGCTCACCTACGGCAAGGTGTCGCCGGATACGCGCATTTTGCGTAATCCCGGACAGTATCACTGGCGCCATGGCGGCGAGGCGCACATCAATGAGCCCAGCTCCATTGGCAGTCTGCAGGAGGCGGCCGTCAACAACAACCAGAACGCCTTTGAGGCCTTCAAGAGGACCACCCTGGAGAGTGTCAAACAATGCGCCCTTCGTGGTCAACTGGAGTTTGTTGATGATCGCCAGAAGATCAACATTGACGAAGTGGAGCCAGCTAGCGAGATTGTTAAGCGGTATGTGGGAAGTTTCTAACGATTCCAACTGATCTTTAACTGATTACTACTCATTCCCTGTTCAGATTCGCCACTGGTGCCATGAGCTTTGGCAGTATCTCGCTGGAGGCACATCAGACGCTGTCCATAACCATGAATCGCATTGGCGGCAAGAGCAACACCGGCGAAGGCGGCGAGGACTCTGATCGCTATCTGAGTAAGTCCAGGAGCGAGGATCTGTATTAGGTATATATATGATACAATTTCAACACCCTTTGCA
Organism: Drosophila basisetae; assembly: GCA_035041595.1. Taxonomy (NCBI): domain Eukaryota; kingdom Metazoa; phylum Arthropoda; class Insecta; order Diptera; family Drosophilidae; genus Drosophila; species Drosophila basisetae. The sequence goes on from JAWNLB010000020.1 coordinate 533,737, forward strand.
GATCAAGATCCGAATCACAGTCGTCGTTCGGCCATCAAGCAGGTGGCTTCGGGTCGCTTTGGTGTGACCGCCTCGTATCTGGCCAATGCGGATGATTTGCAGATCAAAATGGCTCAGGGTGCCAAGCCCGGCGAGGGTGGCGAGCTGCCCGGCTACAAGGTGACGAAAGATATTGCCAAGACCCGGAAATCGGTACCGGGTGTGGGTTTAATATCGCCACCACCACATCACGATATCTACTCTATTGAGGATCTGGCCGAGTTGATCTACGATCTCAAGTGCTCCAATCCCAATGCACGCATCAGTGTCAAACTGGTCTCCGAGGTGGGAGTGGGCGTTGTAGCTTCTGGCGTTGCCAAGGTGGGTTCTGCAACTAAAAATGTGCTGATCCTTTACTGAAATACTCCTCCCTTACAGGGCAAAGCTGAGCATATTGTCATTTCTGGACATGATGGCGGCACCGGCGCCAGCTCCTGGACGGGCATTAAGAACGCTGGTCTGCCATGGGAATTGGGCATTGCTGAAACGCATCAAGTACTTGTTTTGAATAATCTACGATCGAGGTAAGTTTCCGACCAGCACACCCCAAAACATGACCCCAAAAAAAACACACACTCTCCAATCCCCCACTTGTTACTAATCATGAAAGAAACATATTACTGAAGAGCGCCTGGTTATCCCAGATGACAGCGTTGGACGAGATTATTGAGATTAACTCGTTGATTATCTGATTGAGTTGCGGACCACCGATCAACAGATCAGTATTGCAATGGATAAAGGAAACTGATCGATATTCCTACACATAAAACTCGATGGTGTCGATATCGCTGCTGTGTTTCGAGATTGCTGAATTGAGATATATTTATATATATATATATATATAGCCTGATTGCTTACGCAAATTATTGCAAACCAATTGATAATGATTCAGAACCGAACCGAATTGAACCGCATTGAACCGATCGGTGTCCATCCTTGCTCACTTGCTCGCTCGCTCGCACGATCGTCGCGCCGCGCTGTGCTCCATTCGTAATTTCTTCTCATTACTTTGACCCGCTTGTTGAATCCTTGGTTAACATTGCATTCCTTTTTATGTCATATCTTCCTACTCCTCCACCTCAACCTGGGATCGTTGGCATCAATCAGAGTGGTCGTTCAGGCGGATGGACAACTACGCACGGGTTTCGATGTCGTCGTCGCTGCTCTCCTTGGCGCAGATGAGTTTGGCTTCAGCACAGCTCCGTTGATTGTCATGGGTAAGCATGGAATACTTGAACTTTAGGCTTTGAGCTCAAGCTGATTAATCTCTTCATCTGCAGGCTGCACTATGATGCGCAAGTGTCATTTGAACACCTGTCCCGTGGGCATTGCCACACAGGATCCGGTGCTGCGAAAGAAGTTTACTGGCAAGCCGGAGCATGTGATTAACTTCTTCTTCATGCTCGCTGAGGATGTAGGTTATCTGTGTTTTTTTTTTTATTACATTTGTCGTTTGGAATTTAGAATTGCCGAAAATTAGTACTTTTCCCAATGTCTTGCCAGAAAGAGAACCAATTAGATTGTTTTTTTGTACATACGAGGTGTGTTCAAAAAGTATCGCGAATTTTGAATTTTCGCGGGTTACGTATAATCGAATTTCGATTTTTTTGTAGCGTTATGTTGGTACTCATGTCTCTCACTTATGCCGACAAGCTCGGCCATTTTGAATGTTCACTTAATTGTTGACAGCTGCTTTGCTTGCACATGTTTTGGATCATCTTCGATTTTTACCTATTCAAAAAAACGTCGTCCTTTCATGGGCCTCTTCAGTTTAGGGAACAAGAAAAAGTCACAGGGGGCCAGATCTGGGGAATACGGTGGCTGCGTCATCATTAGTGTGTTGTTTTTGGCCAAAAAGTCGCGCACAAGCAACGATGTGTGAGCAGGGGCGTTATCGTGGTGCAAAAGCCAATTTTTGTTCTTCCACAAATCCGGGCGTTTCTGGCGGATTGCTTCGCGCAAATTGCGCATAACTTGCAGGTAATATTCCTTATTGACCGTTCTACCCTGTAGCAAGAACTCATGATGCAATCGAAGAAAACTGTCAGCAAAACTTTCACATTCGACCGAACTTGGCGCGCTTTTTTCGGTCTTGGTTCGTGCGGCAGCTTCCGTTGAGATGATTGAGCTTTGGTTTCCACGTCGTAACCATAAACCCACGATTCGTCACCAGTTATGACCCTGTGGAGCAAATTTGGGTCGTCGCGGACAGAGTCCAACATCTCATTAGCAATGTTCATGCGATGCTGTTTTTGGTCGCAATTGAGCAATTTTGGTACGAATTTCGCGGCGACCCGTCTCATGCCCAAATATTTGATAAAAATCGAATGGCATGAGCCAATCGATACGGAATGCATCCGCGCACTTAATTTCGTTTTTCACACAAAATTTGATACAGGTTCTTTGATCCATTTTTTTGAATAGGTAAAAATCGAAGACGATCCAAAACACGTGCAAGCAAAGCAGCTGTCAACAATTAAGTGAACATTCAAAATGGCCGAGCTTGTCGGCATAAGTGAGAGACATGAGTACCAACATAACGCTACAAAAAAATCGAAATTCGATTATACGTAACCCGCGAAAATCCAAAATTTGCGATACTTTTTGAACACACGTCGTATAATATCTCATGGGGATTACTTTGAAGGGGACAAAATAGATATTCATGAATAAATATCTGAAAAAACACAAAATTCGCGATACTTTTTGAACATACCTCCACACCTATAGTAAAATAATAGAGTTATTAGAATTATGCTGAAAATGGAATTCACTTTAGAATCGAAGCTTTCTGATTTCCATGCGATTATTCATATTCACATTAAGCTCCTACTAATTTCACTCATCTCTCTTCGTCTCTCCTTTTCTCTCTTTCTCTTTTATAGATTCGACAAATCATGGCCAATTTGGGCATACGCAAGTTCCAGGATTTAATTGGACGCACCGATTTGTTGCGTGTTGCCAGTCAACGCGGAACCAAGGCTAGCCATTTGGATCTCAGCTTGCTGTTGAAGCCGGCACTGGAACTGCGTCCGGGCACCAATATTGTGGGTGGCTCTGTTAAGCAGGATTTCCAGCTGGGGAATCGTGCCGATAATCAGCTGATTGCCCGCGCCCAGCAGATCTTCAATGGTGCCGAAGATAATATCACCGTCAAGATGGGCATACACAATGAGGAGCGCGCATTTGGTTCCACGCTGTGCTATCACATTGCCTGCAAGTATGGCGAGGCTGGTCTGCCCAGTGGCAAGACCATCGATATCTTCCTGGAGGGATCGGCTGGCCAGAGTTTCTGCGCCTTCTTGGCGCGTGGCGTCAACGTCACCCTGAAGGGCGATGCCAACGATTATGTGGGCAAGGGTTTGTGTGGTGGCAACATCATCATCAGTCCACCAGACACCGCATCCTTCGAGTCGCATCTCAATGTGATCGTGGGCAATGTGTGTCTCTATGGCGCCACCGAGGGCAACGCCTATTTCCGGGGCATTGCCGCCGAGCGCTTCTGTGTGCGCAATTCCGGCGTGACGGCCGTCGTCGAGGGTGTTGGTGATCACGGTTGCGAGTATATGACGGGTGGATTGGTTGTCATCCTTGGCTTGACGGGACGCAACTTTGCCGCAGGCATGTCCGGTGGCATTGCCTATGTTTATGACATTGATGGCTCCTTCAAGCCCAAGGTTAACCCGGAGTCCGTGGAGCTGTTACCACTACAACTCGCCGAGGATGTAGCTCTGGTAAAGCAGCTACTCACTGACTTTATTACCAAAACGAACTCGAAAGTGGCCCAAGAGCTGCTGCAGAATTGGGAGCACGAGCAGTCTAAGTTTGTTAAGGTATTCCCCTATGAGTATCAGAAGGCCCTCAAGGATATGGCCGAACAGGCAGCCGTGGAGCAACCGGTTAAGGTGTCAGCCATTGAGAATGGCAACGGCAAGCATGAGCCGCACATCAAGGACATCGAGGAGGCCATCCAGGATGTGGCCCTGGAGCAGAAGCGTGCCGATCGTGTCCTGGATAAGCTACATGGCTTCGTTAAATACAAGCGAGAGTCGGCCCCGTATCGCGACGCAAGCGTTCGTCAGCAGGACTGGAACGAGGTCTACAACTTGCCGCATGTGCGCAAGAACCTCAGGATGCAGGCAGCCCGTTGCATGGAGTGCGGTGTCCCATTCTGTCAGTCCAATTCGACGGGTTGCCCTTTGGGCAACATCATACCCAAGTGGAATGATCTCGTTTTCCATGGCGAATGGCAAGAGGCCCTGCGTCAACTGTTGCAAACCAATAATTTCCCCGAGTTTACCGGTCGCGTCTGTCCAGCACCGTGCGAGGGCTCCTGTGTCCTCGGGATCTCGGAGCCGGCTGTGACCATCAAGAATATCGAATGTGCCATCATTGATCATGCCTTCGAGCAGGGCTGGATTAAGCCTGAGATCCCTGAAACGCGTACCGGCAAGCGGGTGGCCATTGTGGGTTCCGGTCCATCCGGCCTGGCTGCTGCCCAACAACTCAACCGTGCTGGACACTTTGTGACGGTCTTTGAGCGCAATGATCGCGTCGGCGGACTGCTGCAGTACGGCATTCCAACAATGAAGCTATCCAAGGAGGTGGTCAAGCGACGAGTCGATCTCATGGCCGATGAGGGCGTCGAATTCCGCACCAATGTCCACATTGGCAAGGACACCAGCGCCGAGAAGTTGGTTCACGGGTGAGTTTTGAGGGAGATATAAAATATTAATTTTTGCTCAATCTAAACCCAATCCCTGATAGCTATGATGCCGTGCTTTTAACCACTGGCTCCACTTGGCCAAGGGATCTGCCGCTGGCCAATCGAGATCTGCAGGGTATTCACTTTGCCATGGAGTTCCTTGAGGCGCAGCAGAAGAAGCAACTGGGTGGCAAGAAGGAGATCATTTCGGCCGAGGGCAAGAATGTTATCATCATTGGTGGCGGCGACACTGGTTGCGATTGCATTGCGACCTCCTTGCGTCAGGGCGCCAAGAGCATTACCTCGTTTGAGATATTGCCAGAGCCGCCGGCAAAGCGTGCCGAGGATAATCCCTGGCCACAGTGGCCGAAGGTATTCCGTGTGGACTACGGGCACGAGGAGGTGCGTCTCAAGTGGGGCAAGGATCCGCGTCAGTACTGCACTACGACCAAAGAGTTTGTGGGCGAGAATGGTCACATCAAGGGCGTGAACACCGTTGAGGTTGAGTGGACCAAGTCGGAGACGGGCCAGTGGCGCATGCAAGAAGTAGCCGGATCGGAGAAATATTTTGCCGCTGATCTGATACTGTTGGCCATGGGCTTCCTCGGGCCCGAGAAGTCGGTGTCCAGTGAGTTGGCCCTGGAACTGGATCCGCGCGGAAACATCAAGGCCACCAATGGACAGTATGGCACCTCCAATCCCAAGGTCTTTGCAGCGGGCGGTAAGTCGATCAGCTTAGTTGAGTTGACTGGAACAGCATCGTTTAAGATTGCTTTTTATTGCAGATTGCCGCCGTGGTCAATCATTGGTGGTGTGGGCCATTACGGAGGGTCGTCAGGCAGCGCGCCAAGTGGACTCCTATCTCACGGGCAAACCCAGTGGTTTACCTGGTCCCGGCGGCGTCATTGATCCCACTGTACCCAGGTCCTAAGTACCTGATCAAGATGATAATGTCGATGTCGATGTCAATGTGGATGAGGATGTTGATGTGGATACGGGGAGTTTGTTTGTGTGCGTGCATCGTCTTTAGCATAGAAAAATTCGTGGATTTTCGCCTCGAAAAACAATTTGCAATTTGTGATTTTTATTTTCGCGATTTTAGTTTAGTTTACACATTACACAAAACAAAACAAAAAAGACTTGAGTTTTTTTTCACTATTAAACACGATTTTCGCTTTTGGTTTTATTTGATGATGCCACGCCCACAAGGCGTTGCTGGCCAGGCTAGCTGTCGCGATGCCCTCCAAAAACGATGATGAAAATGTTGCAATGAGAGATTGAGTCAATTAAGAGTGCAAAACGAATGTTTGGCAAACAAAATAATTAAACCCAACAAATTGGGAGGGTCTTAAACCAATATCCAAATTTCAAGGACAATAACTAGAAATTAACCGTTTATGCGTTACGTAAAAAAAGCTATAACATTACATAATCGATATATGCATTATTCTGTTCAAACATTGATATTGTACTTATTTGAATTATGTTTCTAGAGCTGTTTTTTAAAAAATGACAAATTGGTATGCTGAATTCCCAAATATTAATATTATTAATTACCGCACTGAACCACAAAAGATATGTAACCAACCCAGCCTACACACGCGAGTATATCAAATTGCATTTGTAGATGTTGTTTGTTTTTTGAGCTACAACTGATCTTGAAGTGCAAAGTACCTACATACTATTTACAATATGTATTATAATATTACTATTGGTATTTTTAAAGCCACATGTTACATAAATGTCCCTTTGGCAAGCTACCATTCTATATATATATATGTACGTTTAACCAGCTTAATCTGAATTACAATATAGACCTTCGATATATATTTACATATATACATACAAACTTATATGTGAAATGAAATGGTGAAGTATTCAATATAATAAAGTGTTGCTAGCAAAAATTCAAAGTGCCTTCTATTTTTGCGCAAATGTGTTAGCTAACAAAAAGTTCAGTGCTACAACACTAGTCGATGTATATAAGAGCATCAGAGCAACTGGCGTGCTATCGATTGTCGTAAACGATATGTATCGCTTGTCAGTGTGTACATGTGAAACACATCAAAAAATAGCACTTCTTTTCGCCATAAGGCAGCACTGTGCGACTTTTGCACGCGTATTTTTGTGCAGGTTTCGTGTGGAAATTCATAGTTATTTGTTGCGAAAATAGTTGAAAAAGAATCGCAATCATGGCACAATTCGATCTAACACGTATCAATTGTCAATATTTGGACAGACATTTGACTTTTCCACTTCTGGAGTTTTTGTGCGGCAAGGAGGTTAGAAAAAAATTGCAGCTTTGTGTCGCCGTCATCATTAAAATTGCTAATCGGCCTTTGTTTTGTGCATGTATTCTTGCAGATCTACAATCAGCAGGAGCTACTGGAATACATTCTGGACACGGTGAACAAGACAAACATGATCGATTACACCATGGATACGCGCAAGCGTCTCAATCTTAGCCAGGATATGCCGGATGAATTGGTCCAACGTAAATCCGATGTTCTGGCCACATTGAAGCAGCTGCAGAATGAAGTGGCGCCCATCATGAAAGCCACCGACATCCTAAAGAACGGCGAGAGCATGAAGGATTCGAAGACCTTTGTGAATGCCCTGCAAAAGGACTACAACTTCAAGGTGGAGCATCTGGAGAGCGCCTACAAATTGGCCAAATATTTGTACGAGTGCGGCAACTATCAGGAGTCCACGTCGTATTTGTATTTCTGTCTCATTGTCATGTCACCGAACGATAAGGTGAGTCCCAAAGTGTTAATATTAGCGGAATTGGATTCATATCTGCCTCCCTTGCAGAATTATCTGAATGTGCTGTGGGGAAAGTTGGCTGCTGAGATTCTGACCCTCAATTGGAACACCGCGCTGGAGGATTTGACCCGTCTGCGTGACTACATTGATAGCGCCAATTTCTCGACCATTCAGGCGCTGCAGCAGCGCACCTGGTTAATTCACTGGTCCGTGTTGGTCTTCTTCAATCATCCGAAGGGACGCGATCTCATCATTGAGATGTTCTTGTACAAGCCACTCTATCTGAACGCCATACAGACGATGTGTCCGCATATTATGCGTTATCTGGCCACCGCTGTTGTCATTAATCGGACGCGTCGCAATGCTCTCAAGGATTTGATAAAGGTCATACAGCAGGAGTCGTACACGTACCGGGATCCCATCACCGAGTTCCTCGAGTGTCTCTATGTGAACTTTGATTTCGAGGGCGCTCGCTTGAAGTTGCACGAGTGTCAAACGGTTATTTTGAACGATTTCTTCATTGTCGCCTGTCTCAATGAGTTTGTGGAGGATGCACGTCTGATGATCTTCGAGACATTCTGTCGTATCCATCAGTGCATCACCATTAGCATGTTGGCCGACAAGTTGAACATGAAACCCAACGAGGCCGAATGCTGGATCGTCAATTTGATTCGTAATGCACGTCTCAATGCCAAGATCGATTCGAAGCTGGGCCATGTGGTGATGGGCACACAGCCGCTGAGTCCCTATCAGCAGCTGGTGGAGAAGATTGACTCGCTGTCGATGCGCTCGGAGCATTTGGCCGGTCTAATTGAGCGTAAGAGCAAACAAAAGAATCAAGAATCGGCCGACTCCTGGAAGTACTATTAAGCATTAGATAAACTATTATTTTCTGTATTCAAACCGTGGTAGGCAATGCCTGTCCGCAATCGTCACATGGCGAGAATAAAACAACATCTCTTTTCGCAGCCTGAACACCATTTTCATACGGTTCTCTTCTCCATATATATACGAGTATATAGCGATATCGGCATTACTCAGCACTTATATATGCTCAACATTGATTTTATTTCCACACGGAATATAATAAGTTACAAAACAATTGGGATAGCGGATTTGGACCGCGACTATTTGACATTTGACATTCCAATTTTTCTAACCTATACATGCATAAATTTCCTAATCTATTTCCTAGCTGTACTAGTAGTTGCAGATCTCTAGATTGTACCAATGACTGTGCGCCTAGCGCCGGAACGGAGAAGGTCATACGATTAATTGCTACCGCAATTTATCCTTTGCCGCCGATGGCTTAACCACCATCCAGGCACGCGTTGGCAAATTCTGCAAATGGACGATCCATTTGCGGACGACCAGCAGCCAAATGATGCCATAGACGACGCACACCATCGCCTCCATGTAGTAGCCATCAAAGGTGATTTCACACTTGCCAGCAGCAGACAAACATTCCTGCAGAAGATTACCAAAATTAATCACACTACTCTAGTGGACCTTATGGGAGACGTAAGACTTGCCTGTTGTCTTTCCTTGTTGACGCAGAGATTGTCCGGCTGCGTGGTGCACTGTTTCAGCGTTAGCACATCCACCAGCCAGAGCACCACCGTGTTGGGCCAATTGCCACCGAGATTGCACAGTGTGTTGAGGAATGTCATGTAGGTGCCACCGACAGCGGGATCCGATATCTTGGCAAAGAATGCCATGGCGGCCACAAACATAGAGTAGAGGAATACCTGATAGCAGCCATAGCTGATGATGAGCATCACATAGTAATACAAAGGCACCTCGCCACCAGAGATAATATATGGCGTCGCATAGGCGATCATTGTGCCGAGGGAAGCCAGAGCAATGCGATAGGGTATCGCCTTCAAATAGACATCCATGGGACGCGGTCCATTTGTGTATTTGCCCACAAGAATGGGCAATATGAGTTGCAGTGGAATGATGGGAATTGCTAGCAGGGCCAGTTTCTCCTTGGGTACGCCAGCATCGATAAGCTTCAACGAAGTGACCGCATCGGAGGCGGCAAATGTTACTTTGACTGTGAGCAGAATGCCAGCAAGGATCTGCACGGGTCGCTTGCGCACCATGTCCCACAGCACCTTGTAGCTCTCGTGGATGTTCAACTCGTGCTCCACCTTGTAACGGGCCTCCGTGTGCGCATCCTCAATGTCATTCTCACGCTTGAAGACTGCCACCAATGTTGTGGCCACAATGAACACGATGCCCCAGAACCAGAGGAAACGTGGTAACGTTATCATGCCCACATCCTCGGGCACACTGCGCAAATAGGAGTTGCAAAAGTCCTTTGACTCGAGCGCAATGAACACCACATAGCCAAAGAAGTAGCCAGCCGTTTGGCCCACACTGTTGCATGTGGAAGCGTAGCCGACGTTGCAACGCTTCAGCATCGTCAGGGCCCAGCCATCGACGGCGATGTCTTGCGTGGCGGCCAGAAAGTTCAGCAGAAAGAAGATCAGCGTCAGCAAGGGCACATTCGGATCCAAACCATTGCCGCCCAGCCAGCGATCCACATGAGCCGATAGCAGCAGCATAAAGGCGCCCAACAGATACTGCACCGGCACCAGCCACGACTTGCGTCGTCCAAAGCGTCTTACATACAACGAGTCCACAATTGGCGCCCATAGCAACTTGATGCTAAATGGCCAATAGGCAAAGGAAAATTCCGCTTGCTGTTTGTAGCTGGCACCACGATTCTGCAGCAGCATGGGAACAGCTGCGATTAGGCCAATGGGTATGCCCTGCAGTATGTAGAGGAACAGAAGGATGGCAATGTTGCGTCTATCGCCACGTATATCGGGCTTATCCTCCTTATGCCCTAACTCAGATGTCTCGACGAGCTCATGGCCATCTTTCGTGTGACCTCGACGACGTGCAGACATCTTGATGCCTGTCAACGTGAAATGTGCAATGTGTGTCTGTTGATTTTTAGGCGATTGATTTGCGCTTACCCACAGCTGCTCTAATCAGTATCAGTACTCAAATAATAATAATAACAACGATCAGTAGGTCCACGTCAGTTAAAGTCGGCAAGAGTTCGACAATCCGTTCAAAATATTTTTGTATTTATGTATTTGCAACTAATGCGCCATTATTGTCCATCGATGTTTAATAATAAAAAAAAATTAATAGATGTGGTTGGATTTACAGCGTGACGATGTGGCGACGGTTTGTTGACGTTTGCGTGTCGCTGCCGCAAATATTTTTCATATTTAGTACGACGATTCTCCGATTCTCTTGACCATCATCAGCATATCGAAAGCTGCTGCCCAGTATCGATAGGTGTATCGATAGCATATTCAAAATGCACGACACAACGGATGTTCGGATAATCAATTTCGAATGCTGCAACGCACAACGGATACTTACAAATATCCATTTCCGCACTGAGCCTATTTAATTTAAGTATTTGTACTCCCATGAAAACACATAATGCTGTTATTTTAAGTGGTTCGGGCTTTTGCTTTGCTCATACATTTCTGTCTGCGAATACATATTGGTATAATTAAATTACAATCAAAACTTAAGTATTCATGTGCTGTTACAGGCTCCAAAGCGAAATCACGATTAACAGATTCCATTTTCAATACAAATTCATATTTTTAAAACAGGTTTCAATCTTCTCTTCTTTTTTTAAAAAAAAAGTCTAACACATTTGAGACAGTAACTTTTTGCTTAGCTTATCTAATAAAGATTTTTAATTGAGACTGGCTGGCTTGGCTGTGTGTATGTGTTTGTGTGTGTTGTATGTTTGTGTTGTTTGTGTGTTGTATGTTTGTGTTGTATGTTTGTGTTGTGTGTGTGTGGTATGTTTGTGTTATGTGTGGCGTGTACGATTGATAAAGTCGCATTTCTGCATGCTCTCTTTCATTGACTCTTCTTGTTTTTACGTTGATCATCGACGTAATCAGTTTTTCCATTAACTGTTCAATTTTGTTTTTTTGTTTGTTTTTTTTTTCTATGCTTTTTTTCATTTACTTTGCGCTTGCCTGGCGTGCTTCAGTTAAATAAACTGTGGAAGGTTGCTGCAACTGATGGCCCTGCTTCTTATTTGGCTGGGGATCCACAGAAAACGGACTCCTCCCACTTGTGGTGCACCTCGGGCGTCAGATTGCTAATATGCACGTGCACAGCCTGATGTTTCTCGAACTTTGGCGGAATGGCGCACAACCGATACTTGACCTCATCACCCTCCATGGGCACATATTCACCTTCAATGCTGCGATTTCCAAAAGAAATACACAATGAAAAATTATAATGACTAAACAGAAAAAAATTTCAAGGTGCATTATTTAATTGACTCACTCGGAAACATGGCAGAAAACGTCCTCGCCGCCGCCATTGGGCTTTATGAAGCCATGTCCTTTGGTGCGGCTAAAAGATTTCACAACACCGCTAACAACTGGATTTTCCATGGCGCGTGCCGAACTGTTTTTGTTGTTGTTGTGCGCGCGCGCGTGTTTTTTTTTTTTTTTTTTTTTTGTAAGCAAAATTGTGGAGCAAGGAGGAGAAGCAGACAATTAAATCAATGCAAGATGAGAACGAATAAGTAAAGAGTAGGCTGTTAAGGGGGTGGGGGCAGGACTTACGTTGAGGCCGTGCGTGTGCGTCGCGTGATTATTGGGCTCGGTAGCTGCAGCGAAGCGTTTGGACTATGGCTATTTTGATGATAAATTGGCGGCTTCGTGGACAGCATCTTGTCGGGTGTTTTTGGCTCGGCCATTGCTGTTGCTGTTATTTCCTGTTAGCGGCAAGCGGGTGATGTAAGTGTTGGAAGTATTAAATTTTTGTTTAGCGTTTCCCACACTGACACAACAACACTCTGGCACACTCTGTGTGGACAGCAGCCAAGTCTGTGAAATGTGGGATGTTGAGTTCAAGGCCACAGCGGTTAGTCAGCAGCAAATTGCTCAACACACACACACACGCAAAGTGTGTTTCAATTGTCGCTTACCTAAATCGCCAGTGAATGTTAATTGAACGCACTTCCACCCAATGTAAAGGGTCTCGTATTTCAATGCTCTGTAATTTATATCAAGTTTACTAATACTGATGCAATTTGGTTGCCAAACTCTGCAATGGCAGCGTGCCGGCAAATAACTAATACCGAAAAACGCGCGACAGTTTTACAATTTGTGTTTAGCTTGACGCTCACAATCAACTTTGCAACTATTTAGGCGTAATTTTCGCACAATTCATATGGCTAATAAGCAATTTAAATCGGTTCGTTTTCGTTCCAAAACCAAAAATGAATGGCGTCGGCGGCGTCAAAAATGTTTGTAGAGCACCTAGAGTAGAACACTTCGATACCACACACTTTGTACTCGATTAATTTTTGTTACGGGCACTGCTGCCAGATGAGCAGCGCTGCCAGATGTCGCAATTTAAAATGCACAACATCGACGCGCACTATCTACTAATTTTACTATCCGTATTGAAACAAAACAAAATTATTAGGGCGCTGAGCCCTTAGGCTATATCTGTATTCATTTTATTGGATCAAAATTATCACTAACTGTATTGCTTGTATTTAGAGAAAGGAGTTAGGAGATGAGTGACAGCGACACGGATACATCTGAAGAGAGCAGCGATAGTCAGGACATTCAGCCCGTGTTGCGACGTCATCGGGGGAATCGTTTGCAGCGCATGGGACCCACTCAGGATCAGGAGCGTGTCGGGCAAAACTTACTGATTGCGGCCGTTTTGGATGAGTCAGAGCAGTCAGAGGAGGCGGATGAGGCTGAAATAGATGCTGAAATAGATGCTGAAGCAGAGGCTGAAGTAGATGCTGAAGTAGATGCTGAAGTAGAGGCTGAAGTAGAGGCTGAAGTAGAGCGACCATTGCCGTTGCCGCAACGTAGGTTGACTGTGGAATCGATCAGTGATCCAGCTGCATCGCGTGAACAATCCGATGATGAGGAGGCGCCACCTGTTGAGCAAGACGGTGTAATTCCAGATGGTGATGATGATCAACCATCAACATCCCGACGAGCACAGCCTGAACAGCAGCACCCGCCAAATGAATCCTTAATAGTTCTCGATTCACAATCGCCACCAAAAAAAAGGAAGCGTCCATCGGAGGTGACCAGTGGTAATGTGGGCACACCAGTGGCCAAGGCAAACGATGAGGAGGTGGACGATGGCATGACATGTCCCATATGTCTGGAGGCGTGGGAGATGAGCGGTGATCATCGTTTGGTCTCGCTGCGTTGTGGCCACTTATTCGGCGACTCCTGCATTCGACGTTGGCTCATCGAGAGCCAACGCCAGTCGTCAGTCAAGGTGTGTCCGCAGTGCAAGACAAAGGCCACCAACCGTGATATCCGGTGCCTCTATGCAAAGCGTTTGCGTGCCATCGATCGCACCGAGGAGTATAAGATGCGATGCGACCTGGACGCTGAGCGTCGTCGCGCGCAGAATCTAGTCACAGAACTGGCCACTGTGAAGATGGAACACTCGGTGACCGCTAGTAAATTGAAGGCTGTGCAGCTTGAATGCGATCGGTTGAGTTCGCTGGTGCGTGCCGACTGCAATCGAGGGGAAATTGGCAGTGAAGTGGGTCTCAAGGCTCTGAGTTTGTTGCCACGACATCGCCTGTATATGGAGAAGAACTTTGACATTACTCGCGATCCGGGTTGCCGGGTGATGCTCTATTCGGCGCAGCACACAATGCTTGTGGCCTCGCAGAAGAGTCCACATGCGATGTTCTCGGGCTACGGTTTGCGCTTCATCCATCCAGTCACCTTCAAACTGTTGAATTTCCTGCACACCTCGGGCATGTTGGTACGCGACATAGCGTTCAGCGAGACCCAGCACATGTTATCGGTGGCCAGTCGGGAGTCGCGTGTCAAGGCATTCGACAGTCGGATGCGTCACTGCTGCAGCGCCGTCTCCGCCCACGATAAGCTGCTCTGGTCGTGTGCCGTAGATCGCGACGCACGTGAGCATATCCTGTATGCGGGCGATTTGCGCGGCGGCGTCTACGTTTATGATGTTCGCTACCCGGATAATATCCTCAGCGAGTTTCAGTCAACAGGTAAGCACATTTGGACACATCTATTGCCATATTCAGACACTTATCCATCTTGTGCGCAGATAACTTTAGTCCGGTGATCAACATTGCTGCGGTGCCCCCTGGCAAAATGTTCCCATATGGTGGCTTTCTCGTCTGTCAGCTGGGCATATTGACATTCTATGAGTATGTGCACGACACGGCGGTGCCCACGCGTCTGAATGTGGCCGGTCCATTCCTCTCCATGCAGTACGATGCTGTGCAAGATTCGTTGCTGATCTCGGCACGCAACAATGCCCAGTATCCACAATCGCGTTTCATACTTGGCAAGCTGCTGAAAGTGGATGGTGTGCCAGTGCTCAAGATTAGAGCCACTGTTTTTGGCTCATCCGGAACACCGTACATAACACGGCCCACACAGCTGGGCGTGGAGGATAATACGCTAATTGTGGGCTATCTGCAGGATAGCAAGCAGCTGATGATGTATGATGTGCGGCGCGAGGAACGCGTCCAAACGGTGCCCGTCAACGAGGTTGTCTACGACATCTGTCAATTGCGCACCTCGACCGGCTTGTATCTGGCCGCCCTCAACGAGTGCAAATGTCGCATCTACAAGGTGAACAGCAGTCAAAACTGAAGAATCTGACAATTCTTTTGCTGTACAAAAGCTGTGGGCTAATTGACTGGTTTTCCCCCAATAAGTTAAGCAGATTAATTTAGTTTAGTTAGTCGATAGTTAAAAGAGTAGCAATATGTTTCCATTGTGACATTTTATTTAAACATTCTCATGCAGTTGCTTCACACACACAAACATGAAATATATTTGTATAAGTTATAATGTTTTTGTTTACTGTATCACTTTGCACACAAGATCTTGACCATTATGCTAAAATCTATAGCAATATCTGTGTTTAAAGACCTTTTGATTCGAGTGTTTCAATTTTGGTTTTCGTTTCATTTTGCGCGGACCTTGTCTAAACATTTATAAGTAATTCATTTTGAATTTGATTATAGTTTCTTCTATTTGTTTTTTGTTTGTTTGTGATGAAAATGATCATAATAATGAACATGGTTGGAAAAAATGTACTGTGTTATTATTAATATACATATAAAGCTATAGAAAAATTGTATTGCGCTGGCATAGATTCTAAGTGAATTTTAAACCAAAATAAATACAAATCTCAATGTCCGACTTTATATTTTAATCGTCGCCCATTGGGACAGTCTCAAAAGTTAAACACATGTTTAAATTGTATATATATATATATGTATATATATATATATATATATATATATATATTCTTTTATGCGTTCTCCTGTTTGCGTACTAAAACTAATTGTTTGATTTTTTGTTGTTGATTTTGTTATTATTATTGTTGTTATTTTGAGTCTTTTGCTATAGTCCCCCGGTTACTATGTAAAATTGTATCAAAAAAGATCGTTGGTCAAAGGTTTTTAACTCGCTCGTTAAACCGCTCAGCTATATGGTTTATATATACTATATATTTCTATATATGATGAATATGTAGAGTTGTAGAATGTGTATGTGTTTGTGTATGTGTGTTGGATAGTTGAAAGACGCCGAATTATGTCAATACTTTTCAAGTATTTATTTTGTTTATGTTTTATTTGTGTGTGTGTTTTGGGTGTCTGTTAAGATTAAAGAATACATTATCGTAGATATATGTATTTGTATATGTATATGTTTATGTTTATGTTTATGCTTTAGTCGAGACATACATATACTTAGATGAAGATGCTGCTGTGGAGTTACGGGCTATACTACTACATATATGCATATAGACGAGAACTTACAACTTAAATAATTGTCGAAGAACTAAATGTACAGTTATGTATTTCGTATATAAACACTAGATTCACTTAGGCTAAACTAAACTCGAAATGAAATTAAAATTTTTTTTTTTTTTGGAGGGGGCTTAAAAGCGATAGGGGAAGAAACGAAACTCTTGCAAGGCTGTAAAGAAATTCGCCAAACTTTGTCATAGATGATGTGTAATGTATAGAGGGAGTTTAGATTGGGATTGGTTTTTGATCGTGGCTTAATCGACGCGCGCATAGCGCGGAACAATATCCTTGCTAATCCAGTAGTTGCAGTGCTCCAGATCCTCCTGCGACTGCGCGTCCTGCCCGACAATGATGACCCGGCGACGCGATTCAAATGTCTGAACCGTGCCATGGGAGACATAATAGTAGAAGAGTTGCTGCATCGCCGAGACAAAGCGTCGCTGCTCCACAGTATGTGGCTCGTAGCGTCCCAGTATGGCCTGGACATCGGCATCGACGGTGGCCAACTGATCATCGCCCTCGCCCTGGGTGACCACATAGAAGGGCACACTCGGCTGAAGGCGGGCATTTGTCAGCAGCGGGCAAACCGTTTGAATATCCGTTATGATGGCCACCAGTGACGCATAATTGGTGGCATTGTAGCGCTGAATGATCTCATCGGTTAGGCCAAGTTCGCCTAGTTTGGAGGCCTGCAGATACGAGCGCACCTCCTCTGCAGTCCAATTGGCGTGCCGTTCGCGGAGTTTCAACGTGTGCGCCTCGTGGGCGGTGGCGCCCATCACGTAACGTGGGTGCTGTAACTGGCTGGCGGTGGGCACCTGTTTCCAGGACTCGGATGGATGCTGTTGCAGTATGTCGCCGTCGAGTACCAGCCACTCGTGACGATTGGTATTGCTCAGTTCGAGTTCCTGGGGCGATGTGGTCGGGAAGTGGAACCAGGTGTCCGGTGTGGCTGCCCACAGTTTCTCGCTGGATGTCTCACGCAGGCAGGCCGCATCCTGGCACTCAAGCGTGGTCATTAGCTGTTGATTCGAACGCTCCGATTCGTGCAGCGGTTTGCCCGGAAAGATGGCCGATCCAGAGGAGGCCCAGGCGCGTGTATAGTATTCCTCCAACTTGGCCGAGCTGACCAGTGTCGATACCAAGGTGGCTCCGGCACGATGACCCAACAGTGTTACCGACTTTGGATCACCGCCAAAGTGCATAATGTTCCGCTGTATCCACTTGAGAGCGGCAACGATGTCGGTCAGCGCATAGTTGCCCGATGTGCGTGGATGCGACTCCTTGGTGAGTGCATCCAGCGCAAGGAATCCAAACACACCCAATCGAAAATTGGGACGCACAAAGATCACATCGTGGGAGCGTGAGTAGCGAGCCGATGGGCGCAGAATTCCCGGCGACGGACCCGTCAGCGACTCAGCACCGATGAGCACCACCACGGGCAGTGGATTCGTATAGCGCACATGTGGTGTGACCACATCCAAATACAAGCAATCCTCATCACCAATTGTTGTGCCGTTGCCCAATCTCTGCGTGCACACCGTGCTCTCGTTGTGCGTCTGCAACGTGCCATTCCAGCAATCGTCGATCTTCTCAATCAGCTGGGCGGGACGCCAGCGCAAATCGTCAATGGGCGCCTTGGCAAATGGTATGCCACGGAAGGCAAATGCCCCATCCTCCTTGACGCCCTCGACCATGCCGCAGCTGGTCACCGCCGAGATGTAGCGTCCTTCGCGCAACGGCGGCGATGTTAGCGTCTCGTGGGTCAGCACATAGCCAATGACGGCGAGCAGCAGCATGAACAGCAGTATGCCAAACACAATCAGTGCATCGTCCACGCTGCACTTGTAGCCGAGCAGGCGGCACCAGAGGGAGATGGGACGATCTCGTTCCTCCTCCTCGGCGGCCAGTTTCTGCTCAGCGGCCAGTTTATCATCCTTTAAATCGCTTTTGAGCTCATCGGCGCCATTGGTTTTGAGTGGTGCACGATCAACGGTATCCTGATCCTTCAGTGAGTCATCCAGCGTCTCCATGGAAGCGAGACCAGCTTTGCCCAGCCCTAGTTCCACATCGTCACCGGCTTTCTTGCGTGGCATCATATTGGCAATGGGCAGCTTGATGGCATTGAGTAGACCACGTTTTGGCGGCGGATCAGCATCCTCGACAGCGGCAGCTTCAGCGGTGGCTTCTATTTGGGAATCGGGATTAGCTATTGCATCAGTTTTCAGTATGTTTTTTTCCAAACTTACCTGACTTGGCATCCGCATCGCCATTGTTTAGTTGCTTCTTTTGCTGCTCCTTGTCCGCGGCGGGTTTGCGCACAAAGAAGCTGCGCAGACGCTGGCCGAGATTGGTGCGGGGCTTCTGCTCATCCTTGTTGGTTGTGGCTGTGGTATCACCTCCATTGGCCTCTTTCTCCTCCTGCTCCTGCTCATTGTCCTTCTCGAGCAGCTCACCCTCGGCACCGTCGCCCTCCCCCTTTGGCTTGTTCTTCATGAAGAAACCGGGCAACTTGAGTCCACCAATCGGTATCTTTTTCGGCTTCACCTCGCGCTCCTCCTTGCTGATCTTCTTCTCATCGGTGACATCGATGGTGACGCTCGGTTTGTTACCATTCTCCGTGGGTATATCGATGATCTCCTCGCCATTGTTCAGCGGCTTTTCGACCACATTTTTGGAGAGCACCTCCAGCGGCACTTCTGGTGACTTCTTGCCAGTATTCGGTGTACCCGGCTTGGATGTCTGTGGACTCGGTGTCTTCTCCTTCTTGGCATCGAGCATTTTGTCCGTCTCCTTTGGCTCATCCAAGTTGGACTCCTGTGCCGTTGTCGTTTCAGTCTGTGGCGTTTCCTTCTCCTCAAGTTCGCCCATTTTGGAGTCTGTGTGGCTGTTTAAAACGAGTCGCTTCGGTTTTTGGGATTACTTTAGAGAACTGTGTGTGTGTTCTGAAAGAGAAGAATTCAAATTAGATTTGGTTATGCCTCCAATTATATATTTTCCAGCTGCTAACCTGGACTTAGTTTATTTTATTTATTTTTGTTAACTATGTTAAACTTTGGCTTCAGTTTGTTTATATTTCGTATATTTTTGTGTAGTTGCTAGGCAGCTAAGGATCTAGGATCTATCACGATCGCTGGCTGATTTGCTTCTAGCTGCCGCTTTCTGCAACGCTTGACTTTTATATGCAATCAGGGAATATCGCCGTGAAAATTGTCAATTGCCGGCTGCAATTGCAGTTGCTTGCGCGATTTGTTGTTGCTACCTGAGGACGAGCTACGTGCCCAGCCTTGCCTTGTCTACCTGGAAAAGCGACATCAGGTAAGCGTGAAAATTCGCTTGTATTATCGTTTTGGCTGCGCATGGCATTTTTCTTTTTCCTTTTCGGGGCGGGAAGACCGCAAATTTTGTTAAACAGCCAGCTGCGCTCTATCACCCTCCCTCTCCCCCCGGGCAGGCAGCCTGCCTGCCTACAGCATAATCTTGCTCCTGTCCCTGCCACGTACCTCGCGATACGTGCGCTTTGAAGCATTTCACACATTTCCCTAAGCAGAACTGCAGTCGCCTTTTAATTAGCGGAAAACTTCGAGATCAACGTTTACGGCCCAAGAAACCCAAGGACATCGGATTGGTCTCAATCATTAAGCCTGACGCCGCTGGCTATAAACAAAAAAAGAAAAAAACAAATGCTAGCCATTATTGTGACAGTAGCACGTTCGAGAAAGATTTGAGTTTGGCTAATTGACCACAGCGACAGGAGACAGGCGACAGAAGTCATGAGAAAGTCCTTTCAAAAAATTAACCTTTGCACAGTTTGCTTTTTTAAAGAACAAAAATGTGCACTGCATTAACCAGAAAAATTGTAGGAGTCGGGAAGGTTCCTTGATAGACTCGTTAAAAAGATATTAGCCAAGTGCTGCGAGGCAACTATAAGCTATAAATGTCAAAAATAATAGTTATGATCCTTACAATTAAATTAATTAACTACAACGATATGAATTGGAATATTTAAAGCCTAATCTGATATATATATATTTAGAAATATAACTTATAGAAATTAAGAACCCTGTCCGTGGCTTATGGCTTATATTTAGACTCATCCTCAAATTAGTTCATTTCCTTATGCTTTGTCAACTTTTTATTAGTTCATTATTTATGTGGTGATTCTAAGAATGTGGATCAGCTTTTTAGTAGCTGATAACGTATAAGATTTGTAATCCGAATGAACTACTTGGAAAGTAGTGTCAGTGTCGTTATCATCTGATGGCACACTCACTCTATTTTACCAGCCAGAAGAAGCCACAACAAATCCCGAACAATCCTCAACATGTATCTATGTATATTCATGTGTATACTGTATTTGTAGAGCCCTACGCATCAAAGGGGGAGAATGGAAATGTAAAAACGATGCCATGTCGCGACCTCGGTGCATGTAAATCAAACGAAATTCCATTAAAATGTGAACTTACGAGTTCAAATCGTTGCGTGCCATAATCTGTGGACATTATCGTTATCATTATCACATGGTGCACAGTGCGGTGTTTGCTCAACTGCATCGAAATTGTGCAGCGTGGTAGAAAGCGCCAAGAGGGAAAACTAAAACCAAAATGGAACACAACAAATTGAGAATCGAGTGAGGAGTGAAGAATGAATGCAACGCATGTTGTTGCGTATCGAAAGTGAAAAAAGTGTCACTTGTGGCACATGCAACGAGAATAGAAATCCAATTGAAGCCGATTAGAAGGGGTAAAAGAGGTGGTAAAGGAGGATGTGTAGGAGGAGGAGGAGGAGGCGACTCTGTCTGGTAGTTTGACCGTTACAGACTCGTTAACAGAAGCAGGTCAAAGTAATTATAGCTGAAGCTCCAAGCAAGCTCCTAATATATGTATAGTCAAAGTGTCTGTAGCTGCAACTGCAACTGCAACTGCAGTTGCATCTGTGTGTGTATATCTGTGTGCGGCATCTTTATTGCAATTGCTAAAGGCAGCAGAAAATGAGAAACAGAACGCGAGTTCGTTCATAAACTTTCAAATAGTCATCATTGTTAATTAGCTGAGCAATGTGTTGAAAGTCTTTGACCATCATCAACATCATCATCATCATCCTCATCATGATCATTGTGGTAGATGAGGGGGCCAAAGTTGACGCGCCCATCGTCACGCATATTGTCGCCGCAGATATCTGACTAATATATCTTGGTATGTACATATCATGTGGCATATGTGGCCAGTCGGTCTATAATTTGTCTTGCCTCATAAATTAAATCAAATTCGAAACTTGCGTTTGACATGCGATTCCATTTTCCTGTACTGTTTTCTTTTTATTTGTTCCGTTTTCTATTTCTTTTTTTTTTAGTGCCGCATAACCAAAATTGCCGTTAAAACATTAATGTTTGGTGTCGACAAATGCTGCAACCATTCTTTTTCTTAGGGTGTGCACAGTGGTGTGAGGCACTTTTTTTGTATGAAATTTTTTACGAAGGCAGATGTTTTTAAGCCAAATCAATCTAGCCATTTCCGATTGTTCTTGCTTGGTACCAGTATATCGATAGCAGCCCCCGATCTACTAGTATCGACCAAAATCGAAAACAAGAAACTAACGCCAAATTATGTGTAGAGCGGCAGCAAGCAGTGCAAATCCAAGCAGTTTAAAGCAAAAACAACAAAATGGTAGCCTATTTAGTTGTGACAGCAGATGTTAAATTTCACTGTCGCTTTTATTAATGTTTCATGCATTTACAAGTGGCGTATCGAAGTCAAAGTAATCAGAGAGAGAGAGAGAGAGAGAGAGAGAGAGAGAGAGAGAGAGAGAGAGAGAGAGAGAGAGAGAGGGAGAGAGAGAGGGAGAGCGATGATTATTCCCAATTTTACAAGCTTAAACTTCAAACAATTTACATAACACTATTTTATCGCTTTTTGGATAAACTAATATTAATATAGTAAGTTTTCTAAGGTTTCAGCCCACTGTAGTGCGCTCAAGAGCATACAACACTAAAGGTAAACCACCCATAAAAATTAATCCTACCCCTAGCTAGAAAAAGAAAAAAACAGAAAACTATAAAAATAAGCAACAACTATGCAAGCATTAGGCGTAGTGTAAAAGCGACTAATGCTCGACCCCTAATCAGCTAATAAATTTGAAATATCTTTAACATGTCCAAAAACACTTTGAAAAGCATAAAAATGCAATTGTTGTGCACACCCAGAGAGTGTGTGTCCTGTGGGAGTGTGTGTGTGTTTGTGGGAAAACACACAACTGCCACCGAAATGTTGTTGTTTAGTTGTTGTTATTTGTTGTAACTGCCAACAGAGGCGCAATCTGTAAATGTTGAACCCTTGGTGCTTTACCGCCAAAAGTCAGCCAAGCATGAAATGAAATGAAGTTCAAGGAAATGACAGCAAACGGCCAACAGGGGGTCAAACAGCAGTCGGTTTGATTGAAAGCAATGCGTCTCCCATTGTTATTGTTATGATTAGTGTTGTTGACTAACTCACGCAAAACTAAATTGAAGAATTGCCGCTGTTGCCAACTCCCACCACCAGATGGCATGCGTGTTGACACGCAGTAAAGTCCAAAAACCTATTTGGGGGGGGGGGGGGAGCGGTTTGCCCAAGTCAGAGGCGTCAGCATGTGTGGAGGGGAAGACAATTAAGCCAGGATATTAGAAAAACGGCAGCAGGGCTGCCATTAAAAATCATGATTGTGATCAAATTTCAGACAAACGTTTAAGCAGACGCCAAGTTATGATTATATACGAGGAAATGCAAGTCTAGACAGCTATAACAGAGGCAGATAAACATAGTTAGGTTGATGGTGGTGGCAGGCACACACACAACAAATGCAATTAACACCCGGCACCTGGTGGGTGAAAAAGAAATCTGTCAGGTGGCAGTTTGAAGGCGCCAATTGGCTGGGCCTGAAATATTGCAACAGCAATCAGCGGTATATTCAATAAACCTGCGGCATAAGCATTTTTCAATTTAAAGCAGTCTCTCTATCTCTCTCTCTCTCTCTCTCTCTCTTTCCCTAGCTGTGTCTCTCTATCTCTCGTATTGGAAAAGAGGCCTCTAACGAAGTCAATTTGTCATCCCAGACACCGACAGACAGGCGGATCCAATGAAGGGCCGACAATCAACAACCGACAACCGACAAACATGGCTAGCAGACACTCGATTTTGGCTAACAAGCTGCTGCTGCCGTCGACGAGTTCAAGTACAAATGCCTCGAGGTGCATTTGTGTAACTGAAAGATAGCCATTTATTAAACGATCCGCCCGCTGGAAATTAACTTTTAATAGCCTTGGCTTTACTTGTGGTTGTCCAAGTTATTGTTAATTTCATGGCAATTTATTCACAGAACGTGTAGAAGGGGATGGGAAAGAGTTATGAGCCGAGCTGTTAATGAACTTGCGCCATTCGCCAATTGCGCTTGAGTTGAAGTACGCTTGCATGTGTGCAAGTGGCCCAAAAAAGGAAGAGTGGCACAGGAGCAGGAACAGAAGCAGCCAAGCAGGAAATGTGGAAGCAAAATAAACCCCAACCTGGGAAACGAGAAACGAGACCACAAGAAGCGACCAATTGTGGTTAGCTCTGCCTCTCGTCCGTGCACGTGCAAACAACTTGGACTTGCTTTCTGCACAGATGATAATCTTGCAGTTGGGCGCAGGCAGACCTACGAAAAACAAAAAACAACTCACACATCAAGGGGTGAAACATCCAATGGAATAAACAAAGCAATAACAGTGCCGCCATTTCGCCTAGGGATTTGAGACCACTCACAAGTTTTTATGATTTACAAATTGCGCTCGTGAGACAATCACAAAAAGGACCTTGTTTTGCTTTGAAATACCCTATAGAAACTAACAAAGTTTGTTAGATTTAAATTTTAGTTTAATATTTGAAAGAAAGGGCTTTTAGTTTTGCCAATGGCTGTCATTTTATATATTCGATTTTACGAATACCTAATCTTGTAATAAATAGAAACATACCATTATTTCATGTTCGAGACAATAAAATATCAATATCAATTATGAAAACATACTAAATAACTATTAATAAACACGGCTTGCAGCTCTCAGGAGCTTGTTAAATTTACGAACAGACAATCGATATTTATCGATATAAGGCAATAATCTTAAAGCATGATGCCTTCCGCCCGTTACATACTCTTGAACAACTTCAGGGTAATAAATGCTGAGGAACCATTTATATCAAGGAATATAAATTGTAGGGTATTTTGTTGTCGAACACTCTTCAGTTTCGGTTTCAACACATAGTAAATGTTTGCTTCGCTTATCTACATGTATAAAACGGATCAATGTAAGTTTTTATTGCGCATTTCGAGCAAATAAAAGATATCGTTTCGGATTTCTAAGTATCGCTCCATCTCGCTCGCACACACACTCTACAATTGCCAAGGATGCGTTAGTTGCGTTAGTTGGTTATTTTATGAGCCAACGATAAGGCATAGATTGCCTCAACCAGATAAGCGAGCAGCACAAAAGGAAAACTCGAATTGAAGTGCACCACAGGACACTCAAAATGGATTTTTACGAGTGTTGTGTGTGCGTGCTTGTGTGTGTTGTGTGTGTGTGTTGTGTGTGTGTGTGTGTTGGTCTGGCTTTTGAGTTAGGAGCCAGTTTTGTTTTCTTATTTTTTACGTATTTCCTTTTTACTGTTTACTTTGTGTGTCAACAGTTGGGACAGTGAAATTTATGAGTTGTTTTCCTATGCTTGCCTCATTAGTCAGTGTCAATAGAGGAGTCGCCGAGTGGTGATTGGGGAAGGGGGTGAGTGCGATCTGTGCAACATTGTGGATCGATGAGGGATTTACCGACCCGGAAAAGTCAATTGTAATGAAACATTTGACCATGAACCCATGAAAAGCAGCAAGTAGAATTGGTTGGGTGAAGGGGGCAGGGAGTGTGGCACGTTTGTTTATCTTGGAGTGAAAAGTGTTAAAGATATGTTGTTTAGGTTTTTACCCCCAAAATGAGTGACATCAAAACCTTTTGGCAGCCGTGGAAAATTAGAGTCTCTAATTGTTGTTTACAGTTGTGTGGTGAAAGCAGCCGAGCCGCCACAACAAATATGGGGGCCCTCTGACACGCTCCTTCCATCTAGCAACTGCCCATTACATAAGAAATTTCAATTGAATTTAAAGCAACTTTTGGTTACGCAGTGGAAATGGAAAAACACGAAGAAAAAAAACTATGCAATGAAAAACTGAAAGCGGCTTTTGTCTTTGAAAGCAGGCAAAACAATTGGGTAAAAGTGGGGTGGGTGCTGAGAGGTGATAGGTGGGTGCTGGTGGGGATGGAGTTGGGGCAATAAAGATGCTCCACACTGGAACAGTCGCGGACCAATAAATCTTGAATGCAAATGTTGCCGCTTTCAGTTTTTTTCCCCAAAGCTGTCAAGTCTTTTTTATGTAATTTTCACGAAGTTTGCTTTGATTTCTGTTGGTTTCTTCTTTTTCTTATTGTTGTGTGTGTGTTTTCTCTCTGATGATTCCCGGAAATCGTTTTCATTGTTTTCTTTGTTGCACAGCTGCCTGGAAACTGCCTCGCTTTCTTAATTGCCACAGCGCCTATTAATTTATTATTGAATTATTGTAGAGCTGGAGGCTTTGTGTCCAAATTCCAAATTCCAATTTTGTTTACCATCTCCATTCGGGATTATTTTCGCTGGCTTGCATATTAATGAGGCCTACGCAGCTATTTTTGGCCAATGCCACAAACCCAAAAAAAAAGGGGCAATGAGAAATATGAGCCTATTTTTATCTAGAAGATCTGATGCCTGATAGATAGATTGAAATATATAATGACATTTTGTGGGCTTAGCGCGCGTTATATTTATGAAATGTTCAAAAGGATTTCGAATGCATTTTCTCCACACACAACTCACAACTGTGATTAATATGCCGCTAATGGAAATGTTCTCGAAACGAGCCGGAGAATGAAAGGGATTTCACTTAGTGTATGCGAGGGGAGAAATTATTGTGGGGGGAGCAATGACACGAGCTATTAGTTTTCAGATGCTTAGGGTATTAGAGAAAGGGGGAGAGGTGTGAAGAAAATGAATTTATTTTCAAGCTTAAGCTGAAATAAATGATGGAAAATTAGAATAATATAAATGCGCAAAAACTTCACTTTCCAAATGAAATATTTAACTTCATCTTAACATGTATGGAATATTCTGAACATATTTTAAGATGCAAATGACACAAGAAAGGAGGTGCGAAAAAAATGAATCTATCTATCTATGGATAATTGGAATAATCCAAAAACATAAGGGATTCACTTTCCAAATAAAGTGTACACCTTCACTTGAACTTGTATGGAATATGTTTAAAATATTTTATAATTTGCTTATTGGAAATCTGTTTATTAATTTATGATATTTGTTGCAAGAATACATTAATCTTATAAAACACACACTTTTGCTTATCACCAATGTGAAAATAAATGAATTTAACGTTGCTTACTTGTTTCACTTTAGACAAATCTATGGCAAAATATGGCAAGTGTGAATAATCCGAGTGTGCAGCATAAAGCGGGCATATGTGGTAAATATACAAAATCCGATGGCGAGTCCTGCAGGACACTTGGGTGTGTATAACATGCACAGATTGCTGGCTCAGTTCAGGACAGCAAAAATAAAAGGTAACAAATTTTCACACAACAATTATTTGCCTTTGTTTTTGATTTTCTTATTCACTTTTATTTTGACACTTATCCTGGCAAATAGGAATATAAAAAGATATCCTACACAGGCCGGTCGTAGTTTTTTTTTTTGTTTTTGTTGTTTGTTTGCTTGTGTGTTTGATGGGAAGGGATACTGAGTGGAGAGTAGAGAACTGGAAAAGTGCTCGTCGCGTGCGCTTCAACTGAAGCAGAGGAACCGAAAGCGTGCGGCGTCTAGCAGAGCGTGGCTCAAACTGGCGGCCAGCAGCAGTCACTTCCATTCACAGCACCAAATGAAAAACTTTAGCAAGCAACTGGAAGTCTGCGCTCTCTTTTGTGCGCTCTTTTTCTCTCTCTCTCTCTCTCGTTTGGCGCTCACTCACTGGAAAGACAAGCTGGCAATGCACAACAGAAACTGAAAACTGCCGCCAGCATAGGGGTTGCCCATCGCATTAAAGCAGCAGGGCGCTCTTCGTACTCGTCTCTCTCTCTCACTCTCTCTCTCGCTCGCTCTCTCTCCACTTTGCATTTGTCTTTCCCGGTCTCTCGCGCTCTCTCTCTCTCTCTTTCTCTCTTTCTATCTGTTTGTCTCGCGCCCGGCTGCAGGGATTGTGCATGGCAAGCACAACAACAACAACTGCGGCACATGGCGACGGCTTCGTTGAGGTTTTCTTTTTTTGTTTTCAATTTTTTCCGTTTTGTTTTTTTGTTGTACAGTAAATGCAAAATACATTGTACGCTGCACAGTAAATGGAAGCGGGAATGAGAGGCAAGCGGTTATCTTGTTGCATGGCTGACAGTTCATTGGGATTCCGTTTGGAGATTCACCTCGAAAATGGCACAAGTGTTGACGCTAAGGAGATGGATGCCCAAGCAAAACATCTGTCTGCCTATGAAAATCACGCAATTGATGCGTCATAATAACAAAACCAACCCCATTCCCCCTCTCCGCACTCCCCTGACTCTTAACCCCTTTTTCTGTCATTTGCCTACCCCTGAGAATAAATATAGCTTTTTATTTGTTATTACTTTGCCGTTATTGTAGTTGCTGTTGCTGTTGTTGCCTTGCCATTTTTCATGTCAACTTGTGATGCGTGGCGAAAGTGACGAGAGAGTGGGAGAGAGAGAGAGAGAGAGAGAGAGAGAGATAGAGAGAGAGAGATAGAGAGAGAGAAAGGCAGGAGAGGGGATACAGCATCGATAGCCTGAAGTAGTCATTAGGCGGTCGCATTAACCGTTTGAGAATTGTAAGCGCTTTAGCTTGATTAATGCAGATTTCAGCTTAAAGTCAACTCTTCGAATCCATCAAAAAGTGTCAGATTAACGCATAAATTTGATTTGTTCCGTAATTAAAGTTTTTAATGTATCTACTAAGCATTAAAAATCCTGTCATCCTCCCTCCTACCTTCCCCCGCATCGGCCTTGTTAGCCCACATGTTGACAAGTTTCACGCCTAGCTTAGCTCGCCTGCAAATAGGGGTTTTCCCTCCCAAAATGTTGAAAAATGTTGACAGTTTGTGGCTACTGAAGCAATTAATTTGAAAATTGTTTGTGGCAGCTGCAGCACACAGAATGCACCGCTATGTGCCACAAATGTTGGCCCCTAAAAAAGAACGTGACATGAAATGCGTATCGAGTTACGCAGAGTCCGACAAACTGACGTATGCCTGTCACGTCATTTTTGGGCATACAGATCGAGAGGATCGAGAATCGAGGAAA